>JAVXUO010001504.1:0-436756 GCA_033065855.1 Escallonia rubra | reverse complement strand
CTAGATTTCAGTCTAATGAAATAAGAAATCTGAACAATAAAGTTCTACCACTAGAGGAAGTTGGGCAATGACAAGAATTAGGAGTAGAATTTTATTAGCACTGGATACTACTAGGTTTAGACTTCCTTTTCAATTTAAGTTCTAAACTAACAGAAGAGTTAGTCAAAGGAATTCAAAGAATAATCAACTAGAAGAAGTTGAGTTCATTTAGGTCTTTAGGAAATAAAGACCGAAATTTAAGTCACCTCTCGTGAAGTCAGTCAGAATTACGTGGTTTTGATCCCAATTAGTCGATCGAGTACGTATGCCACTCGATCCCAGTTTGTTGAGTTCAAACCAAACTTAGGTTTTAGATTTGGTTATGAAATTGTACCTGTGTTTATTATCTGGGATAAAAAGCACAAGTCTTTTAAAACAAGTTAGAGACCGTTAGGGTAGAGATGTCAAAAGGGCCGGCCCAACCTTGCCCTAAGTGGTGAACAGTGCGGCCCTGGTCCATAGGGCCAGGGCCAGGCCTAGAAAATTTCCAAAAAAGCCCGGCCCAGCCCTAAAAAGGCCCGGGTCAGGCCCGGCCCCGGCCAGGTTTCTGGCCCTCTTTTCGGCCCTATTCTGGCCTAGCCCTTTGGCCCTAAATCTGGCCCTAAACCATTTTGAGTCACTTTTTTTTTCTTTCCCCTTCTTTCTCATGCCTCACACACACACACACACACACACACACACACACACACTCTCTCTCTACCTCATATTTTTTCTTTTTATTTAACTTTTTGGACATGCACATTTCTTTTCAGCTCATGATGATGGTTCCTACTTCTTTATCAAATTTTACTTGCAATCATCTTCTGTACTAGTTTCATGAAATTATGAAGAGAAAATATATCTTTGTTTTTTTAAGAACTAGAAACAAAACAATTTAGGCAATAAAAATGGGGAACATAACTCCAGAAAGTACGAGAAAGTTCATAATAAAAGTGGTCTAATGATGCATGCTTCTAATGAGATACCTAATACTACGTAAAATGCAAAGCTAGAGGTATGTTTGAGTGAAATTTTTAGAGATATCATTGGAAAAAGTTTTGTAGCCTTGTAGGTATCCATTGTTGAGTTTAGATAACAAAAAGCAGTGGTATGAAATTAAATGGAATTGTCAAGAGAAAATGCAAAATGTTTGATAAGAGAAAGTAGGAGCAGATGGATTAGATGAAAATGCTTAACTAATCAACTGCTAATCATTCTTGTTTTCCCAAAATTACAAGCAGCCGGTTCCAAGCCCGCATAAAAGAAAGAGGGTCTATCAAAAAATTTATTTCATGTGTTAATATTTTGCAACACAAAATAAGAATATATATAAAAAAAAAAGCTCAGGCCCGGCCTGGCCCTAAAATTAAGGCCTAGGGCTTGGGCTTGGACAGGGCTTGAATTTCCTAAATTTGGGCCCAGGGCCCGCCCGATTTCTCAGGCCCGAAGCCCTGTCTGGCCCGGCCCGTTTTCTGGCCCTCTGAACCCGGGCTCGGCCGGTCCAAGCCCGGCCCTTTGACACCTCTACTTTAGGGTATGATGAGGTGCCTAACACCTTCCCATCATATAATTTAGTCATTGAACCCCAAATCTCTGATTTCGTGCGATTAGAAGTTTAAATTGGGCAATCAAGAGTCAATTAGGGTTTTTCTTTCTTTTTTCTTGTTGATATATAATTAACCCTAAAACATAAGATGACGACTCGAGTCAGACTTTCTTGGACTTTTTTTCGAAGGCGGCTCGTCATAAAGGCTTTCTATCAATAACTTGGAATAAAAGTAATAATAACTGTTAAAAGTAAATTTTGATTTGTTTATAAAGGAATGTATATTATGCTCGGTTGGTTTGGTTTGATTCAGTTGTAACCCTTTCAAAAAGTATTAAACTGAACTGATCTAATTTTAGGATTTTCCAAATGCAAACCAGACTATTTATTTTGTTAGATCAATATGTGTAAAGGTCAATCGGAGGATTCAATTTCATTGCTTGCATTGGTTTTCACTCGCTCAAATGCTCACCCATAATTTAGATATTTTTAGAAACCGTATATGCTCAATTTTTCTTTAAAATATGATCTTTATCCACTTACCAAAATAAAAAATAATTTGTACTTGTGTATATTATTCATTAAAACTGGTTTATATAGAGATTGTTAGTGCTCAAGCTAACACAAGTGATGTACTTTGGCATGATGAAAGGGATTCGATGCTCACAACCTTAAGGTTAATGACTTGAATCTCCTTTATTTTTAGAAGGCTCATTCTTAGTGTTAACTTAAATTATCTGAAATAAACGTACCAAAAAATTAAAATATTTTAGTATTTGGTTTCCGGTTTGGAAACTTGACAATTTGGCTTCGAGTACGGTTTTTAGGTCAGAGAAATTCCCTCTGAAAAAATTAATTACTGAATTTTATTTTAGAATTTTCATTAATACCCAAAATATTGCATACATACTCATATTATAACTATGTCGCTCAAAGTAGTCATCCACCGTAACAATAACCACAACTCCCTAAACTTACAACACCAACATGTAGAAGTCACTCACCTCTCTTTAGCTCTGTCTCGTACTCCTACATATTTCTAGTCTAGATAGTAGTTGGTGGCAGCGTCAAAGCATTGGGGTCTTAAGTCTCTACTCATCTCTTCTACTTTTGTACTTCTATCTTGTCTCAACTATAAGTGCAATCTCTTCATTGCAATCAATATATATCTATAAGTCATTTTTCTATGCTTCATATTCTTCTCCATTCTTTTCAGCCTCTGTGTTAATGGCTAATATAGATTTACCTAGACATATACGGGGGCCACTTCCCCTCCACCAGTGGAAAAAACTTTATTTCTCCAACTATAATCTACCCGTTCACGTATAATAATGAATGACCTAGATCAATTTTTTTTTATTTTCCACTCGCTTAACCGCCCCTTTTTTAGGCGGTTAGCTATTTTGGCAATTTTTCCCAAAAAGTCTCTCTTGACAGATCTATTTCTCCTCCCATTCATTCGACTCTCTCTTCTCCTCTTCAGCCTCTCTTTACCTCACCCACTAGTAGGTACGTTCCTGGTAAGTCATTAACAGTGGTGTGTATGATGGTAGAGGTGGTGGGTACCTTGGTGTTTAACTATTTGTAATGGTGGTAGTGGTCTTGGTGGCCGGTGGGTGGTGATGAAACAAGGAGGGGTTACGTTCAATTATCTACCTTTAGAGAGAAATTTGAGAGAGAGGCATCAGAAAGTTCAAATCCAAGATCAAGTTCACAAAAACCATCTGACTTGTAAATTGCAAAACATATGTTCGCTTTGGCGAGAGACTGTAAAGAACTAAGAATGGAATTAGAGGAATTGAGAATGGAATGTTGGAAATGCATCTGAATTCTGAAGAGTAAGAGGGGCAGAATTGGAAAGATGTTGACCGCCCCAAAGGCAAAAAATGCTAAAAAGAATTGGATTTGTGTCGTTCATTTGGAGCTATGGATGGTGCAAGATCAGGTGGAGAAATAAGGATTTCTCCATCGGTAGATAGGGATATATATATATATATATATATATATACACTAGGATGGAGCACGTGCGTTGCACGAGAATGTGGTCGAGAGTAATTTTTGAGGTAATATCATTAGTTTTTTTGGGATCAAAATAATATAATTCAATTATGTTCGCAATGTATATTTGATGAGTTCAGTGTTTGAAAATCTTCTTTATATGCTTCTGGATTGAAGACATGTTTGATGGTGCTCCTGAAAAGAAAAGCAAATGGAGAAATTAAAAGAATGAATATGTATATTTGTTTCTGTAATCTGTTAAATTGGTTCATGGTATACACTTAAGATATGTAATTTTCAAGACCAACTGGTGCTTTGCATTTCAAAGTACGAATCTTGTACATCATGCAAAGCTTCTGATCTTCAACTGCAATAACTGAATATATTTTAAGTTTAAATTGACGCCATATTCAAGCCTTGTCCCACCCCCCCCCCCCCCAATCCCATTTTTTGATGCATATTTACCCTATTTTTTCTTTTTTCTTTTCAACAGTTTTTTGCTTCTGGAGTGATTTTTCACATATTTCAAATTTTGTTTTTGTGTTTGTTTCAAATTGGTTAATTGTTTGCTATCCTAAAAACGTAAGGAAAAAAAATCTCAATTTTTATTACCCAATTCATTATCCAATGTTTATTTCATTTCTACGAAATTAAAAAGGGAGTAATAAATGAATTTTTATATTTCTTTCTTATCAAACTTTTTATTTCTCAATGTTTAGAATAGATTCATTGTATCCAATGTTCATTTAATTTCAACAAAATTTAAGAGGGAGTCATAAAGGGTAGGTAAGAATGTTATTAACGTAATTAACGGAGGATAAAATCGTCTAGAAATGATTTACAACATTCATATTTTTATAAGTAGTATAGATGTGTGTGTGTGTAGACACACATACACATATACACACACATATGTATGTATGTATGTATATAGGGGTTAATCGTTATCTAACGATGGATAAATGGCTATTTATCCAACTCCCATATAGCTATCTACATGGCTGATCGAACTGCTGGGCTATCATTTTTAAAAATAGAATTTGCATAGCTGCTACGAAGAGTAGTAATTAGCGCTTTTTCTAGCCATCCCCAATCTTTCTACTCTCTTCAACCACTCCTCCCCTCACCCGACATCATCACAACATTACAATCTGTAATGAAAAGCAGTGTCTGCATCACCACCGTAGAGGTACATTACATATTTCAGCTAACACTACCCTTATCTCAGTGGTTTTGGCTCGGATATAGTGTATATCTTGGTGATTTGGCTTAGATCTACACAAAAAAGTAAATAACTTAAGATGAGTGTGAGGTTATGGGCTGTGGTGAGTGGTTGTTGCCCCAATGGTGGTAGGTGTAAGGCAGTGGTTCTGTTTTCTCTTTCTAGATTTGTTGTGAGTAGCAGTAGATTGAGGGTGGATACGGGTGGGGGTGGTGTTAATGGGTGGGTCATGTGGTGGTTATGGTGGTGTTTCTCAGTGGGTGTGGCGCGGTGGTTATGGGGTGAAATTGGTATGACGGTGGCTGGCTGTTGGATGATAGTGTTGGGTTTGGTGGTGAGTCACCGTGGATACGGTGGTGGGTGCTGGGTGGTGGCAGGCGTTGATGGTTGTGGTGATGGTGGGGGTTAGCAGTTGTGGCAGGTAGTGATGGTGACTGGTAGTGATGGTGACTGGTTATTAGCTGTGGAGGTTGGATATAGCTTTGGTGGCTTTAGATTTCACAAATTGGGAGAATCTACGTTACAAGGGTAATTAGGGAGCAACTTTCATCAAATGCTAACTGCTATCGGTTAAGTGAGTTACAAAAACAAAAATAAAAATATAATCTAAGATCGTCCACTATCACACGTGAACGGCGTACAAAAGTTAAAGAAATAAGGAGTTCTCCTCCGGTAGATAAGGATCTACCTACATGTATGAGGGAGTTGATTCCTTGCAGCATTAGCAACTTAAGCTAAGTTGCTAGTGTGAACTGGTTGTCCATCCATCGTGGGATGGACGGAACAAATTACTTTCCTTCTTATAGTTTTTCTGGTCATTTGCCCCCTTATGGAACAGACTTCCATACGGATAGTAAATCACCATTCACCATATAATAGGGTGGATGTCCGCTCCATGTGTGACAATGTGGACAACCGGATCATGCAGGCTTAAGTTGCCACTACTGTCATTTTATCAGTTACATATTTGTATGGGAAAAGCTTATATGTTGCTAAGCCGTGAAATTTTTTTCTATGGCATAACAACAAAAAGACATATGTACCCTTATGTCGATCTCAAATGTATTGATTCATTAAGGGTAAATATGTAAAATTTGATTTGAATTTTGATAACCTAGATTATCACTTTCTTTCCCGGCCGTCACCACCACTGGCAGCGCATAGGGGTAGCAACAGCCGCGATGCACAACAGTGGCAAGGAAAAGAGATGGTGAAATCACTACCCACTATTGTCCTTAAATCCCCCAGAGGTTTCTTAGATCCCAACGGTGGTTCATTGATGTGGCTTTGGGTGACTACAATGGTGAGGACTACAATGGTGGCAACTACAACCGTGGGCAGCTGTCATGTTCGGTGGTGCGACGATGAGGGTTGCCCTTGAGCTGCCGACGAGATGGTGGTGACGATTGTGGGTTGGTGGTTAATGGTGACGACATGGATGATGGTGATGACTGGGGGATGGTGGTGACGATTATGGAGAAGGAGAAGAGAATTATCGTTTCAATTATGGTTGTAAAGTTCAACAAAAATGACATCTCTACCCTTTATGATTTAATACATGTAAGTTTTGATTATGGATATAATTGTCTTTACAACATAGCAACATTGTAGACTTCCCCAATGTACACGCGCGCGCGCGCACACACACATATATAACCCAAAAGATATTTGAAGGTACATCGACCCATTTATCAAAAAAATCTTTATTTTCAAATTGTAACAACAAAAACATAAATGATAGCAAGCAAAATCAAATAATGTTAAAAGCTTCTTCAAAAGAGACCCGTAGATCTAAAATGATCTGGTTGAAATCCAAGTAAACAAAAATAAACTATGACAAAGATAAGTTGCTAGAAACCTAAGTGAACAAGTAGCAAATATGAAAAACAGTCAAAACAAGTCTCTACAAAGTGTTGATGGTGGCACTTTTGGTGATTGGCAGCGGTGACAGTAGCTTTGGGCGATTATGACATGCTTATGGTGAAGGACAATAGCGGCAACATCGTACGCGACGATGTGACTATGAAAGACCACAGTGAAAAAATCAACATTCTAGGAGGTGATTGTAGATGGGGTGATGGCGGTTATATCTCTGTGTGTGTGTGTGAAGTAAAAACAAGTTATAAGAATCCAACATAAATGAAGTATAATTCATTTTGCTTTGGTTCAGGTTAAAAATTTTCAATTCGGTTTTCAACTTCAAAAAGTTAAAATCAAACTATTTTGGTTTGGTTTAAATGGAATAAGCACCCCTGCTTGTGTTCAAAAAAAATTCCACCAAGAATGGAGCAAAAAAAAAAGAATTAGCACATTAATCTGGTGGTCAGGAATTCCACGTGGTTAGATGAAAACATACAATCAATGAGGTCATTGAGAGTTCACATCTAACCTCGGTGGCGTGGTTTTATCCGTTGTCATCATCATGTGAGATTGAAAAGGTGATCCCAACAAAGAATTATTCCTATGACGCGCCTAGATTTCATACATTTCTCTAACACATAATGTCTCTCGTGGAATTGTACTGGTCTATCAATATGAAATCCTAATCGTTAATCATCAGTAAAATGAAACCTAGCCGCGATTTTGGATGCCCTTCATACCTTTATTCGGAATATTAAATTTTCTATCCCCCCATCCCCTTAATATCTATCTCATTTTCTCACCCCAATCATCTCCTTATTAAGACATGAGAAAACACTTTTTATTCTTATAGCGGCGATCCACCAACTTGCATAATTTTCCTTCGAAAGTTTTGATTTGAGAATGAAGAAACTAAGAAATCATGAATAGTGGAAGTTTTGGTTTAAGATTTTACAATTTGGGAACATAAGATGCACAACTTTTGGAAGCTCTTCGTTAATCTAGAAGTTCAGAGGAAGTTCAGAGTGCTGACAAAAATGAGTTTTTCATGATGTATGGGAAAAATCTTGTTATCATGCGTATCCCGACTAATAACTTTGTATTGCCATTGTAATGTATCATTTTAGTTACCGGAGAGAAAACAATGAGGCCTTAGACTAGCTTGGATTAGTTAACACTTATATATGCCTAATTATTATTCTATATGCTCGAGTGTTAGGCATTGGCTAACGATAAAAGCTAATTGTATTGTTTATGCAATTAATTGTTAAGCATAGGATAATAATAATAAAGGCTAATTATTATTTAAACAAGTAAGACTTACAATTACCCGTTAAAGGTACATAAAAGGAGTGATCAAATAGTGGCGACATATCACGAACCGATAATTGACCTCCGATCAGCATCTCATCAATCGGAAAAGATGAATTCTGGAACCGCATCCATCTCTCCAGACCTCAAGTGCAATTGTTGATCATGGAAGCTATAAAGATAGAAATGAAGAGAAAGGGGCATGCACATGGAGGGAGGAAGGAAGAGATAGGCTGCGATCGTTTGCTTGACCCACTAATGAGAGCTTACGTTGACGATTTGCTTTATATAGCAAACAACAAACCCTATTACCAATTTAATCTCTTTTTCCTATTAAACCCTCGATCCCATTAGTCAGTCAACACGATGAGAATCAAACTATGGTTGAGTCAAAATGACTCAAATGCTAACAATTTTCACCAAAATGAAGATTACACGACCCTTGGTCAAAATTATAAACTCGTTATAGATATTTAATTGCATGAATGCGAACTAAATTTCTTGTTTATATTGTTCAAACTTGACATGCGATCTATCTTTGTCTTTTTCATAGTAATTTTTTTGTCCTTCTTTAACTTCACATTTCACACACCTAACAAAAACCGAACACCTCCCTTTTGTAATACGAGGAGTACATAGTTTTATGGTAATCATGTCAGCAATGGTTTGTGGCAATTAGTAGGAACTCACTGTTCAAGCAAAAGTTAGACCGTATATAAACATTGATAACACTGATGTTCAATATTATCAGCCTCTCACCGATCACCACGTAGTCTCAAAAGTTTCTTTTGGGAGGTATCCAATATAACTAGCCAAAATTGAACATATATGCTTTAGCGTGAAAGCATTGTGCTATTACAGCTTCACCACGTAGTCTCACGTGCAATGAGAATCAAACTATGGTTGAGTCAAAATGACTCAAATGCTAACAATTTTCACCAAAATGAAGATTACACGACACTTGGTCAAAATTATAAACTCGTTATAGATATTTAATTGCATGAATGCGAACTAAATTTCTTGTTTATATTGTTCAAACTTGACATGCGATCTATCTTTGTCTTTTTCATAGTAATTTTTTTGTCCTTCTTTAACTTCACCTTTCACACACCTAACAAAAACCGAACACCTCCCTTTTGTAATACGAGGAGTACATAGTTTTATGGTAATCATGTCAGCAATGGTTTGTGGCAATTAGTAGGAACTCACTGTTCAAGCAAAAGTTAGATCGTATATAAACATTGATAACACTGATGTTCCATATTATCAGCCTCTCACCGATCACCACGTAGTCTCAAAAGTTTCTTTTGGGAGGTATCCAATATAACTAGCCAAAATTGAACATATATGCTTTAGCGTGAGAGCATTGTGCTATTACAGCTTCACCACGTAGTCTCACGTGCAATGAGAATCAAACTATGGTTGAGTCAAATGACTCAAATGCTAACAATTTTCACCAAAATGAAGATTACACGACCCTTGGTCAAAATTATAAACTCGTTATAGATATTTAATTGCATGAATGCGAACTAAATTTCTTGTTTATATTGTTCAAACTTGACATGCGATCTATCTTTGTCTTTTTCATAGTAATTTTTTTGTCCTTCTTTAACTTCACCTTTCACACACCTAACAAAAACCCAACACCTCCCTTTTGTAATACGAGGAGTACATAGTTTTATGGTAATCATGTGAGCAATGGTTTGTGGCAATTAGTAGGAACTCATTGTTCAAGCAAAAGTTAGACCGTATATAAACATTGATAACACTGATGTTTCATATTATCAGCCTCTCACCGATCACCATGTAGTCTCAAAAGTTTCTTTTGGGAGGTATCCAATATAACTAGCCAAAATTGAACATATATGCTTTAGCGTGAGAGCATTGTGCTATTACAGCTTCAACTGTCTAAGCTTCAAATATTAAGAATGTCTTTTTCTACCGTCTTATATGCTTGTTTACACTTCATTTGTAACTAGCAAGTAGACTAAATTGTTAATGTTGCATCTTTTAATGACAAATAATGATACAGACAAACATAAAATTGCGTGAAAATAGACCCGTCCTTTTTTTATTAGTATTTGCTAAAATCTTAGCCTCGGTTTTGTGACTTAGAATAGATGTGCCGATCCTTTAATGAAGTCTTGTTAGCTAAACAAACTTGAAAATTTTGGTTTATGCCTCAGAGTTTATAGCTCGGGTTCTTAAAGGTTGTTATTTTAAGTATCATGCATTTCTTCTGTCAAAAAATTGCAATAACAATGTGTGGGTTAAGTTTGGAAAATATTCTAATGGGACTAAGGGTTCCGAAGCAAGGCCTTCAATAGAGTATTGGGGATGGAAGATCAACTTCTGTGTTGATGGATTAGTGGCTACCTAATGTATATCCTCTTTTGCTTACTCAATATTGGACATCTGATAAGTATCAATGGAAAGTTTATGATTTTATCTCGCTAATCACACAGAATTGGGATGTAGAACGAATTCTTTCTTTTTTCCCAATCAACTTAGCTACTCGGATTCCTCTCTTTCATCCAAAGAATAGTGGATGGTGCAATTTTGGGCCTTTCTATAAATGCTTCTTATTCGTGTCAACTACTTACGAATTTCTTACTTGCCAAAAGGTGAGATCAACGAGTTAGGAATATAGTGTTCCTCCTCGTCTGCGGGCTCGTCTCTGGAAACTGCCTATTCATGAAAAAATTAAGTTCTTCTATGGTAATTTTTGCATAAAAGACTTACTCTACGTTCTGAACTTCTTAAACATAACTGCCTAACCTTTGACTCTTGTCCTCTTTGTCATATCTATTTCGAAACTCATGGACATTTATTTTTAGAATGCCCCCGTCTTACTGGAATTTGTTGGATCTTCTACTTTAACCAGCTTTTCCTAATTCTAGTTTTAGTTCTACTAGAGATTGGTTTTGTTCTTGGTTGGCTAAACCTATATTTCATAAACCAATTGATTTCTGGTGTATCATTCGAATTTTCTACCTTCTTTGGAATATTTGGTTGGTGTGTTTCGTGATTAGATGTTCAATTCTGTTCTGATCCAAAAGAAATCGAATTCTATGCTTAAGAAACTTCGATTTTCTCGTCTTTATCAACAAAAGCTTTTTAAGATACTTGTAGTTCAAACATCGATCCATGTCATTCGTTCTGCCTTTATTGGAATTCAACATTTTTATCCTCTCCTTTATATACCCTACATTATTATTTCGGATCCCTGTTCCTGTCACTTTTGTCAAGCTCCTATTACTTGTGTAATAGCTGTTTCATAAAGATAAGCTGAAAACAAGTTTGAGGTCGGTTTGGTTTTGATTTAATTATCGTTGGGTTCTAATTGGCTCCTACATAGATGATTATGCCTTTACTTTGGCGATTCAGTGGCTAGTTAGTTTACATTGTCTTCATATTATTATCTTATTAATTGCAACATCATCCACGTTTGAACATACTATAAACAGTGTGACAAAAGGCGTAAAGTGTTCGTTTCTTTCGTCTGAGATGACATCCATCCAGATTCTTGCACTCAGTGCATATCGAGAGGAATACATATAGAGTTCTATCATTGGCTTTAGTGCTTGCTTCTTTTGCTTTGCGTAACGGTCAAGGTTTTCACCGGTCATGGACCGATAGTGTATAGGTTGCAGTTACTTTGACTTTAATTGTCGCTGATGATTAAAGAGCTCTCATTCATGATTTTTTAGTATAAATTTAGCCTTATTTTGTAGTGATTTAGGCATTGTTAAAGTTACTCCAAAAGGAAAAGATGGATCAAGCAGACTCCTGGTCATAATCACTGGCACGTATATACTGCTGATGTGTCAAGTTTGTCGGCTAAACCGTCAGTGCATTTTGGATAAGAATCCCACCAACCTTCCTACACAAACACGTGGGTGACCCCCCGGCTCCTCTGTCCGCACATGTTTCTCCGTGGCATTTCATCAAACGCGTGGCGGTCATATTCGTAACATAGGCCTGATGTCGCCATTGACCGTTTAATCGTCACCGGAAGGGATCACAGGTGCGGGGGAAGACGAAGGCAATGGCTTCGAGAGACGATGGTGCCGAGGATGGGCTCCGGAAGCCGCTGCTTCACACCGGGAGCTGGTATCGGATGGGCTCGAGGCAGTCCAGCATCATGAGCTCCTCCGCCCAGATCATCCGCGAGTCCATCTCCGTCTTCCTCTGCGTCTTCATCGTCGCATTGGGCCCAATCCAGTTCGGCTTCACCGTAATCGTCACATTGCGCCATATTTGCATTATGCCACATTCATCTACAAGTTTGTTCTAAGTAATCTGGGTTGGCAATGCTTTTGTTGCAGTGTGGATACTCTAACCCGACACAATCCGATATCATGAACGATCTTGGACTTTCCATATCAGAGGTCTTGATTTTCTTCTTTCAAGTATCTTTGTCTGTTTTGGGGAAAATGTATATGGAAAACGTTTAACTTATATTTTGGAAAATGTTGTATATGTACGTGGGAAATGTCTGAATATATTGAGCTGTAGGGTGTGCATGATAAAATAATTGCTTGTGAACTGAATATTTTTGTCTGCAGTTCTCGGTTTTCGGCTCTTTGGCGAATGTGGGTGCCATGGTTGGCGCGATCGCCAGTGGTCAGATAGCGGAATACATGGGGCGAAAAGGGGTATGATGATTGAGCTTTATTAATTATTTGTTAGCTTTGGTGTTTCTGCATTTTCTCATTTGGATCACTAATTGCTCTAAAACTACATGTTGAGTAACGGTTGTTCTGTTGAAGTGCAGTCATTAATGATTGCGTCTATCCCCAATATAATCGGATGGCTCACTATTTCATTCGCCAAGGTGAGAGAGCATCATTCAAATGATTTGGTAGGTTCATAATGTAATCAGTCTCATGATATATGTGCCTAAATTACTCTATATAGGACTCCTCATTTCTGTATATGGGAAGGTTGTTGGAAGGATTTGGCGTCGGCATAATCTCTTACACGGTATTCTACTCCTACTTTATTCTGTCGCACCTTGAGCCACTAGGAACCTGTAATTTTGATACAAAAACTCACCACCCCTGCTTTTCTTGATTGTTTGTAGGTGCCTGTATATATAGCTGAAATAGCACCTCAAAACATGAGAGGAAGCCTTGGATCTGTAAATCAGGTTTTCTTTTACCACCTATTGCTTCCTCATTCAACCCCTCAAAGTTTGTTATTGCAGTTAATAGAGGGTAATTTACTCTCTGTCCCCCTCAATTTAAGGGAAAATACACTCCGTATCCCCCACATCGACCTAAGTTTTATTTGCTTGTTGTCAAGGGAAATATAGAAGCCAAAAATACTCTGTTGAGTCAGCATCATTTGGTTTTAACAAAAAAAGAAGTTGCGATATATATATGTGGGGCCATGTGTCTATTCATTGGTACAATTAGAGCCACTCAATGGCACATGACGCGGGTCTAATAACCCAAATGCGAAGGGCATCGAGTGTATTTTGCCTCATATTTAGGGGTGTGTTTGTATTAACCCGTAAAATCACGTAAGATAATTTGTATTTGATGCTATTCCTTAATCTGCCTGTAGCTCTCAGTCACTATTGGAATAATGCTAGCATATCTATTGGGACTTTTTCTTCATTGGAGAGTGCTTGCCGTTTTAGGTGAGTCGTTGCTTTTAATTTTGCCGATCTTTCCCACTTCAATTGAAAAGCTATTCAAGAATTATTAATTATTAGGACAATAAGAGACACCTTGTGTTGCCAAACCTCGGCTGGCACATGACATCTCTCCTGCTATACTATGCCACTTATGTACCCTGTATATCTGGCTTTCTGCCCCTCGTTTTTTGCAGTTCAGGAGGAAAGTGAACTCGCACCCTTACAAGCAAGAGTATGGAATTGAAATTCTGAAATCTTTCTAGCTAGATATGAGCTCTTTTTTTTTTCAGAGAAGAAAGTAAACTCCATTTAAAAAAAAAGACAAGGAAAAATAGTGTCCAACAAATTATTTGAATACAAAGCACCTTTGCGCAAAAAAGTGGAAAGTTTTCTAATACTCACTGTCGTTATATCAGTTCCAAGTTTATAACTGAGGAGCTTGAATTCCGCAATTTAAAGTTTTCTAGAGTACGCTTGACATTGCGTTTGAGAATCCTTAAAGCACTTTCTAAACACAAATGCACTTGCTTGATACGGTTGGCTATAAACTTGTTTTGCTTTTGAGCATTTTGAACAAAATTTTCTGCGCTGAAAGGAGGTTCATTTGCCCAAATGCTGAAACTGCATTCGAGCATAACCACCTTTCAAAAGCAGGACCAGCCCCAGACTGGCCCTATATAAATACTTTTACCCACGAAATCCCGGAAACAGGGGCTTGTCTTCGTCTTGGCCTCTAACTTGCATATTATCAATGTCATAATGCAAATATTATGTAGTATTTTTTAACTGGTCACCCAGAATTTGTAAATGTGAGTGCTAACATTCTCTCCTTTTATCCTCTTCTGTTTATCTATCCACCTTGCTATCATCAATGACTCTCCCATGATCTTTCTTCTGCATCTACCATGTTCTCACCTGACTTGGACTTGTGATCATATGCATTGCCCATGCCCAGTTTCTCACACCTCACCTCACCAAGCATGCGTGTTCTTGATTGTAATTTCCAATGGCACTGTCTAGGAGCAACTTAAGCGCTAATGGTGCTTACTTAAGCTTATTGCATATGTTGGACACCTAAAAAGGAGCAGGTAAAGAAATGTAACATTAGAGAATGTGGTTGTGTTTATAAATGAACCCGCTAAATAAGTAACCATTAGGAGAAACTCCATTTGCATATCCGCAGCTTATTCTTGGCAAAAAGTTAACCTCTTCTTAAGTGTTATCATCAACCTTAGACCAAAGTAAAACTGTTTTTGAACATTTAATGTGAAGGATACTTTTCTAATTACAGGTTCAAGCTGTAGGCGACGGGTTTTTAATTTGGAGCAATTATTTGCTTTAATGGTAGGCTTTAATATAGGTCCAAGTATTTTGTCAAGATATGTGCTTACAAAGTTTACATGGATTTTCAGTGTGAATCTTCCATTGCTAAACCAGAAAGTTGTATTGCGGGTTACATAAATTATTTGAAGAGACTTAAGTTGTTTGATAGGCTATAAATTTTGGACCAGTAATATGAACAGAAATTGGTCCAAATGTACAATAATGATGAGACAACAATAGATTAGACTAAATGTTTAAAGCAATGTGGAAACAACAGCATGGCTCATGGGTTTTTTGGATGTATCGATGATTGATTATACGCTCTCTGGTCGAAACAATACAACTTACTGAAATTGGATATGTCCTGGAATGTAACCTATAATCACATGTTCATCACCTATTGTATAGGTTGTAGAATACATGATATCGGCGTCATTCTTAGGTTATAGATCACAATGTCACGACGTGATGCATCTTCCCTTACGGGAAAGTGCTAAAAAACTATATGTGCTTTGCCATAGGTTTTCTTTCCTACACTTTGTTCTTTCCTTGCAATTAAGTTCTTTCTTTTATTTTAATTGCTTATTACGGAATGTTCATTAAATTTTTTTACTCTCACTAAATTGTATTCCCCATTGATATCATTATTGTTCCTTCGGCATGAACTTTTCACAGTTGAAGAGTCTCAGTTGTTGTTCTGATATTCTTGGAATTAATAGTATTTCTACTTAAATAGGTCCACCAGTAGTAACTTTAACATTGGCCTGTATACTGCACATTTGCAGGAATTTTGCCTTGTACATTTTTGATACCTGGTCTATTTTTCATTCCAGAATCTCCTCGTTGGCTGGTAAGAATTATGACTCGCATATCACAAAATTCATTGGGTTTCATAATCTTGTTTTTTGTCTGATTTTTCCGACATTTGGTATCACATCTAGGCCAAAATGGGGTTGACCGAGGATTTTGAAACCTCTTTGCAAGTTTTACGGGGTTTTGATACAGACATTTCTGTTGAAGTAAATGAGATCAAGGTATTAATCTGGTATCAGCACATCTATTGCATGTTTAACAAACTGGCACCACGGTTTTTAACTTATGACTTGCTCTTCAAATTCTGAATACTTAAACCATTACATGAGCTACATATACACCAGTTTTTTATTCTTGGGGCTCTCTTTGCTTTTATCAACAGAGATCTGTGGCATCATCGGGCAAAAGGTCTACCATCCGGTTTTCTGATCTTAAGCGGAAAAGATATTGGTATCCTTTGATGGTAAAAGATGTTGCAAGTTTTGATTGCACATATATTTTTTTTTCAGTTTCTGCGTCTATGGAACTTGACAAAGGTTGGGACTTAAATTTCCTTTCTGTTGGGTAATATATGTTGCAGGTAGGAATTGGATTGCTTATGCTTCAGCAACTAAGTGGTATCAATGGTGTTCTATTCTATTCCAGTAACATCTTCAAATCTGCAGGTTAGTATAACATCCAAACTGCCATATTTCCGTTGATTTATGTATCAATTGTTGTTCTTATATATGTATGCACACAAATATAGATGCATCTGTTTATATGTTTTCTTCATCTTTAACCTCATTTTCACATAGAAATCTTAAATATAACCTCAGACGTTGAACCTGGGTTGAGGTATTCGTTCTGTACTTCTGCATCCTACTAGGAACCTTATGCGAACCATCGTGTCTCCAGCAAGGCATTGAAATGCGCTTGCAGTTTGGATAATACGGATATTTTTGAGCTATGAACTGAATCCCCTTGTTAGCTCAAAATGTAAGCGAGGAAAGTTTGGAACTCTCAAACTGGTACCTAGCATCCTAAGACTACGAATTGGAATAGTTTTGCTGGACATCCAGTGGCAGGCAACAACTCACACTGTTTTTATTATTGTAGCCTCTACCTTTCATCTAAAAGTGAGCATCGTTAAATTTGTCAGATGTGAAGCAAGTCTTTTTGAGATCTTTTTTATCTTGGTCATCCGGCTCACTCTGGACCCATACTAGATTTTTTTTATGTTTCTTTGTTGTTTTTGTATGCTCCCTGTGTACACGGGTTTGCCCCCTCTTGCAGTACTTTCCTTAAAACACTTTCAGTTGATAAAACAACAGTTTTGGATGTCTAGCGTAGCCTAAAAAGCATGGAGCAGAGAATTATTCAAGCTTATGTGGGTGAACTCTATTCTAAACCTTTTTTGGAATTAAAATGTACGTACTCAAGTGCTAGTGGTGTATGTGTGTGTAGTTACTGACTGGGACTAGCGTCACATTAAGAAGCAGTATCAGAGCCCAAAGTTGCAGCCTGGGCAGGACTCTCCAAATTCCAAGCATCGAGAGCAACTAGCGTCACATTAAGAAGCAGTATCAGAGCCCAAAGTTGCAGCCTGGGCAGGACTCTCCAAATTCCAAGCATCGAGAGCAACTAGCGTCACATTAAGAAGCAGTATCAGAGCCAAAGTTGCAGCTGGGCAGGACTCTCCAAATTCCAAGCATCAGGTGCTGCACCAGTCTGCTCTGATGGTGTGGCTGGTTCTTGTGAAGACTGGAGAGAGAGAGAGAGAGAGATTAAGAAGCAGTATCAGAGCCCAAAGTTGCAGCCTGGGCAGGCCTCTCCAAATTCCAAGCATCCGGTGCCTGCACCAGTCTGCTCTAGTGGTGTGGCTGGTTCTTGTGAAGACTGTTGCACGTGCGTTCCGTCCTCGTGGTGTCACCTTGAATTTGCTTAAAACCTGTAGCATAGTTATGGCAACCTGTCGACAAAGTTGGTTCTTGCAATAGCACTTGGCTTGTTGAAGAGGAAAAAATTAATTTGAAAAATGGAGCTTCCTATCGCACATCGGAAAGATGAGTATGTCTTGAAGAGTTGATATAGACCAAGGACCCGAGACCTGTTGGCTTAAGCTTTTAAGTCAAGTTGGGTTCCAAGGTGGGTATCAATTCTTCAGCCCCCTCTCCCTCGCTTCCTAACACGTACTGACTAGGCATAAGATTTGGACAGGCGTAAGTTCATTCCAAACTCGAGCCTAGAACATGGCCTATCGCCACTCCGTTTAATGTTTTTTAGACTAGAATGCTATTACTCTGGCATGAACATGTGAGGTTCGGCCAGTTCAGCCCAAGTTGCCACTTGAGTAAGGATCGTCAGAGACATATATGGGCAAAGTTTTCCTGATGGGTTCATTTATCTATAACGTGTTTTAGACAAACACAAAATTTGGCAACCAAATTGTTGGTTATGGCCTATCTTGTAATTAGTGCGGTAGAAGTTCACCTCTTTCCTGGAACCTAAAGTAGAGAGCACTTCATTTACTAGTAACGAGGTCCAGAAACTCTCTTACTTTCTTTGAAAGAAATGTACGAGGTTTCTCGTTTCCCAGCAGGCCTATATGAGGAAGCGAAATACTCCTATCACAGTAGCTTTTTGGGAGGTGGCTGGAGACTAGTTGAGATATATCTGGCCTTTGCTGATTTGATTTGAGGAGTGCCAGGACACTTGAGCACCTTGAGCAAGTGTTGCACGTTGAACGATTCCACATGTTTGGCCGACTTTGAGATGTCGGGCAGGCTCTTTGCCCATCAGTTATCTGAGGTTGTCAAAGGGGGAATTATATAAGTCCAAGGCCTTTTGAGATCCGATATAGCAAGTTTCAAATTGAAATTGCTGGTTGGAAGGAATCTTTCCAAGGACGGTAGACTAACATTCATTCAAACTACACTGACCTCCCTAAATTTTTTGTCTCTCACTTTTCCATCCCGTCTAGTAAAGAAGAGATTTAGCAAATTCAGTAGACTTTCTTTGAAAGAGGAATGCTGACTCACATAAATAATCACCACCGTGCAATAAAAGAAGTTTGCTCCCCGGATACGGAGTTAGGCGTAGGAATCGACGACTTCCATTGTTTTAACTAAGTCTTCTTGGATTGATGGCTTTACAGATCGGTTGACGTAGGCGGGATGATTGCTTAGGAAAATCATTAATTGGAGGTTAGTGATAGATTATCACGGTTGAAAATCCAGGGAGGCTTGCTTGGGATGGGTCTTCGGAAGGGCATCACTCTTGAAGCGGGTAAGGTTTTAAGAAACGGGAAGCGGTAAGTGGGTAAGAGGTTGTTGGTGTGGGGAGGAGGCATTGTTTCTCAAGGTTGCCTGAATTATTCTCTCTGTGGCTGTGGATAGGGATGTTTGTGGTGGCAGAATAGATGTTCTGGATGGGGATACTACAGAATGGAATCTGGGGTTGAGGAAAGATTTCTATGATAAAGCAACTTGAATCCATTCATTCATTCATTCCTGGGTTCCTATTACGAGGATGGTCTCCATCCCTGGCAGGACTCTCTGAAATGGACAGCATAGCTCAAATGGCGTATCCTCAATGAGGTCCCTTTGTGCAGTTTTAAGCAGTAGACCTCGGGTTTTCCCGCGAGACGCATATGGCGTGCTTTAGCCCCAAGTGGGGTCCCCGCCCAAGTTTTGCAATTTATTGCGCGTCACCGGTTCATTAATCAATAATTTAATATGAGGAAATGTCGCAAATTAACCAAAAATCGGCTTAGCATAAGATAGGTGAGGAGAATGTCAATCATCCGCATCTACATCTTGAGGTTGTGTATGGAATGTGGTATTGTTTCCTAATGACTTTGGAGCTGTTCAGAGGCTGGAAGGGACCAGTGCTAGTCAGGATTTACGGAAGAGATGGGCATGGCCCCTCTGTCTCTGGTCCCTTTGGAAAGATAGGAATTGGTCTTATGGTGATTCAGATTTCATAGACTCAAAGCTCCATCCTAAGTGTTGTGCGTTCTTGGCTTAAACTGAGAGTATAGTTGGAATAGTATCTCCTGGGGTTTTTAGGGTTTTTTTGGTCATCTTAGCATAAGTGGTTCTCGCTGGGGAGCCTACACAATTTTATAGTTTGTATGTCTATACAATTTTGGTTTTTAATCTCTCCAACCAAATGAAGCTGAAAGATACCGAGACTAAAGCACATAGAGAGCTAATTCTCATCTGCCGTCCATATTGCAAAATTGCCTTGTGATAGAAGTTAAAAGTAAGTAAAGCATCAGATTCCTTTCAAAGACCCAGAAGTCTTCGACTACCTTTACTTTGAAGAAGAAGAAGATTCAGCCATTGCTTTGGCTACCACTCTAGTGGAGCACTTTTGAATTTGTAATGTCCGTTGTTGACAATGCGGGCTTTGAGAGGAAACGCTATAGTTTCTGTGAGAAAGAGGCAGATTCCGAAACCAACATACTTTTGAGTTTCAGTTCTCCGATGGAAACACTTTACCTTGTAGTACTGGTCGAGTTGCACATCTCATATATAGGACAAGTCCCATTTGAAGAGTCATGTACCTGGGAAGGTATCGTGCTTTCAGCCCAGTGCCTCTCCTGGAATGATGAGTTTCTTGTTGTGCCTGATATGATGATATGGTAATGATTTATAGCTGCTAGGATCATTAGAATTTGAGCCTTCCCCTTTGCTGCCTAAAGCTTAATGGCGTATTGGTGATGTTTTTTTTTTTTTACTGCATCCTACTTTACGTTCACTGAAAGAGTGCGACCTTTGCCAGTGCTCTGATGAATAGACCAAACACTGGATTATAACTTTTCTCTTTAAGGTTGACCATTACTTGAGTTGGCTTTGACATTTCTGTAGAAGGAAATTCATATTACGTTTTGCTAGACCAGCTCTCTGAATGCCATGAGTCTCACCTATCTTTGGCAAACAATACTGCTGCCTGCTTTATTTTTCTGCTATCCCTGTTAGATTGTCTGAAAATAGCTTCTTTAGTGCTTCACTTATGCCAGGATATTAAGGAGTGTCATCCCGTTTTGTTACCTGAGTTAGTCGTTTTGTTTCGTTTATTTTTGGACTTGGTCGTTCACTGTTAGAATTTGAATTTGAATGTTAGAATCGTAGTGGCCGTGAAATTGGGAAGTGGCTGCTGTCCTGGTACTTGAGATAAATTCTTTGTTTTGTTGTCTCAAATTTGAACAGGGGTTTCATCCAGTAAAGCTGCAACTTTTGGAGTTGGGGCCATCCAGGTAACTACGGATCATTGTATAAGGTACTGTGTTCTTTTAACGATAGAATTTTCTGATCTTTGATCAGAGCCTGTCATTTATGTAGGTCCTTGTCACTGGGATTACGACATGGTTGGTGGATAAAGCTGGGCGCAGGATTCTTCTCATTGTGCGTTTTAGCAAAATTTCACAATTTTTTTGGTCTAGGTGCTCTAGAGTTTATATCAAGATGCAGAATAGAAAAACTGGGTTTGAATAACTTGCTTTTGCTGCAGGTGTCCTGTTCTCTAATGACTGCTAGCAGCCTTCTTGTTGCTGCTGCGTTTTATTTGGAGGTCAGTGATGTAGTTGCTCTTTGTCAGATAATTTTTGTGGACTATCCTTTGCAGATGTCTTGTATTTCTTTATCCATGCTGGATCTGCTCCTTGAGAATTCTACTCTCTTCCATTTTCTACTTTTTCCCTTGGAATTAGGGTTCTGTATCGGATAGTTCTCAGCTGTATAGCATCTTCGGAATATTGTCACTCATCGGACTTGTGGTATCCATTGCTTACACTCGATTCTCTAGTTTTTCTTTGTTCCTCTTGTTTGCTTGCATGTGCACGAGGGGATGCCTGGGTGCTTCACACATGCAGCTATTTGTGCAAGATCGTGTTCAGCAGCTGCTTATTTGTCTCCTATTCATGTGCCAGGCTTTGGTAATTGGTTTCTCTCTGGGACTTGGAGCTATTCCTTGGATCATAATGTCTGAGGTATATTGCTTATTATATCAGCAAAGATACCTGTTTTAGGATGTCAATGGTAGCACTGTGCATGACAGTATTTGAGAGGAAGTCCTACTTTTGTTTTAACAGTTACCTTAGCCAGACATTTTAGTGTTCTGTTAACCTTCAGTCATCACCAACCGGTGTTTATTTATATATCTACAGTGAGATTTTGAAACTGCCCATCTTCCTATAGGTAACTAATGTTACCGCTTGAATTAACTTATGATGCTAATTGGTGTCAAACACCTACTAGCTTTTGAGATTTGCGTTTTTCTGGTACTTCATTACGCCAGACACAAGGCTTTGTCTAACATTTTATCGACAAGGAAGTCTATTTAAATGACTCACAGGTAATTCAGACAGAACACTGCATTAATTCTGTCACCTTCCTGAGTATTTACGTTGCAAAGTACTTTTGCCAAGCCTATCTAGGCCTGGATGTCCAAATTTAACCCAACCCTGTCCCCATATCGAGATTAGAACCATGTACGCGACTTTTCACTTTATAGTTCATACCGAAGCATTTTAGTAATTGATACTCGCAAAAATACTTAACTAAGTATGATTTTTATAGAGGCCACATGCAAGGGATCAACTTTATTATGACAGTGGTTAGTTTCATATTGAGTTTGAAGGAACTGTTGACACCGTAGTAATAAGCATTGACTACAAAATGGCCTGTTAAGTGTGTAAGCACCACATGGAAGCCATCAAAGAGCAGATTTTGTTAACATTGCCATGTCTTTCCACATATGTATGAAATATCTGGTCTCTAAGAAAAGGGCACCCCAGGGATCAAGGCTCCTGCCACTGCAGGGTCTGGGGAGGGTTGATGTACGCAGCCTTACCCCCACTATTGTGGAGAGACCATTTTCATGTTTCGAACCCATGACCTCCAGGTCACAGCAAAGCAACCTCACCGTTGCCCAAGGCTCACCCTCTGAACATGTAGAATTTTAACGTGTACTCAAGTTTTTACATGGGCAATCAGGGAAAATCATCTATATTTTGTGGCTCTTATCTATCCTAATCCTCTGGATATTGTTGGGTACTGAACTTTCTTAGTGGCAGGTCTTTGTTGTATGATCTAGCGAGCCACTTCGTTCAAGTTTCTTATGATCTAGATTGTTTGTTCCAGATACTTCCTGTGAACATCAAAGGCCTAGCGGGAAGTGTAGCAACACTGGCCAATTGGTTTACAGCATGGGCGGTCACAATGACGGCAAACTTACTTTTGACTTGGAGCAGTGGAGGTGCCTCCTCTCTCTCTGCGCATGTGCGTTATTTGACTTCTTCATGTGTCTTACCCAGTTTTACTAAATGGTATGTCTTACAACAGGTACATTTACCGTCTATGCCCTAGTGTCAGCTTTTACCATAGTCTTCGTGACACTTTGGGTCCCCGAAACGAAAGGAAGAACATTAGAAGAAATTCAGGGGTCGTTCAGATGATAATTTTTGCACAAGCCCACTTCTGAGGTAATCTGTTTACAGGTATATATTTTCTGACGGCATTAGGGGCGCATGTAGGTTGCTATCCACTATTTCCACATTCAAAGTTAATTTTTGTTGTTTCCTTTGAAGATTGAACCAAAAAGGGTTGTAAAAAACTGTAAGATTGCAGAGTCAGGCAGTAAAGATCCATCCAATTCATATAACAGAACTTCCCCGCCTCAGATATACATGAAACCTTATTCTCATATCACAAACAAAGAAACACAGCATTTCTACTGTGAGACAAATAGCAATACATAAGTTACTAGTTGAAAGTTTGTTAATTCTTGGCCTCATCTTCTTGCAGGGAAGAAAGGAACTGCTTGAGACACCTATTATAGGCACAGGGTCGTTCTAGGTGGACGAGGTGACCTGCCTTCTTTAAGCCTCGAAATGTTGCCTTTCCCCCCAGTTGCCTGTCATCACATCAAGCAAAGCCAGTTAGTGGTCAATTCAGGCCTTTTAATTAATATGTGGAAAAGGGTATTAGTTAACAAAATTAATCAAGTGTTTGTTTGTGGTACACTGATTGAATGTTCTTCAGAGGTGCCCAAGAATTTAATTTGTTTTTTATTATAAACTTACTCTCTCATGGTCTGGGCATGCTCCACTTTGAAAATCTGATCATTTTCACCCCATAGAAGATGTATTCTCTGTTGCAAAATGAACACGTCAAGATGCTGATCATAGACTACCAAGTACACTAGGGATTTTGGGAATGAGAAAACCCTCGGATCTACTTTCCATACCTGTGGGAAACCGGGGATGAAAGTGTCTTTGTTACTTACTATCAAACCCTCAAGTAGCTCACCCCTCTCCTTTCTGTTATTGAACATCACCTGCACCAGTCAGCATTTAGTCACGGATGAGTCACTGAAGTTCCCAATTTAAAAATGAATGAACGATATGGAAAACAATGACAGTTGGGAACTGATGATATAGGATATTGTATTTTTTAAGAGATCATATGTGCTTGTTATTATGTCACTACTGAGTCTACATTGTCGTGTTCTTCTGCATTTTCATTTTAAGAACCCTTGACCATCGCATATCGTGGTTAGCTTAGAAGCTGTGGGCTGGTGGGTAGTTTTGGGGGTCAAGGTGTGGTGGAGCCATTTGTCTTGATTTGGTCTGTTGACACAGCAATGAGGTTTAGTTGGTTGAACAGAAATGGCATGGCTGACGGGTGTGGCAAGTAGCAATTGACTGATCTGATTGAAGTGGTTGCTGAGAATCATACATGGGCATTTATGTAGCAAAGCTTCCCAGGACAGTTGCTGTTTATGTATATTTTCCTGTGTCAAGTAGGTCTTCGATCTCTTAAAGGTGGACGCATGGAGAGATCGGGGCATTAAATGGTGAAGCCCCAATGGAACCATAATTGTCATGGGCTCTTCTAGTTTATGTTGTGCGTTTTCGCATCTATATTTATTGCAATCGCCATCTTCTCCTAGTGTAGTGATGGAGAAAATAGATTTCGTGTAAAATGGGGACCCCACTTGTGTGGTATATAACTTTTTTAACGTAGGCCACTTTGCGTGGTACCGTACTTGTAATACACTATTCTATACGAAGAAACTCACAACTCTATCGGGATAAGATGTAGCCTAATATTAGAAAAAAATATTTGTGCTTTACTGTGTAGATGTAGAAAATGAATTCTCACAAACCAAGGTGCCAACCTTAGCTAAGGTGTGGCCTTGACACGGCGGCTTTGTACAGACACACGTAACGCTTAGAAAGAAGTTCAAATTCGAATAACCTAAAGTTAATAGCATTGTATGGTTCATTCGTGTTAAGCCGTTAAAGGAAAGATTTGTTTAGCTTATGTTATATGAATAACTGTAATAGTTTACAACGGTTTAGGAAAACTACTCATTATCAAATGCAAGTTAATATCGAATTAAATCTTGAACTTGTTGAAAGTTGGAAAAACTAGTCGATTTAGATAGAGTGTACGTTGAGCATGGGCTCAAGTTGTTCACGAGTTCTTAATTAAGCTTTAATTAAGATTAATACGATCCTAAACTCGTCATGAACGGAGGTTTATTAAGTCCGATCATTAGCATAGCAAATTCAGGTTCAAACCACGCCTGATCCAGTCCTCCTTCTCCCCTCTCTTGCCTTCCAAAATACTCCATATTACACATCGACTTTGGGTTAGATTTGGCAGAGTCAGGAAGTTACTTGCAGATCAAGCCTAAGAACTGTACTATTGTTCTTGCTTCCCACTAGTAGTTACAGATGTCTGCTGAATTTCTCTTCCTTTGTCATTTTCAAAACCACCCTATGCAGTTAACTCGTATCTATATCATGACGTGCAACAAGTAATGGGCTCATAAAAAGTAAAACAAACCTCAAGAAAATCCTTATGAAGGCGATCAGGGAACCAAAGCTTCTTGTGAGCAGCAACTTTGAGTAGTGCCTTTAAACCCTTAACAGAAGTTGGCAACAACAGCTCTGAAGAAGATGAAAACCCCAGACTACTCACCGTGGCATCGCTTATCGAGTCGGTCATTGCCAGGATTGAACCCGACACCACCGCCGCCGAAACCATATCAGGGTACAACTCCGCCATCTTGAATGCCACCATTCCACCATAGCTAAACCCCACCACAGTGCACCTCTCAACGCCCAAGTTTTTCAGCCCCTTTGTCAAACACTCCGCCTGGAACGTAGGCGACCGGTCGGGGCTGTCCGTGATGGAGCCGCCGAAGAAGAGGAGGTCCGGGACGTAGACGGAGTAGTTCTTGGCGAGAGAGCCAATTTGGAACTGCCATGTGACCATGCCCTCGGCTGCAAAACCGTGGATGAGTACTACCACGGGCTTATCTGGCTTGGGCGGAGTGGTGGTGACGGGTTGGCCTTTTTTGGGTTTGTTGATGGTTTCGTTTGGGATCCAAAAGTTCATGACCGTGCCTGGTTGGATTTGTACTGTGTGGGGTGTGACTCCGGCCATTTTCATGAGTTTGTTCATCAACGGCCTCTGTAGTGCTACTAAGTTCACCATTTTCTTTCTCACACTGTGCGTGTGTGTGTGTGTGTTTTGGGGACGTGATATGGGAGCACTGACTAAGCGAGCCATTTTAAACTAGGCGTAAAGGTAGACAGGGTTGGTGTTGGGTTGTTATCCGTTGTAGCTATTGAATGTTGGGGTCACATACAATTTACCAAAATTTACGAGTGGCAGTTGCAACCCTTGGATCTACTCTCTAACGTAGCAAAATCTGTTTGTTTACAGCGAGATACCACATGGGTTGACTCTGTAACGTGCATTAGAGACAACACCGATGTCTATGTCTAGATTCTGAGTAAGACGCTAGCTACATCATCTGTTTCACTTACCATGTTTTAGCCGTAGTTGATTACCTAAAACCACAATAATGCATGGAGAGTTGATGACACTGGGTTGCAATTTTTCCTGGCACCAAGTGTAATACCGAACTTGCCCAGCGTTAGAAAAGCTCGAGTTTGATACGGCTCGTGTCTTAGCGGTATCTCACGGAATATAAACGCCGGCTATTGTTCTTGTTCTAGTGGTTTTTCACAAAACTAACTGGTACACCGGATGTTAATAGAGCTACAACCGGTTGCATGAAGTTCATTGACGTGTTATATTATACGTGTCGTGAGATATAAATCTCTATCGGGTATTAATCTCACATCACGTAAATAACAAATAATACTTCAATACATGAGCATTGTAGGGCTTTCCTCTCATCGTCAATTGGTTTGAGTTGGATGTTTATTACAATACGTCATACGTGCTTATGACACACTGAAAACATAAGTGCAACCACTTGCCTAACTCCATCGTTGTCATTTCTCTTTGATTCATTTTTATTCTTTTTTGGTTTTCTTTGTAAATTCGTGTACATAGCCAATTTTATTCTTTTTTGCTAAATACTGGTAATAGAAATCTTTCTCCATATTTGTATCAAGGCTGTTTAATTTACCAAATATATTTATATAAGGGAGCTGATCTATATTTGGTACAAGATATCTCCAACTCTCTGTGTAACCCTCGCTAAATTTTTCTGGATCCTTTCGCTATTTAAGATACTTTCGGCCCGAGGTCCCCTAACCCCCTGCTAAGTGTAGTGGTTAATGTTAAAAATATTCAATTTGAGCCGTCCACAACCTCTAGTGGACGGCCAGATCACAGGTGGAGAAATAACTATTTTTGCTTTTTTCACCGATAAATGTGGATCGACCCCCTTTATATAAAAGTTGATTACATTACGTATATGATATACAAGTATCAAACCCTCGGAAGGTCCAAACCATAAATACTGGGGATCTGACTTTGCATTTTTGCTACACCCCATTATGACTTTAAAATGTTTCTGGGCCTCTGGCAATCAGTTAGGGAAAACTTATGGGGAAGAAAAAAGGTTCAAGTCCTTAGTGATGTACATCAGAAAGTCAATTACCTCATTCAAGATTTTGCAATTTCTTGCACGAAATCTCTCTTTTTTGTTCTTTGATTGCGTAGGTTGACATTATTTATGAGTGACTTAACCTAGTAGTTTAACTATGTGTACAAGGTTGTTCGGCTTTTGATCAACCACCACTGCCTACTCCGGGTGGCCACATGTCTGTTGTAGACTTGGTGGTGCTAACAAGGTTCGTGTAGGAACATCGAATACTACATTTACTGCAAAATAAACTTTGAGGGATACTGTATCAATATTCAGTGCACCAAAATGAAATATCTTTCAGGAGCGTATAAAGTAAAACTCTCTTGCATTAGTGAAAACGGTAAAAGAAACATAAACATTAACTACTACCCGGCTTGCGGGAAGATAATTACAACATCACGTATAACGATAATTAAATAGTCTTTAGATATTTTGGTGGCCTTATTTAGCTATGCATAAAAAGCACTGTTAAGAATAATAGGTGAAAGTGTTAACAGAAGTGTCACTAATTAATTATTTGTTTCAACTATTAATTGTGTCTATACAGGGGGGTTGTAGCTGTCTTTAATTTCTACAAGTAGAGTATAAGAAAAAAATTGTTCTCAAAAGAATAACTTGGCTCGCTATGCATATTTTGATCGATGTGAGGAATCAGATTGTTAAAACAAACAAATTTAGAAGAAACGGGTGCTAGATAGAAATGGTATGATACCTAAAGGTAGGTAAAGATTATATCTAACTACTCAAGTTCGGTGAGCAATAGACTAAAATTCATTGCTCTGTTGCTTTTTCCTTTTTTTTTTTTTTGAATGAGTTGGATATGGTTGGTGATCCTCGGATTGTTGTTTATGAAGTAGACAAGGTGACGAATCAGCATTATTACCCACAAATCTATAATATCTTTGGATAAATTTGCTTGGATTTAGATTTGGCAGTTCTTCGTTACCCCACCCCCACGCCCATTTCCCAAGGAATGAGTTTTTTTTTATTTTTTAAAGGCGTATCTTTAAGCTAACTTTAGTCCTAAATTTTAATGGCACGCACCACGTCGGTTTTGATACATTTAGAGAAATCCTTTTTCTGAACGCTAGCATTAAGGATTGAATCTAAAAAGTTTAGGAAGAGAGCAAAACTCGTTAACCACCCGTCAAACCCCTTGTTGCTTGCAAGGGATTTTTTTTTCAAACATCTAGCTTCAAACTTTTTGCTGTAATCTCTGAAATCAGGAATGTTGGTATCATATTTCTGATCTGATGAGATACATTTCTTACAGTTTTCACAAAATAATAATAATAATAATAAAAGGCTTCGAACTTTTTGATAGAAAGATGCCATTACGGATCTCGTTGGAGTGGGCCTGGAAGAATTGGAAATTGGGCTTGGACTTATTTATCAAGTACATGTATTTTAATTGGACATTTGGTCATGGACTCAATGTCAAGCTCGGGTTTCTCATCTTAACCGGCCCATTCCAATGCTTTGAAGTTTTGGTTTCTTAAGAAATACGAGTATCCACATAACCTGATTTCTTTTTCCATTTTTGTTAATTTTTTAATAGAGTGTGTATATTTAGCCTGAAATAAAATTCAAATAAAAATTAAAGATTTTCTTATTTGAATAGTTTATTCACAAATTTTAAAAGACTAGATACGAGAATTTCCTCCATCTCTAAGTATCTCGAAACAATAGGCAGTCAAATTAGGGTAGGAATAATGAACAAATATGATACTTAAAAAAACCTATATTCTATTTTTGAAGTTCATAAGAAAAAATGTCAAATGGGTACACCATTATGAAAAGGGGGGAACATCATTTTATTAAGTTCAATGCCTTTTGTCAGTAAGAAAAAGTTCAAATAAGGGATAATTAGATGTTGGGAAAGAGGAATTGTGAGTTCAGTATTTTCATTTGCATAAGAAAAGAAAACCTAGAAGAAGAAAAAAAAAGGCCTATTGTTTGTTAATATTAATTTCTTTGCTCTGGTGTCGACTATAGATTTATAACATTGCTTGGGGCTCGTGTTCAAGATTTAGATCTTGAATAACGATATAAATTGCAATACCAGTCAAGCTACCTACCTATCGTGATCAACTGCTCCACAAACAACTTTGCAAACGGTATACAACAACGCTTTAATTTTTGACTCTAATTTGAAGAACCGTGAAGGTCAATTAGTAATTCTCTACCACACACGCACACACACAATTCTTCAAGTTTGTCAATGAAAAATGCTAAATCGAGGACGGGACACCAATAATCGTTAGAATTCCTACTCTTTTACCGGTAAGCGCTCAACTAATTATCCGATCCAGTTCTAATATTAACATGCCTACCATGCTAATACGACAAAGTTTGAAAAAAATTGTTGATCATCTTTCTTGTTTGATATATAAAATTTCGATAGAAACGATCTCTTAACGAAAGCAATACTGCAGGGGATTAATTAATTCTTATAAGAAATCTATTTGGAGAGCTGCACATTCTTATAAGCCAAAGAAATAAAGTAAAAAACGATGGGAATTAGATGATCGTAAAAGCAAAGTATGCATATATATGAAGGAGACTAACACAGAAAAGTTAAATATATATTGACTGACAAAGAAAAGTTAAAGAAGTAAAGAACTAAAGCAGCTTAACAACATAGAATTAACCCATTTTCACTCCATCTATGTAAGATGGACAAAAAGGTAACATCTGAAAGAGGCCAAAAATAAATGAAAATCAATTTTCATATAGCCATATATGCCACCGTCAACATCACCAGGATCCTCGAGTGACACGTCGAGCATTGCACGGGCTATTCATCTTGTGAAGTCATGAACAAGGCTAGGCCTGTCAGTGACGTTGAGGCGCCAGGAAAGGAAGGGGATGCCGGTGTCGGGATCACGATCGTCGTCCTCGATGAACCTGAATTCGTTGCCGAATGAGGGCGAGAGGCAGGGGAGTTTTTGAGGCTGAGAATGGTGAACCCACGAGGCGTTGGTGCTGTTTAACATGTGCTGCGACTCCAGTACTCCGGGTGAAACTCCGCCACTGCCGGTGGCGGCGGTGGTGGCTCTCCTCTCTTCCTTCTTGAATCGAATTCCACAAGCATTGCAAAGTGACTGCATTTTTTGAAAGATATACTAATAAGTTTCCCCAACAAGATATAGCAATACATTCAAGCCTTGATTCGGAAGCAAAACTTCTTAAGTGAAAATTCTGGCTAGGCGGCTGGGTGTACATTTACCTTTGGGCCGCGTGGGCCATTTCTCCAGAGAGGTGTAGAAGTGGTGTCGCAATTAGCACACCGGCGAGCAAGGAGGGGGTCGCCGCCGGGAATGTGGTGGTTGTTATTGGTTGCGCTGCCACGGGTGCCCTTATGGGATGGCGGTGGTGAAGGCGCATGCTTGGACGTTTGTAACAAGTCCCAACAAAAGTTAGACACGTAAGAAGAGCGGCGTTCATGGTGGACGTTAACTCCCCTGTTACCATTACTACTATTGTCATTGGAAAGACGAGTAGACGGTGTTCCTAGGGAGAGAGTGCAATCAACAGAAGCAGAAGTGGAAGAAGAAGAAGACATGAACGGACACATGTAATCTGGCTCATCATAGGGCTTGTGATTAGGCATAGAAAAGCGCATTGAGAAGGAGCTGTTTTGATTACTACCCACCATATTCCCTTGAGAGTTGTTGCTATACCTATGCATCTCCAATGCCCCTCTCTCTCACCCTGTATATATATGAACTATCAATCCCCGTCTCAGTATAAAGCAGACTTATGAGGAAGACGAAGGAAAAGCGAGAGAGAATAATAATAGGTAAAGGCGAAGAGCAGAGAGGGTACGAGCAAATAGTAACTTGAGAGCGATATGCAATAATATAAGGTTTGAACAATGCTGCAACAGCATAGAAGAGAGAGCTGAGTGTACGAGACGGGGGTTGTCTGGTAGCTTTATAAGCTAAGAAAATGGCGAAATACCAGTCAGCAACAACATCTAGTCCACGTTGTCGTCAAATGAAAACACCCATTATTATATGGCGAGGGAGGAGAAGATGCAAAGAGAGATGCAGAGAAGGGGCCCCAAAATGCACGTTACGACTCACTTGTACTAGTATGCGAGACTAGGACTGAGCGGTCAGTGAAACCAGTCAGTCTGGATGGTGGAGTTAAATGTTTTGAGAGGCAAGTGGTGTTCTATATATAGTACTGTTTGGGTCACTTGCAGTGGCAATTATTCTTCTTCATGGTAGCTAGCCAGTGTTAAGCTCCAGGTGATTAAAGTTTTGTGCAAAAGGGTTACGTAGTTAAGAGGCATAAACGAGGAGGAGTGGAGAGAGAGAGATGAAGAAATTTGGTCATTGGGGGGTAGTCAAAAGAAACCCACGTGACCAGCGGGAACAGTCTTCCATGGATCTGCCTTCTCCGATCACGAGGCAACAGTCCTCAAGCCCAATACATGAAAACCTCTGTCCGTATCCGTATCTCTGCCCCTCTACCCCTCTGTCACTGCCACCCTCCCAAGGAAAATGGAATTGCTCCCATTTTCACACCCACCCCCCCTCTTCGCTTCCGCCGCGCGTACCCTTCAATCTGTTCACTCAACATCGAAAAATGGCATTCCTGCTACATCGTAGGATTACTATAATCAGATACTTTATGTGGATGACTGTAATTCTAGTATTTCGATTAATGTTATTGTTATTTGGAAGCAGTTACGAAGAGTTTTGAGATTGGCAGAACTCAGAATCATATGAATTCTAAGGGATAATGGTATTCCGGGATGACTTTGAGAGCAAATGTGTTTTAGATTTACTCGCATCTAACTTTCTGATAGCATAACAATAACAATGACAATTAGGCCAAAACGGGCATGTTTTCTTTTATTAGTTGCCTCCATTATACCACTAGTTAGGTTTAAATGAACTCATTTACGATCCTAATTACAGTCACGGTTGTGCAAGATTAAAATTCGATGCTGTGATCAATGTTGTGTTCACAAGAGATCATTGAAAACTACTAATGAAAAGTGCTAAAGACAGTGGGTGAGGTGCGTGGGAATGGAGTTTTCCTGCAAGTTTGGTTATTCAACAAAACAATGACCACTCCTCACACCACTCCGTTATACTAGTTGTTATAGCCAGTCCAATCCATCCATCCATCCATCAGGAAGGGTATTCAGTACACATAATGCCATGAAATCTGTAATCACAAAAGCATATATTCTCGTCGTCACACAACAACCAGTTTTGAGCTGACTATCCTCAGTCACCGTACCGTGGAACCACGTGAACCAGACAAATGAATGCCAATATTATGCAGGGTCCGGCTAGCTGGTCTTTCTCCTCATCATCAAAACAAGATCACACAAAATCCAAGCATATCCCTCGCACAAAAGGCTCTGTTTGGGCTACTTATAGTTCTAGTAGAAGATCCTTAGATTTGATGATTCAAGCAAGAAAGAAACCCAAGAGGAAGAAATGATCTTACATACTAATTATGTGTTGAGCCAAATAAGATCTTTCACGATATGATTTTATAGCAATATATTGGTGCTTTCAAGATTTGAATAGTGAACAATCAATAATTTGACAAAACTATCGTTTTAGTGGCGAATAAGAGCGTTTTAAGGGAAGTTTTCTGATTGCATCTTTGCAATATCCGGATCCCACATTCCACGCTATTCTGTAGCATGGAGTGAACTGCAAGGAAAAAAGTGAAGAAAGAGGGATAAAGGCATCCATCCAAACAGGATGCACTGCAATCATCAAAGCGACAAATGTTCTTCTGGGTTGGGAGGAAATCTTTGACTCAAAGACGGAAGGAAACTTACCAGACAAAAAAGAAAAGTTGCTTGCTTAATTTATTTTTGAAACTTTTTACAGATACATGGACCCTACGCGAACATGATGACCCACAGTCTCCTTTGTAATATCGATCGATTCGATCGAAAGATTCAAAAAAAAACAACACACACACACACACACACAAGCAAGAGAGAGAGAATCAGATCGCATGGAGATTGGTGTCCATAATGCATGGTTCGACAAACGGGACGGACGACCACCGCTTTCCAAAAGATGCTCGCTCACTGCGGCGAAGCCCCCAAGGTTACGAGCGTCGCGTTGCGTTGCCACATGCCTTATTCTCCCACGCGAGTCTTGCGAGAGTGACTCGCAGGTGGGCGGCCCATGGCCGGAGAGAGATGCGAGAGTGCAGTGCAAGCGTTGGGGTCGAGCTTTGGGTGATCATGGCTTTGTTTTGCTCTGCAAATGCCAATGTAAATCCTGGTCCTTAATGCGGATCTGGTTATCCTCTCTGTATTTTAAGGAAACTCTGGGATTTGGTTAATCATCTAAACGCACGAATGTAATTATATTGATTGATTCTCATCAAGTTTTAGGAGCAAGTCTCTCTGGTGCGATCCCCATCATGCATGTCTCGCATTAATGCATTGCAGGCTCATAGATTGTTATTATTATCACTGTAAAGGTCACGGTGCTAAAATTCCCATGCAAATACTTCTCATCTGTAGAAACAGTTAACATAAAAATATTCTTTTTATTCACCTATATATATATATATATATTAGAGTGAGTTTTCTGGTGTTATTTTCTTAACATTTTTTCAAGTTTTATTCCAAATACAAAAAAAAAAAAAGTCAAAAGAAAAAAAAAAAGAGCGGCTTACTCTTTTCTTATTATAAAGACAGTCAAACATCCATTATTCGACCCGATAAAAAACAAGCTTTATGCACAGAGTGAGCTTTGGGCAACATGTGCAAGCTTAGTTCTAGACTTCTAATGTAATCAAGAGTTCAACCCTCGCATGACTTGTTTAGCGCTTTTATTCTGATATGGTAGTAATACAACGTTGATGTAATCTTTTGATTTTCTTGAAAAGTAGCATGCGCCTATTCTTGTAAATAAAAATAATAACTCTGGCTTAAATGTGAAGTTCTACATATTAATTAAAAAAAAAATTTATTATTATTATTATTATATATATAATAATCGAGCCAAAACCATCACAAAAATGGGGGTTTCTTGTGACATGCATGCTTGACAATGATGGTGTTGTGTGGCTCGTTGGATTTTGTGGGACCCAAAACATGGACCAATTTTCCAAAAATTGCACTGGCCTGCCTATCAACTCATATCTCCCCAATCACCCACACAACCCCATAAAAAGCTCCTTACTAACACCAATTAGCGCGCCACGTGGCCTTAATGGAGTGATTTGCACTTTGCATGCATGCATGCAAGCAAGTGTGTTGAAGATCGATACATAATAATAATCATAGAACCAAGTCCCCCCCCAACACACACAGTGTTGAACTCCTAAAGAACACATTCCTCAAAAGCAACAACGAGATACAACTGGAGTGAATCTAGAGACTCTCTCTCTCTCTAGAAGACTAGACGAAGAGGGGTTTGGGTATTGGTCTAGTGATCTTGCCGTTGGCAGGATCTATGCTTTGCCAGGTCAGGTGAGGGCTAAAGAAGAAGGTGACATTGATGGAGTAAAGAAAAAGCAAGGTGGGAGAAGCAAACCCAAGAGAGCAAAAGGCATATAGTATGAGGAAGCCCCTAAAGATCTATGAGCAGTCCTATGGAAAGGTAAGTTCTGGTCAATATCATGATTCATGACATTGAAGGAAAACACTGTAACCTCTTCTTGTCTCCCCTATGGGGGTCTAGTCCATAGCCAAAAGAAAACCCCCTATTTTAATCTCCACTCTCTTTCTTTCTCTCTTTAGTTTCTTCCCTTCATATAGGTTGCTTCTTTATTAATTTCACGTGGGATCACGTTTGTTTATTAACAATTTGAAATTTTGATGGAGTATTTACCTCAAAATAACTGATAGTAAATGAACGGCTCTCGTGCTATGCTTAGACATACAACGCGTTGCGTTTTACGGTTGTTTATCAAAATAAACTCAGCGAGGTGTTATAAATATTCATCCAAATCATAAGTAATTGAGATAGAATGACAGGACGGAGCATAGCCTTGATTAGCCAAAACTCATAACTTGACACTACAAGAAACTATTACCTCTTGAAACATCTCAAGTACATTACTGATATCATTTACCTAAAACTTGTAAGGTGATTAATAAGCAAACTTTATTAGAGTCTAATGTGTTCGAGAATAAAAAGGCAAGTGGTACCGAGTAAGTTTTAACATAACCTAACACTACAAGAAATAAGGCTTTTAGCCACGGGGAGATCCGTCGCTAAAAGCTTTTAGCGACGGACACCCCGTCGCTAAAAGCCCCTTGCATAAAAGTCCGTCGCTAAAAGTTTTGCGGCGGAATTCTAAAATTTGTTGCCTAATATTGGACTTTCAGCGACGGAATTTTATATACATGAGCGACGGATGTTCAGTCGCTAAATGTATTTTCCGTATTTTAAATTTTTTTTTTTTTTTGAAAATAATTTATTATGTTAAATATTTAGCGACAGAATAATATTTTTAGTGACGGAAATTCAGTCGCTTAAGGTTCACCTTTTAGCGATGGCATTTCCGTCGCTAAAAGTGGAGCTTTAGGGATACTCTTTAGCAACGGAATAAATCTGTCGCTAAAAGTCAAAATTATTTATTTATTTATTTTTAATGTCAAAACCTGTAATTATTTAACCCTAAAACAAACACAAAACAAATATATATAACTTTAAAAAATATTTATTATAATGAAAAATAAAATGTACATATTGTTCAGGAGGGCATGGGAGCCGGATACAATAGAATATGGGAGGGAGTACAAGCCGGGAGGGCACGAGAGGGGAAGGGGAGTATAAGCTGGGAGGGCACGAGAGGGGGCTCATCAGGGGTTGTCGAGTCCCGGATCTGGATCCTGCTGATACGGAGCCGACTCGGCATGTCCAGCCGCAGCGCCCTGCATATAAAGTCACGAATGCATTAATCTCGATAACCCTCGTAATTTCAAGCGTTTAATAAATGTATATAGTGTTTGTACCTGATCCTGCGCCCTGATCGTCCTAAACACCTTTGTAGCAATGCGACGGATCTCGTCCTCATCCAGCGGCCGTTGTACAGCCGGTGCTTGTGTCTGTGGAGGGGCAGCTGGGGGTGGGGACGCTCTTATCACGGCACGTGCAGTCGTGCTAGGCAAGCGGCGTATGCGGCCTTTCAACCGATTGACGACCTCCAGTGTATCCAGCCATCGCTTCAATGCCCCAGTACTCGTACCCATACTTGTGGACGCTGATGGCTGTCCGGACTGCTGCTCGGACCCCCGAAGCTGTTCATACGAGCCCTACAAAAACAATGATTTAAAGATATGCATGTTAGGGCATTAACGCAACAAACATTCAATACAAAGACAAAACATTTTACAAATTGACTCGAACTTACATCAATCCGCCGGGTAATATCTGAAACATAGTCCCCCCCCCCCCCAGTGTGCCTCGTCCTTGTCCTTCTTCCTCATGTGCGTCTGATTATATGTCAGAGCTATGACATCATCCTCCTCTAGGTCCGGGTGCTCAACCACATTCTTGTGTCGGATGACGTCGTGTGCCACCGACCCCTCATGTGCGTCAGATCTTTCTTACGTTTGTTCTCTACCCACTCCTACTCTTGGCATCCCAGCCTGGATCAGTATCCCACCTATCAATCATTTGCCCCCATACAGAATGAGATATCTAATATGGGGGATATTTCTTCAACTCCTGCATCGGGGCACCCTCGGGCAGCATCTTCTTCGCCCGGCCCCGTGCGTTGTGAGGTAATTCTTGCCGATATAGGCAAAAAAACGTCTGTCGCCCCAGTGCCTGCTGCTCAGGCGAGTCAAACGCAAACTCCTCCTGCAAGGCATCCAATTACACAAATTAATTTAAATAGTACATTCTAATTAAACAAATACTATTGCAGACAAAAATAGTTAATCGTATCAGCCACTCCTCCCATAGGGACTCCCTCGTCCCGGCATGCCAGTCCTTCAAGTACAGTCGTGGCTCAAAGAATCGGCCATTCACAAGAACGTCGATCTTCGCCTTCACCTGATTCTCCAGGATCCTTCTAAAGAAATAAATAAATACATTAAATAAATGAACCGTAATAACTATCGGAATTGAAGAATGTGTATACTGCATGATGTGATTTTTTTTACTTACTGGCCCTCCTGGGTGAGAGTAACTCTCTGTTTACGCTGGGGGTTGATGTGTACCCCGCGTGTCGAGCCACGACCTCGTCGAGATCCTACAAAATACCGACATTAATACAGTTCAAATATAATTTAAATATAAGGCAAACAAAAATTGACTAAACACCGTTATAAAAAATACCTGAGGTAGAACCCACAGAAGAAAGGAAAATCAATGTACGTGTGGGAGGAATCGGCGTCGGGCTGGGGTTGGGGTTGGGGCCCCATCTGCTGTACGTGAGCACTCTGTGCAGATTAAGCTCAATTCGTTGATTTCATTTGTAACTCAATTTGAGAACCTCGAACGGAAAGCTAAACTAGCTAATCTGTGAACCTGTTAATAAATGACTATTTATACCTTTTCCGGTTAGTTTTTGACAAATTATCAACAATTTTAGGAGAAATTACAAATGACCCCCTTCCTTTATTTTGGGTTTGTAGGTTAACCTTCTCAAATATTATTTTTGACAATTAACCCTTCTAATCTATCAACTTGGGAAAACAAATATGATTGCCGGTTTTGTCTGGATATTTATTTGGTCAATTGACTCATAAAAAGACATAAATGTCCATTATATTTTTTTTCCTCATGAATTTTTTCTCCAAACACAAATGCAACACCACCATGTCAAACTTAGCCTACCCCAAACCACTGGTCAAGTTGCCACCACAACAACCACTACCGCCGCCGACAGTAAGCCAACCCAAACAACCATCGCCGTTGCCACTAAGCCCACCTCAACAACGACAGAGCCACGTCTGTGCAACACTACCAAGTCGTTGTCCATCACTATTAAGAGACCTATGTCCCCCTGCCACCATAACAACCCCCATTTAGGGGCTAACCCAAATAACGACTAGCAATGCCAGCAAGCCCTCCCCAACAATCAACTATCAACATAGTTGCAACATGACCGCGGACGCCCATCAATATCAACAGAGAGATTAACGATTCTTTTTTGTCGATTGTTGATGTTTGTGGGTGGGTTCGAATGAGCCAAGGGTGATGATTAATGGTGGCGATGGCTATAAGGGAGGGTGGGGGGAAGGGGCACTCAGTCAATAATGGCTGCAGTAGGGTGGCGGGGTGCGCTGAGGGAATGGGGCACTGGTTTGGCTGGCGACGACAATGAAGGGGGGCATTGTTTCTAGGTTTCCTTTTTTTTTTTGTTATTACATACTAGTTCGACATTAATACGCGAGATAAATTAGTGGAGTTTCACATTCAAATTTATTTGAGTCGAATTGTTGATAGATGATAGGGGTTAATTGTCGAAATGAATATTCAAACAGGTCGACCAACAAACCCAAAATAGACGAGAGGGGCCATTTATGATTTCTCCACAATTTTGCTAAAACATAAGATTCGAGCCACTTAAAACCTAACGATGCTTAAAGTTACAAGGATAACACTCTATCGGTGTTCGACTAAGAAATTCTTTTCCTTGCCAGTTTTGAGTTGAGTACGGAAAAATTGTAAGGCCTCTTACTTTCGGGTGGAGGGTCACCAAGTCGGCAAGTCCCAAGGGGAGAGAGCGATCTACCCCGATTGGGTAATAAGGACCTGAAAGGGCCTCCAATGGACCCAAAAAAAAAAGTAACGAGGCCCACTAGTTTTAGTGCCCAAGTTCATGTAATGCGAGCCTCATTCATTATCATGTTCGGCTCGCATTAGCGACTTTGGCCCATCGGACGGGACATTCTCAAAGCCCATTCTGTCAGGCAAAACCTGTACGAAGAGCCGCAACCAAGCAGCTCGCCTCTCTCTTCTGCATTCTCCCGCCACTTCTCACTCTCTCTCTGCCCTAACCGCCACCGGTGGCGTCGCCGTCTCTCCGCCGCTAGACCGTCACTAACAACACACAGGTTCCAAGCTTACGAGCCATGGCTTCGGATACGCACATGGACCCTATGGACCTGAAGGTGAAAGAGCTCTTGAAGGAGGCTCAACTCGACTACTCTCCAGCAACCACCAAAAGAATAGACGACGTCGTCTCCTCCATCAAAGAAGCCATCAACAAAATCCCCGAAGACCTCAAGGTCTGTTAGTTTCTTTAAACCCTAAACCTCGTTTTGACGAACATTCTGGACCTAATTTTTGAAACATGAATTTGGTAGGTTACGGCTGACGTGGCACCAGGTTTTGTTAGAGACATTGGTGCGGACAAAGTGGATTTTAAGTTCAAGAAACCGAAATCGATAGAGATTGGTGGTAGCTACTCCTATGGTTGCGTAGCTAAGCCTGATGTAAATATCGACCTTTTCGTCCGGTTGCCAAAGGTATTTTTTTTTCCTTCTGCGATGTGTATAATGTTTGTGCTATAGGTAATGGATGCAACTGGAGGTGTTATTTTCACAGAAAGCACTAAAACATGGCTGTGCTCGTATTGCGAATTACTCGCTCCATTTCATAATTCTTGTTTCTTTTGACTGTTGCAAATTCCCAGAATAGAATTGGAACTTGTAAACGTTGACTTCCTTTGTTGTATTGACTTGTCAAAAAGTACTTGTAAATGTTGACTTCTTTACTGTGTTGTCTTGTCAAACGGTACTTATCTAATCTTGGTTACTTCTCCCTCCGTTCAAACTTCGTTTATCTAACTTTTAGTTACTATTTCCTCTGTTCCATTTGACTTCTTGCAAATTCCTAGGATAGATTTAGTACATATAAGTGTTGACTTCACTTAATGTTCATTCCCTAGCTTGACTTGCCAAACGATATTTGTTAATCTGTGATTTCTATTTGATTTTAATTTGACGTATAGTTGGTACTAACTTTATCTTAGGAATTCGCAAGAAGTCAAAGGAATTTTTTTAATGGAATGAATTCATTTCATGTTCAGAGGATTGAATTCTGTCCTAGAAATTTAGGAAAATTCGAAGTGGGCACAAATTATGAAATGAATGGAAGCCGACGGAGAAGAAGCTATTTTAGTTGCTGTTAAATCTGTGAATTCTTGTAAATGAGCTAAAAGCAAACAACTTATGATTATGCCTTTCGATGGAGATGCATAAATAGGTCTATACTGGTTTCTACTGTATAAATGCACGTTTAGATAATTACAATGCTTATATATGCATACGACGTGCATCAAAGGCCAGCAGCTGTTGAGTGTCCTAACGCAACCAAGGTTGTTGCAATCATCACCTATTGGCACTTCTATAGCCTTCTTTTCTTCTCTTGCTCTCCATTTGCTAAAGGCATGGCTTGTATGAAAAATAGCTGTGCAGTGAAATGGGGTGCCAATATAACTTACAAATAGGCGTGGACATGTATAACATATACATTATATACATTCGCACATGGATAGCTACACTTATGTGTTTATGATTGGAGGATGGACGACGACTTGCATAGGGAAAGGCGAAAATTGAAGTTCTGACTCTATCAAACTTCTCCAAGAAAGAAATTTCTTTTACTTTTAAGTTCACTTATTTTGGTGAAAACCAAAGACTACCGTCGCTGAAGTACTTTTTAAGTATATCTCTTTTGCATTAACATCATGTGCTGTGCAATGACAATGTTTTTTCGTTGGAGCATGTGATGTTTCAACCACAATAAATGACAAGGCAGTTGTGCAGATAATGTTTGGTATACTGTTTTGAGTGATAGAAAAAGTAAAGGCATGCAATTGGGATTTACTTCTATTCTGTGTTTAATACACACAAATTAAGAAAAAAACTCTAGTACAGTTATTTTGACTTACTAAAACAGATTAGAAAACAACATACTTTCAGTTGACATCTTTGTAATCTTCATATGGACATTTTGTTCCCCTCAACACCCCGAAGTGTATATTTCTTGCTTAAAAGGGCCAAGAAAGAAAGAGCAATAATTTTTGCATTGGCCTAAAAACATCTAAATGAGGCTTGAGAAACTATACCCCTGTAATAGACTAACAGAAAGCCACGCAACCAAAGTTCCCCTTACGATATATATGGGGTTCTGAATTTTCTTGTTGATTGATGGAATTATAGGCGTATGTCAACAAATGTGACAAACTAAGAAAATACATTTTTAGGGAAGAGTTGGTGAAAAAGATTGTTTTTTCTTCGTTGATATGCATGATTAGCGAATGGGTGCAGGGAACACGTAATACAATTACAGAAATTGACTATTTAAATTACGGCAGTACTAATGAAAACTTGTTTGGTGCTTTAAGATTTTGAAAATGCTCTGCTTCTACATCTGGCAGGAGTGTTTCCTTGAGAAGGATTATTTAAATTACAGATACCATGCCAAAAGGTTCCTCTATCTCTGCATAATGAAGAAGTACTTGAAGTACTCTTCATTTGCTCAAAAGGTTGAGTGGTCCACCTTTCAAAATGAGGCCCGAAAACCAATACTGGTTGTCTATCCAGGTCTGTAAGAATGTTACATTATTATTCCATGTTGAATTTTCTGCGCGAGGACTTGGTTTCAACTTTAGCCCAACTGACAGGAAAGATTTCCTTGCTATTGTAGCTATGGAGCTGCTTGATATTCCTGGTTTCTCCATAAGGATAATTCCCACTGCAACATCCCTTTTTAGTGTCTCAAAGTTAAAGTTGGAGCGCCATAATCTTCGTGGTTTGTATCAAGGTAGTACTCATCATCAGCAAAAGTGCAATCATATATTTGGAGTTTGAAGATGAAAATTTTAACAGTTTTTGTTATTTAGTTTCGGAAAGTCCACAAGATGGTGTTCTTCAAGCTACACCAATGTACAATAGTAGTATATTAGAGGACATGTTTGTAGAGGATCATGCAGAATTTATCAGAAAAACTTTTTCCGGATGGAAGGAGCTAGGAGAGGCTTTGGTTTTGCTGAAAGTATGTTACATTTTTCATTTTGCATATAGACTCAGTATCCCGTAGTTAGTGATGAGTAACTTGCTTTTGTTATGATGTGCAGGTCTGGGCTCGGCAGAGAAGTTCTATATATGCACATGATTGCTTAAGTGGGTACTTAATCTCTGTTATAATGGCACACCTTGCAACGAAGGCTGGTAGAAATAACATCAACAACTCAATGAGTGTGATGGAGATTTTTCGTGTCACGTTGACTTTTATCGGTATGTATTGTTTGCCATGAAACTTCAGATACTTGTACAGCGGTCACTGTATATACGAAGACAGTCAATAGAGAATATTGTCTTCTGAGTGATCTTTGAGAATGCTGTCCTTTCCATTATCTAACACCCTAGCACAATCTTCGGCCATAAGTGGTGGAGCAAACCTCCCATGGTTTTAGAGCTTAGTCTTCGGAAGATGATCCATTCAATTACTTAGTGGGTGAACCAGTCCTTTCATTCACGTATGTTTCAGGTTAGCAAGCCTCTGGTTGAGTTGCTTGAAGTTGTTGCGGAATGGTTATCTAGATCTTATGATTTGGAATGCATTCTATGTTCCTTTTTCGATTGGAAACACTTTTGCAGTGATGACAACTAATTTCCTGTTGTTGGTCATTTCCAACCAATGACAAACCTGTATGTGCATATTAAAAGAGGTGCAACTGGTTGCAACTGCTGCTTATCAAAAGTTCATTCGAGTAAATTGTTGTTATTAAATTAATAGTGATCTGTTGAAACTGTCTTGGCAGCCACTTCAAAATCATGGGCTGATGGGCTTTTCATCAAGCCTCGTGGAAAAAAGGTTATCTCTAAAGAGGTGTGTTGCTATATTACCCTTCAAGAACTTGAGACACTGTGGATTTCACTTCTTGTTTTGATTTGGTTCTTTGGCTAAAATTTGCCACTTCCAAGGTGAATTAAAGGCATTTTCCAAGTTTCATAGTTATCAAAAAGGATACTGTTCTGCTACCACTGATTCTAATGGCAAAACTTATACCATCACATATTTGAGCCTACAGACTTCATTTGACCAAAGTATACGATGATGGATGACCTCTATAAATATTCATTGATCAATCACTGTAGGTCTTGCTTGAAATGCTGGCTCAGTTACTAAATCGTACACTCTTTTCTTACGAGTGGCAATGCATCCGTTCAATCTTGGGCGCATTTTCTAATATGGGATGTCATTCAACTCTTTAATATGAACATGGTTACTCCTGACAACAGTTGTTCCAACTTTTGGACTTGCAGAAAAGGACGTACGATTCATTTGCTGACTTCAATATGGCCTCCCGCCTGTCAAAGACTGCTTCACTAGAGGTACTTTTTGTAACTATACGTCCTTGTTTGATATGATTCGGAGGACTTGCATGGATGCTTTGTTTGAATTTAGTCAATAAGATCCCTCTCAATGTGTCTTTTCCAACATTACAGCTGCTTGATGAGGCTACTTTGGCACTCAGGTGTATTGATACATGTAATGATGGTGGATTTGACGAGATTTTTATGACCAAGGTTGACTTTCCTGCTAAGTTTGACTATTGCCTAAGGTAATCTATTCATGTAAGCCTGCAGAGTTTCTTAAGTTTTTGCTGGACCAAGGTTGACTTCCCTGCTAAGTTTGACTATTGCGTAAGGTAATCTATTCATGTAAGCCTGCAGAGTTTTTAAAGTTTTTGCGGGAATGAAAAAGTGACAAAGATGTTCCTTTGTTTCATACTCATTTAGCTTGGAAAAAAGTTACATGAACAACACAAATTCTAATAAATAGGCATAATATGACTCTAGAAATTAGATTGGAAAATTGACAAGGCATTACAAGATATGATTCTCCATCAATTGCGAGCAGCTTGAAATTTGTACAAAAGCTAAGAAGCTTTATGATTTGCACATAGGGGTGGCAATGGGCGGGTTGGGTCAAAGAATTGTGGGTCAGATATGGGTTGGGTCGGAAACGGGTCTAGCATGACTTGGGTTGGCATGGGTTGGGTCAGAAAAAAAAAATGTAATTGCTGTTATTATTAAGAAGGTGTTTGCATCCCAATTAGATAGACATATTGCAAACTAAACCTACTAATCCTTGTTCAGAAAAGGAAAGACATCACTTCTACATAATTAAAATTGCATGAAAATAAAAAACATGACAATCTTTCAGAGAGTGATATTTCCACACGAGACAAATCAGCACCAAGATTGGCAAGTACCAGCATATCATCAGGATGAAGGGATGCTTTATGTGAAGACTAATGACCTGCATTTGAGCTGCAATTAGATAGATTCTCTGGCAGAAAAAGATGAAAAGACTTTGTGTTTACATATCAATATTGCAAACAATACACCAGAATCAGCAACATCTTGTATATCCGCCTGCAGCTTGCCTCGTTGCATAAGCAAGGGGAAGACAATGCCAAAGCATCTAAGGCATTTTGGCATGTAAATAAGGTATACCTTCAGCAATGTACTACATTAGGTAGAATATTCACTTCTGAAGAAACAATCCAACTTTATACACTAAAATAAACTATATTCACTTTATAACTAGCCGAAAAATAAGGTAATGCCTCAGCCAAAAGGTAGAAAAGAACAAGCAACTCACAAATTACTTTAATAATAACCATGTCAATGAAAATTTCTTTAAACCAACAAACCAAGCAATCAAGTAATTACATGACTGCACGAGATAGATGAGTAAGTATGCAACTCATAAATTACTTAGAAGGTTTTTTTGCATACAGAAATGAAGTTATAAATATGCATGAAGAAGCAAGCTTTTTCCCTGTATACCCAATTAGGAATACAATGGTAAGAATAAGAAGCTTACATAGTTCAGTTACTTGCCAAGTTACACAAATAGTATGTCATCTACATAAGATTAAAAGCATTAAGAAATAGTATACAATCGACTAAGAGGAGAAGAAAAGATACCCACAAAATCTAAAGGCTTCTGGAATGGAACAAATGACAAGCCATAGACTAATAGGAATGATGGTCTGAGTAGGGTGGCATTGCATGGCCCAAAGAAGACAATATTTTAACGAACAAGTCTAGGGGTGAATTTGAGATTCAGCTGGAGGAAGAGTATTCTCTGGATGAAATACGTTCAATTGAGACACTGTTGGGTCTTGATGAGTTTGATGGTCATGAGGGAGTCAACTCAGAATTCAACAGAGATGGCTTCTGAGCTTCTCTCTATTCGAATTCTTTTGAGATATCTTATATATTAAAACCATGTGTAAACAGAAATTATCTACCCAAATATAACCAAATCAAAACTTCACATCTTAACTTCAATAGTCAATACCATCTTAGATCAACGCCAGGATCAAACAAAACGGGGCCATTGCCCAAGTCATAAAATAGCAAGTATTGGAAAGAGGAAACAGAAGAAGAAACAAAATGGACCAATCAACTGGATCTCTTCTCAGAACCGGAGCTTGGAGAAGAACCATCGGTTGTTGCCAGTCTTGAAGCGCTCCTCGAACCGGGCATTGACCTCCTTGGCGGCTATGACATTCCTGTCACGCGACTAGGATTTGGGAGCGAGGGAAATCGGAAAGGAGGCTACTGACCATAAGGAGAGGAACTGTCGGCGAAGGAAGAAAGGGACTGCCGGATGTGGGGAATGATACTCGGGTGATGGAGAGAGGCTCTACTGGAGATGGTGGTGGTTGTCACGGTCGCAGGAAGGCGACGCTTGGAGAGAACCAACGGGCGACGACGAGTGTGAAGTGTGTTATGTGTTCTTTGATCTAGGGTTTTTTTTCTCTCTTGTAGTTATAGGAACCCATTTGGACCTGCGGGTGGAGTGACCCAACCCGTTCAGACCCTTATTAATTTGAGCAACCCAATTCTGACCCACGGGTCCAGTGACCATCCCACGGGTTTGATTGGGTTGACCTGCAGAGAACAAAAATAGACGGATTGGGTTGGGTTGTATGGGTTGGGTCATATTTTGCCAGCCCTATTTGCATAGCAATAGACCGAAACTTTAGGGCATCTCAAAATATGGCCTACATATATCGCACAAACTTTTGATGCATTTTTTAATTACTAACCTACTCACATATTTCTAACAATGTTGATCTCGTCACTCGTGAGGACCTTCACTAGTAAACCATCAAGAGGAGGGAAGTGAAGACTCTCAATTATTGCTCTTCATTTAGCTGATGTTTTTTAGCTATTAAGAATTTCACTCTGGTCAAAGAGTGCCTTTTTAGAAATTTTAAAAGGTTGGCTGTAACATTTTCGGTCTGGACTTAGGAGAGACTAAGTTCTCACTCCTGTGGTGAGAAGTCTAGAGGAGTTCTATAGAACTTGAATATGCTGGAACAAGTAAGTTACAATAGAAAAAGGCAAGTGGTGCGATTATGAAATGTTGTCCTCCATTGTGCTGGAGCTCATCTTCCAAGTACGAGGGGAGACTTTTGACCTTTTTGATGAGGGCAGCCAGTTTCGGCTGGTGGATAGAGGAGAGGGGTAGTCAGGCGGCTATGACTATGGCGTGAGAATATCCCGTGGTTTTGCAAATCTTGGAGGAGGCGTCAAGTTCGTACAAGGGTTTGACTAAGAAACTCTGGTGCAGAAAGAGTGTTCTTGCGCCGAATCTATTGGAGAATAGAGAGACGAGAGTTTTGTGGGTGGAGAGCCTTATTGATGCTTCAAGGAGCTTCGTTTATATCCCGGCAGTATATTGGAGGTCGGTGACTTGGAGAATTAGGGGCGTCGCCAGTATGAAGCTTTCTCTTCCAGTCATTTCTTGAAAAATTTTCCTTGCGGCAGTTTCCATCACCCCTTGGCTAAATTTACCTTCCTTTCTCTCCTCTGAGGGCGAACCGGATGTTGAATCTGTGGTGGATGATGAGTCGTGTGAAGAAAGACTTCAATTCCTGAAACTTTGCCTAGTTTGGAAAGTAGAGGACAAGATGGGTTTCGGTGCCGTTGCTTGCGCTGATGCAACCATGGGTGGATCTGCAGTGAAAAATGGCTGGTGGTTTTCTTGTCTCTGATTTGCACGGAGTGTCCTTTGAGTTAATCGTCCCCTTCTGAGGCATCGAGGGTTCCGTTGGAGACAGAAAGGGTGGTGAATGTTACGCGACTATTGGACCTTTGGAACCCCTTGGTGAGTTGCTATAGAGGAGACCAGATTCTGTTTAGATCCGTGTTGTTGGCTTGCCGATTCACCTTTGGGGTGCGAATTGTGGCGTAAATAGGTGATAGATGTGGAGGTTTTGTGCGAGTGGATCGTGATGCAGAAGAAAGAAAGAATCTTAGATGGGTCTGAATCGAAGTTTGATTTGGAGGATTAATTCCTCCATGTTTAAGTTTGATGTTAAGGATTTGGGTTGAAACTGGGGCTAGCTGACTTCTTATGGGATAGAAGAACAAGCAAAGTTGCAGAAATCCAGTCATTCCATTCAGGGAAGAAGACGTGCATCCAAAGTCAGGAGAGTGCAGGTGAACAATAGGAGCAGCACGTGATCCAGTTGGTATTCATTTCATGATTTGAAAAATCTAATTCGCTAGGTCTGGTGATGATGGACCAAGGAAGTGGGCTCGGGCCTTGAGATTTTGGCTGTAAAGTATGCCTGTAAGTCAGCCTCTATTTTGTCTTGTAGTCTTGGACCTGTGCTGTCCAATCCCTTGATGGACTAAAAAGGCCTCTTGTTTAGGAATGTCACCGCTGTTGTGAAAGTCTTGAAAGTGAAAACCTTTTCTAACTTTTTTGTACTTTGATGAATTTCAGAAACTTATTGTTGGTGGGGTAGGTACTTCTGCTATCCTTTCTTCTTCTACTACTGCTTCTTCCTTGTCTAATGCCGTTGGTAACAAGGCCAGCTGACACTTCACACTCTCGATGGCAGAATATAATGTTTCTGCTGGTGGAGGCAGCAGTTTTACTTTAATAAAGAACTTTTGTGAAGGTTTGATTAGGAAGTTTGTTTGCTATCTTTCTTTAGTATGAAACCTCTGGTTTCTATAAAGGTGATAAAGAGTCCTTGCCAAATTCTCAATTGTCAGTGTCAGATTTCAACGCTTGGCTTCATGGAGATTCTTTGTTCTCAAGCAAGGTGGTTGCCTCTGTTCTCTTTTCGAAGGAAGGTGTGGAATCAGAGGGCGGCTTCACCTCTTGGGATTCCTCGGAGGTTCATAGCACAGACTTGAGCGGGATTGATTGGGCCCCTCGCTGCGACGTGGAGGGGGCTGCCTTTGAACTTCTTTTGTTTTTTGCCAAGCTTGTTGAGCCTTTAAATCATATCTAACACGTGAGTGGTCTTCATGAAGTTTGTAGGGCAGAGTATTGAGATTTCTGCCAATTTGATTTTTCAGGGTGGGTTAAGAAGAAAGCTCAGGGTTTTTGCATATTCTTGGGTGTGGGCCTTAGATCTTCTGTTAGATATTGAAAAAAGTCGTGGTGGTCAAACTGTTAAATCTTCAGTTCCTAAAGAACCCTGCCCTTGTGTCTCACAATTCAAGTGGTAAAAAGGTGAGAGAGGTGAAGAAGCTAGAGTGATCTATTAAATAAGATAGCAAGAAGATAGGGTATTTCCGGAAAATTCTGTTTGATTTTGCGAATCAGGAGCATATCTGGGAATGTGTGGGGCCCTAATAATAGGTGAAAGAGGAGGGTGGTTAAAATGCTTCTTAAGAGATGGAAACCGAATTTGGTTTGCATTCAGGAAACGAAGATGGTGGTTATGACATCCGCAACTATTCGTTCTATTGGATGCTGTAGGGACATCGCGGCATTTTATTGATGCGGGACAGGCGCATTTTCTAGAGAGTGGATCTTATGCATTGCTTTTTCTCAGTTTCATGCCTTCCAAAATTGGCTGAGGATTTCACTTGGATTGTCTGAGGTGTTTATGGTCCTGGGAATGAGATTGATAATAGGAGCCTGTGGTAGAGATCTTTGGATACAAGCAGGTGACAGAAACACTAATTTTTTGTTCAGAAAATAGCTAATACAATATGAGGTCCAACCAAATTGGGAAGATCATTGTTAATGGTGAGGGGGGAGTGAAGGAGGCCATTTTTTGGAGATTGTGACGGCATGGCTTTAACATGGGGTTGTACATGCATTGTTGGCTGGTGAATATGGCTGACATTTTAGAAGCCTTTCATGCATTTTTTGAGCTTCAGAGGTTTGAGAGAAGCCTAACACAACTTCCATTTCCTTGATTTCTAGAAAGGGGGTATGTTGGATTATAGAGATCTCTGACCTATTAGCTTAGTCGGTAGCCTTTATAAACTTGTTTCCAAGGTTCTGGCAAGCAGGCACCATAGGGTGGTTGCCTTGGGAATCTCAGTGTCTCAAAATGCTTTTGTAAGGGTAGGCAGATTTTGGATGCAGTTTTTGTTGCGAACGAGTGTGTTGATCTAGAACTAGATCAGGTGCTCCTGGGTTAATTTGTAAAATTGGATGTTTAGAAAGCGGATGATCATGTTGATTGAAATTCTTTTGTACTTGCCTGGGAGGATGGGTTTTGGACAGTTATGAAGGGGCTGGATCAAGTTTTGCATTTCTTTGGCCAGATTCTGTATCTTGATCAATGGTTCACCAGCATCTTTCTTTCCTTCTTCTAGAGGTATTCAACAAGGAGACTTCTTGTCACATCTTCTCTGCCTAATCATTATGGAAGCTTTAAGCGGATGATGGGAGGTTTCTTCTGGGGTTTTTTGACTGAGCAGGATGCTTCAATTGGAGTGGTAGTGTCACACCTATTATTCGCAGTTGATACCATTTTGTTGTGTGACGCTGATGTCTCCATTGTGTTATACTCAACTGCTGCTTGTATTCTTCCGTGCTTGCTGAGGTCTAAAAATCAATGTGGCCAAGAGTGAAATTATTCCCGTTGGGGATGTCACAAATGTTCAGTCCTTGACCATGTCTTTTTTTGGGTGTAGACTGTAGAGTTGGGAGGCTGCCTCTTACTTAATTCGGCCTTCCTTTGGGTTCGTCTTTTAAAGGTAAAGCCTGTTGGAGTATGGTGGTGGAACGCTTTGAGAAGAGATTGGCAGGTTGGAAAAATAGTACCTTTCTAAAGGTGCCTTACTCGTGTTAAGAGCACCCTTTCCAGCCTCCCGACACTTTATGCCTTTGCTGGTGATTACGGTGGTGCTGCAAGCAGATTTGAAAAGCTAGAGCGAGACTTCTCATCGGAGGGAGCTTTGGAGAAAAAGAAGTACCTCTTGATTAAATGGGAGGTCTGCTTATTGATTCACGGTCGGGGTTGGGATTAAAAAACTTGGTTACTTAATACCTATGGGACATTTGGGGAAAGGGTAATGGAGATACATGTGGGAGAGAACTTTTTTTCTGGAGAAGGCTGCTTGTGCGAAAGTTTGAGGCGGGCGTAGACTCGTGGTGTCCAAATGTGGTGTGTGCATAGATCTCATGGTTTTGAGCTTCTGGTTGGTATTAGTTAGGGGTGGCAAAGCCTTAGAGGGCATGTTCATTTCTCCGTCGGACATGATAGTCGGATTCGTTTTTGACGATATTTACTGTTTGGCAATGAAGAGCTGCGCAAGTCTTTCCCTGCCCTGTTGTCTATTGCAGCAATAAGGAGGCCTGCGTGGCTGACATGGTTTCTTATGTAGGCAATAACTTTGTGGTGGAATCCGTGAATTGCAAGACTTTATTGCAAATGTTGATGTATAACAAACGTGATTCAACATTAATTCTTGTCATGTATGTAGTAATTTTTGGGATCTTTTATGGGAAATGATTTGGTACGAACCCCCCCCCCCCCCCCCCCCGCGTTCCCTCTCTCTTCCAAAGAGAGAATCAAACTATTTGTTACAAATTATTGATGCCAGCAATGTTAATTAAGTTATTAGTGCTTTAAATTTACGGTAATATGTACATAGTTTGCATGACAATCTTCGATGAAAGGTGAATGGTGATGCTAACGAAGAAAGAAGGGGATGGCTGAAATGTAAATTGTCTTTCTTCCGTGTCGCGGAAAGGAAGGATGACTTTTATTTGTTCCGATGCCAGTTTATTTTTCATTATTTTTTTGAAAACTGGGAAAAAGTTTTACAGTAGTGGGATTGTAAGATAAGAGACAATGTAAAAGTAAACTAGTAGTTGTTCACAGAGGCAGTATCTCATATTCTTGTTGACCCTGTTCTTGTGTTCTGACTCTTTTAGATTGAACCTGAGGGGAAATGCCAAAGTCTATGCATCTGGATTTTGTTTGGACAATGAATGTTGGAGATTGTATGAGCAGAAAGTTCTCTCTCTGTTGCAGCGGGGATTGGGCGAGAGAGTGAAGTTTGTTCGTGTTATGTGGAGAAACTGCGCTTCAGAGTGCAATATTGAAGAGGTATGTAAGATAGGGGTTGTAATTCAATGTAGAATCTCCTCTGGTTTTAGTTATTTAATTTAAATTAAATTAGCTGTTCTGATTTTCTTATGATACTAGGGGTTGTCAAAGTTTGATAGAGAGCCATTGCTTATTGGGGTTTCAATCAGTTCTATAAAGGAAGCGTTCAAAGAACTTGTCGTGGGCCCTGTTGCTGAGAATAAAGATGAGGTCCGTGACTCTTATAGTTGTCTTTCGTACCAGCATGCCTTTTGATTCCGTACTAATTTTTCTGTGTACTTCCATAGGCTCTGGAATTTCGAAAATTTTGGGGGGACAAGGCAGAGCTTCGGGTTCTTAGAGATACCATTCGGGAATGCACATGTGAGGCATTTTAATATACTTGCATATGCTGCCTGACATCTTATTTTACATATCAGACGATTAACATGCTATTCTTATTTTTGTTAATTGGTAGACTGGCAATGCGATCCCATGGGAAAACATCTCATCATGAAGAGAATTACAGAGTATGTTTTGTTGCGGCATCTTTCCTTGTCGAAAGAAAATATCATGCACGTTGTAGATCAACTCGATTTCTCTCTGCTTCAAGCAAATAAAGGTATTGTGCTTGGTTACAATCAGCTAGTAATTATTTGTTCTTTCTCATTTACTATTTCGTTTAATATACAATGATGGTACTTTAGATCCAACATCATCTGTGAAAAGTTTGCTTGATGCCTTCGACGTTTTGTCAAAGCGTCTGCGTGTTCTCAATGACATCCCTTTGAAGATATCCAGCGTGCAGCCTCTAGACTCAGGTATTATTCTCCAAAGCTTGTAGAGCATCATTTTCTGTTTGCTAATTGTTATTCTGAACGGTTTGCAACTGGACATTCAGTTTATCTAATTGTGGTATCGCCTGCATTCATCTTAGCACTTTAGATGATGATGTGTGTGTCTCTGTATCTCGCTGTGTCTTTATATGTGTGTTTATCTGTATATGCATCCACATATCAATAAAGTTGTATGATTTTCTTGAATGAATTGGATCCTTTTGAAGATACGGCATTTTGAGTGGTTGTCTTTGTAATAAAACTCTTCGTTCACACTTTGCTGAATGAAGGGGCCAAAAGATTTTAGCTGCATCCGGCTCCAAGTCATTTTTGTTATACATATTAGCCTGAGTTTCTTTACATAGTTGATGCACGATCTTGCTATCGTTGTTCAGTAAAGCTATACGATGTTCCTATAGGTAATTTCAGTTATACTTGGTAGTCCAATTATTTTCCTTAATGAATGCACATTTTGTTCCATGTACCACTAGAAGATAAACTAATCGCAGGATTCTGATGTTTTTGATAAGTTTAACTGGCATCTCTGCCTAATCTTGTTTGGGTGAACTTGTCTTAGATTGTTTGCTGTGATGGAACAAGTTACTTGACATATGTGTGACACTTTGTTACGAAGCAATTGAAGAATTATCCCGTCTTTGACAAGTGTCGTGTGCTTACAAATATATACAGCTTTCAGGTGCACATCTGTCTGCCCTCCGCAATCTCATCCCCTAGCTTATGAAAGTAGTGTTGGGATGAGGATAAAAAAACTTGGTCCAGCTCCAGCATGTATACAACCTCTGGAAGTTATGATTCAGGTTTGTAGCTGCTGACCATCAATAAGTTCTTTTTCCGTACTGACAGGCTACCGAAGTAACTTCTTTGGTGTGAAATAGTTGGAAGGTTCTGGAAATTGGCCAATGGACGATATAGCAATCGAGAAGACCAAATCTGCATTCCTTCTAAGAATTGGAGAAAGGTGGCCTCAGTGATTTCTATATGCGAAACTTATATGGTACTGTTTGATGAGCTACCTGACATTAGTATTATGACAGTCTTCAAAAACAGTGGGGAATGAGTTTTACTGCAACAGAGGACGACGTGGATGTTTTCTTGTCTGGATATGCTTTTCGCCTTAGGATTTTACACGAAAGAAGCCTGAGCTTGTCAAAAAGGCGAAGTAAGGAACTCTTGTGTTTTGTTTCCTTATTCATGCATGCCAGTTGGAGCCTTAGGATGGTTTATTAACTGGTGCATTTCAGCTGGAAGTGATCCAGTGAAGCGGGTGTCTTCTACAGACAAATATCTTTTTATTCGGGGCCAGCATTCAAGCATGATTAATGGTTTACGGGGTAGCTACCCGTTATATGGACCAGTTACCAGGTGGGAATTGTAGTGTACTCTCTCTCTCTCTCTCTCTCACACACACACACAAACACACTCTCTCTCTCTCACTCAACTCTGAATAATTTCCTATTTTTGCTGAAGGCTTGCCAAACGTTGGATCGCTGCACATCTCTTTTCATCTTCCTTGGCCGAGGAAGCAATTGAGTTATTGGTTGCACATCTCTTTCTAAAGCCTTTGCCATTTTATGTGCCATGCTCAAGGATTACTGGATTTTTAAGGTATAGCTTTTTTCTTGTATGTCACGCCCCCAACCCGGCGCAGACCTTCCCATACTATTAAGAATGTTGCTGCTTACGAGAAATTTCATACCCAAAGCATTTTACAAAAATCTAACCTCAAAAGAAGTAATCAGAGCTATAGAACATAATCCAAACCAAAGCACTCGCATTAACAATCAATGTCTAGTAACTGCAGAGAAAATCTGAGAATTAATAATCACTTCCCAACAAATGGGCTTCCCAAAAGCTACTTATTCATAAACTATTACAAATTTCTTATTCTCAAGCCACTAAGAGGAGTCTTAAATTTAAATAAAACTCCAAGCTTATGCATATAGATATTAACTCCTCTAATTCGTCTCAGCTTAATTACCTAACATTGGGGGGGGGGGGGGGGGGGGGGTTTTGACCACAGAGCTCGGCAAACATAACACAGACACAAATACGGGATACAATGTAGGTATTCAATTACATATAGCTGAGTAAAAAACACAACATATAGAATCGAAGGTGCAAAGACGATAAATGATTTTAGCACAATAATTATTCTCAATTGGGGATATTCACCCAACAAAGGTCCAAATCAAAGTCAAAGGGATGTATTCAAATAATTGAACTAATAATCAGATTCGATAAAAACATATAATACATGAGTGTAAAGCACGTTAACGTAATCATGCGAAGGTCCCGAGTTCAAAGTTTGCATTTTGGTAGCAATTGCCATATGGCCCATATGGTACATAGCATCATTTTAACCTAAGTACGTGTAGGCTTTAAATGTTTGTTCAATTCATTTGCCTCATTCATGTAACTCTCTAAGCTCTTAATTCATTTGCCTAAAAATTTGGTTAACAGGTTCTTGCGATTACTGTCAGATTATGATTGGACCTTTTCTGCTTTAATTGTTGACATAAATGGTGATTTGACGAAGGATGATGAAAAGGGGATCAATGTAAGCATGTGGTCTTCCTATGAGGTTTGAATAGTTGTTTGTTGAGGTGCTTATATAATTATCATCCTTAAAGACTTTTATGTCAATTGGATAGGAGAATTTTCTATCGAGTAGGAAAGCTTACGGAGAAGATGCAAGCAATGTAAACCCAGCCATGTTCTTGGCAACGTCTTATGATAAGGCCTCTGAATTTTGGACCAGATCATCACCGAGCTCTTCAGTGAGTAACTAGCTTAATATGGATATGCTTGTCAAATGCTATATATTTGATGGTCCATCTTCGTATTTTATCATGTTTTTATATGAATGGAGTTGATTTTTTGTGCCAATGTTTTTTGTTCTAATGTGTGAAGAATGGGAATTTCAATTCCAGTACTTATGGTGATTTTGTTGACCTTGTCATGTTATATAGGACATTCAGAATAGGAATTCGGTCAGCAAAAGAAATCAATTGTCGACGCCTACGCTGACCATTGCTTTGACTTTACCTTTCAAATTTGACTCTTGAACATGGTTTCGTGGTTGATGTTTGTTGGAGATTTGTACAAATGATTAAGTTCATGGAAATTGAACTTCCTCGCTGGAAATGTCTACTTAGCTACTTAGAATGTTTCCAGTCCAGTTCTAAGATTTATTTTAGCTCAAAATCTGTTCAATTTGGAGAAACTTCTGATGCTACTGGAAATTCAGATCCAGGATGCCTTCTGACAGTCAAACCAAGTTAAACTTAACAGGCCCCCAGCCCCCAACCCCCCAGGACACAGATAAAGCAGCCGAAATCCTTTCTCTGCCTCTCCAGTTCTCTATTCAAAGCATTATTTCCAAGAGTAGCCAATCAGATGTCTTCTCATTCAAGACGTGTGATGATAAACCTTCTATCTAACGTGATTATTTTTTTTCCTTCATATCTTCTTATCATGACATCATGGTTGCACCATGGTTGAAAGTTTATTTCTAGTTTTCGGTACATGAAGAGATCCATATCTAATGTGGCGAGAGCTCATCTCTGGCCGCCCACGTCATCAAGGTTCTTAAGCGTGTTTAGGCCATCTGCTACTCCTGGTGGCAGGTTGGCCTTCTTCCCGTATACCCTTCCTTTGTCTCTTGCAAGTGGAACCTAATAGATGGGATTCCACCCAATTTTGGGCTCTGCCATTGTTGAAATATTTACCACTCCCTTTGTCATCCGGAGTTCACCACTATTGACAAGATTACTGTAAATGAGAAGTAATTAATAGATGGAACTTCCACCCAGTTTTTGGCTCTGCCACAGTTGAGAGTAGTGACCTTTACCACTGCCTTAGTCATCCGGTGTTCACCACCACGGACAAGATTACTGTAAATGAGAGTGAAAGGGTAGTTTTCAGAGATTTACGCATCAGTCTGCTGCTCATCATTCTTAGACCCAAGTCAAGGTAACTGCAGTGTTGAGGTCTTTGGTAGGTTCAACATATTCCGTCAATATCCATCAAGTATGTATAATATACGGTAGAAAGGAATAGAATTTGCATTTCTCGTCTTTAGTGTGCAAAGTACCCATTCCTTTAGTAGATATATTGCTTTAGAGTGGAGATTAAAAAGATGCCGTAGCAGAATGTCGCATCACCATCGATTTTAAAAGTGGATTTTAGTAAAGCCTAGGATATAGTTAAGCAGGATTATCTGAAAATTGTCCTTGAACAGTTCAGCTTTACTAATTTTATCCACTTAATCATGGCCTATGTCACTTATGTTTCTTACTTAGTCCTCCTTAATGGCTCCCCCACTTCTTTCTTTACCCCTTTGTGTGAATTAAGGCATGGAGACCCTATATCTCCCTATTTGTTCGTCCTCTGTGCTGAATTTTCTCTCTTTCTACATGCCACCAGAAGTGCAGCTTCTTCTACCATTGTTGTTCCACCATCTTTTGACTATTCTTCTAGAAAACACAGAAGATGTCAATTTTTGCAAAGTAATGAATCCATCGTCAGCCGTGACCATGTTGCATTGCCTATTAAACAAATACCGCAAGTAACCCGATGGTGTCTGATAATTATTTCCTCTTCTACACAGATTTATTGACTCAAATTTAACCAATCAAATGCTGACTGATTTCTGATGCTTCCGACATGCTCGAAATCTCCATCATCCACTCCATTAGGTTACCAAACGGTTCTAATATTCTGTAATTACACATATTGGATCTGCAGTCTTTTTCATAGCTTTAATTCTTGATCACTCTTTTACACACACCCCAGTTCTAAGTCCATATATATTCTAACGTCTACCTTTTATTTCTTTAAAACCCTTGCATCTTTATTGTTGCTTCAAAGAACGGCGGATATGAGAGCCTTATTCAGCTCAATCGGAAAAAGATGTTAGTTCTGAAGAAAACCTGAGATAATTGACATGAAGAAGTTTGTTATAGCCACCAGTCAATGAACATAGACATGCACAAACATGTCCATATGCACACACACAGCTGCAAAAAAAGTTATCATTGGGTGTTCGGTAGACTAGGAGGACAGCTGTGTGAACAGAACAGAAACTAGTTGGGGCTTGGTTCACCAAGTGTAAAGAAACCGCTACTAGCGGTGAACCAACTAAAGGCGTGAACTATATCATGATTTTTATCTATCAATGTTTCTTTCATGATGTGGACGGCTGGAGATGCGGTAGAAAGATTGGCAGCCTATGCAAGCAGTAGTTGACATTTTTATACTGTTCATGTACAGGAGCTTCGAAGATTGGCAGCCTATGCAAGAAGTAGTTCAAATTTGTTGACCAAACTCATTTTACATGATCAGCTGGATAGCTTTAGATGGGAGGTGAGTAGGGGTGGTCATACAAGCTTTCTCCATTCATGGGTTGTGGTTTTTACTTTAGTTGTTTTACTGTATCAAGTTGGGTTATGATGTAATTTCTTGCTTGCAGTGCCTTTTCCGGACTCCTCTAAACAACTACGATGCCGTTATTCTTCTCCACAGGGATAAATTGCCTTACCCTCAGCGTCTTCTGTTCCCATCTGAGCTCAACCAAGGTATGATACTTGAAATGGAAAATGCAACTTTTACGGTCTCTCTTATAACCAGATGAGGTTTGCTGTACTGGTATATAGAAGACTCATAACGTGCATGGTAGGGAGACAAGTAGTCCGTGGGAATGCGAGCAAGACGTTCAGTCCATTCATGTCTTGTGGAAACACAAAAGGGAGCTTAGAGGAACTGAAAGACAGGCTATTGGTTGACTATGAGCCATTGAGGTGCTTTATTGAGGAGTTGGAGGTTAGTCAAGAAAGCTAGTACACAGTTCTAGAGAGTATTCCACCCCCCTCTCTTCTAGTTCCCTCACAAATGCTAGTACTTTCCTCCCTTATTAGCTAGTACTCGGTTCTAGGGAGTATTCCCCCCCCCCCCCCCCTTCCCTCCCTCCCTCACATATGCTAGAACTCTCCTCCCTTATTCTGACCTTTGATTATTATCTGCAGAAAGAGTTCCCCAACATGTTCAAGCTGTGGTATGATTCATTAGGAGGTGATGCTATCGGGCTAACATGGGGTAGAGACGGTCTGAAGGTATTCAATAGATCATTTTACTTCTTACTATTACAAACTCATGATGGTTTGAATCCTGATGCTCCTGTCTTTTTGCCGTGCCAGAAACGAGGACGAGTGGATATTGGTGATGAAGAAAGAGAAGTGCTGGATGCACTAAAAACTGTTGGTGAGGTTGGCAAAGGGTTTGTCAGGAGTGTTCATTTGCTCAAGGCGCCAAGGCTTAAGTAACTAAAAAACAGTCACATTCTGAAAAGAGTTATCGGAATACAATGTGTAATGTTCTCTCTTTTTTGATCATCATATCGAGGAAGACTTGCGAGTGTCCCACATTCGGGAGGTTTGAGGGACATGTTTTTTTCTTTAGGCAAGCACTTCTTCTATTTTAATTTTTTTGGTTGAAGATTTAGGATTACATTCATCTCAATACAGAAGTCGTATTACATGGAAAGGTCGACTACTGTCTCATTGCCTATAGCGTGCTAATAGAAGGGCATATGCACATTGCTTGGCCAGTTGAAGCACATGACAAAAGAACTACATTAGGTAACCGGTGCAGCAGACGGCAAGTGCACAAGAGCTGTTCCATAAGCTTCATAGAAGCGATGACCACTCCTAGTTGGTGAATTGGTTAGCCGGAATTGCCTTTTGAGAACTTACTTTGGCCTCGGTGAAAATGTTCAGATCATCTGTGGTCAAGGGGTGGTGGATATGGCAAAGGGCCTCGAGGTTTTGAGTTCGAATTTTCATACTAGCAGAGCCATATACAATTGCAGTTCTCATCTTCCAAAAAAAAAGTATAATTTAAAATAAAAAAAATGCATTAACCAAAATAGGTACATGTTATATTTAACTGGCTTCAACTCTTTACCAATATCCTCAACTCCTTGGGCTTTGAGGTGGTGAGTTTTATCTAACGGGCGTGACTTGCCATAAGATGGCAAGACTAGCTCGCTCTCTCTCACAAGCACACACTGCTTACTGATTCGCCCCCTCTGGTTTTATAAAGATTTCTTTAGTACATGAAGATATTTTTTTGGTTAAGAGGAGAAATATTTCATATATAAAAGAGTTTTACTAGCCGTCCCAGTTAGATCAATTATTTTATAGACATAAAGATAATATTAATTGTTACATTAGCACTACAAAATAACAACTAGCCTGTAAACCATATACAAATTACACTAGACTAAAGCAGAGTATATCTTACACTTCAGTCTAACTATTCGTAACTTGTTAAGGCTTACAGGTTACAATTTTAACCCTAAAAACAGAAATTCAAGAGAAATACAATTAAGGTAATATGCAAATTCTACAAATAAAAATCTACAAAACACAAGGTGATAACAATAACGTAGACAGCCGAGAACAACACGATCCAAATGTGAGCACACCCATCAACATAGGTGCATCATACCACCAAAAATTTACACCGGAAATCTTATGTTATCTTTCAGCTATCACTGAACTTATCCGAACCAAATTACCACAAAACATGATGGAAGAACCACAAATCACACACAACAAACCAACAATAGACACAAAGGATGCTCAAAACCAGAAGTAGCACTAAGAAGATCTTGCATATCTACGTAGATCTGCATAGATCACCCGAGATCGAAGATAAATCGCGAGGTCTCCGTTCTTTCTTAGATCACACCTTCTTCTTTCTCCAAGCGCTTAGCTTCTCCTAGCGGCGGGGGGGGGGGGGGGGGGGGGGGGGGATTCTTCCTGGGTCGATGCCCGAGCGGTTAATGGGTCTCCGATCAAACTCCGGTGATAAGCGCTGCGCCTACGTCATCCCTCCACTTGTGTCGTCGGACCAACCCCACATCCATCTTCAACCACAGGACAGAATGAACGGAGAGGAATGTAGGTGCAAAAGGTCACTGAAAAACCTTTCAATAAACCCGGTCAAACCATGGCAGAATAATAACCACCGCCGGCGAACATCCGGTCATCACCGGTGCTAATTCCGGTCAGCTGGCGAAATGTCGAGAAGATGTAGATCTACCTAGATCTGACTAGAACGACCAAGATCGGGGACATTCTGAACGATTCTTGGGGGAGATGCCCGTTGTCTTCATCCCATCCAAGTGTCGCCGGCCACTTTCCGTTGCTAAGGTTACCACCACCCAAACAAAGAAAGGAGACTACTCTATGCTAACGCCGGAGCGGTTACCGCCCCACGTGCGCGGAAGCACGGTGGGGCGGCCACGATGGCTTTTCTGTTATGGGCTTTGTGTTTAGAGAGAAGGCGGAGAGAAGATTTCAATTACACAGTACATGAAGATATAAATGTATAGATATAAAATTGGGTTAATTACAGACCAGAAAGTGTAAAAAGTCCTTTGTTCATCACCCAAGCTCGTGAATTCTAATACGCATGCCTTGGTATTCTGCCATAAAAAAGGAGAGAACATTACAAACACAAGCTGTCGCACGAGTTTCAAACAAGTTTGTCGAAGGCAGTTGAATATAAGTCTTATCACATTTTAACACATCGACACGTCTCAAATTGGTCGAATGATGGCCACACGATGTTTGTTGGCATTCTCGTCACAAGTTCCCCATCCCCCTTCTCCAGCGATTTTCTTATGCAGCTCCTTGGAAAACATACCGAGGCAAATAAAACAGGTCATATACAGACCAGGCCAGATGCTCCATACTGTTGCCAAAAACCCTATCAACATAGTACTGCCGTGCATCCTAAGTGCAGCAAAACTATCACCTTGCAGAACCCACAGTGACAGACGCAACATTCGGCAAGCTCCAACCAAATTCCAGTAATGGTTGTTCTCACCCAGGAACTGAGGCCTATCTTAAGGGGAAGGGAAGTTTTCATGAATCACTCAATACACCAGCATGGTATCTAAAGGAAAAAGGGAAGTTTTCACAGAGTTTAGGACGCTGAACTGATGGGCTGATTGAATTTCCCGTTACTTGCCCCTAAGTTGTATCAAATGTGACTTTGACACAAACCACCATCACTTTCACTCGAACGAACCTAAGACCTAGAGGAGAAAAGCTAGGGAAAGGGGAAGAAAACAAATGATATCTTGGTCAATAGAATCAGAACCATGTCATTTCACACACTTCGCGTCTTTCGAAACGTTGTCCTGCAGCTGGCTTGAGTTTCCTGGTACTCCTCGACTGACATAGCAAATTAGCAGGATCATTCAAACAACTGATAATTTAACGACCTGTGGAAGCAAGTTAGGACAATGGTCTCTTAGTTTCTTAGCCTGCCGACATTCAACGTAATTATGGTGCTCATGAAATTGTAATGGCAACAACTATGATAGTGGACGACATATAGACCATGACCGAAAACAAAATACGATTTAAGTCCCTAAATAGAAAAGAAAGTTCAAATTCAAGTACAGAGCCTTTTATGATGCTTGAATATGGTTGTGGGTGTTCCACATCAGAACAAGGAAACAATAAGAGCCCATAAGAATGTACCTGTGCGCTCATTTTGATTTCTTTCCTATTTTCTTCTTAATAACTTCATCGGAGTACATTATACCCTTGCCTTTGTAAACTTCAGGAGGCTTACAACTGCGCACAGCAGCAGCAAACTGGTGAACCCTCTGCTTTTCAATACCAGTGCAGCAAACTACATTGTTTTTAAAGCAAAACACACGAACAGCTGGTGGCACAGTCAGTTCAACCTCATGGCTGTATCCTAGCTTGAGGTACAAGAGACGGCCTTCTGACTCGGCTCTGGCTTTGAAACCAACACCAACGATCTTGAGAAAGCGAAAGAACTTGGCTTCCATTAGAACAAGTTTTTCACTCACCTGAAATTAGGATAGGCAGAAAAGGCAACATCAAACTTAAATCTGGAACACATAATGAAAGAAAAACACATCTTAATAAAATGTGTTCTACAATCCCAGAGCTAATGACAGCTTCTGTAACTTCTGAAGATACCATTGTGCGACCGGGTCCGTCTAGTTCAGTTCTGGCATAACCTTGTACCTAACAGAACCACCTCCATTTTAGAAGCTTAGAACCAGAACGAACCAAAGTCATTTCAAACTAGTTGCCTGAGGAAAATAAATTTATCTTCATCCAAAAGCAGATTGAACAGACCCGAGCCGAACCGAATGTAAGAGCCCTATCAAGCGGAAGTCGCAGTTGGGTTCAGCTATGCGTGAGAACAGATGCGGTCTTAGATTCCATCATGTTGTTCACGTGCTCCTACGACCAGTGTGGTATGATTGTGAAATAGTATGAGGTGGGTCATTAAAGTCTAAAATATATAACAAACTAAGCGAAAAACGCAACAAAATGCAAAAATAGCTTCTTTGTGCAACACATCATCACATGATGTTTCCAATGTAATATAGAATTTATAGCAACTATATCCCAATCATATAAGTGTCGCTAAAGGTCTCCGATATTATCTTGGATGGGGTCCTTGTGATCTAGCAAGACTAGTAATTTCTATATTAATAAAACTCTAGCTAATAAATATACTAACCTATTAAGACTTAATTTTAACTATTATATCCCTGAAAACATTCTGTAATATGAAAATAGAAATCCATAGATCTAGAAAGCACATAAAACATCAGCTTTAGAAGAAAAAAGGGTTAACTATTTATTTAAAAGTATTTTATTGAAAGTTGATAGTTAAAAATGACTGAAAGTTGTGCACTAAACATCTAGGGGCTCTAAAGATAACCGGATATTATTTGAGATGGGGTATTATTTATTAAATTTAATTTGTTTTGCCGAATTAGTAAGGGCTATATTAGTAAGCCTTATATGATTAGAAAAACTAGTTCTTTAATTTTTCTAAAACTCCACATAACCAATAATATACTAACTTATTAAGACTTAATGTTAACTATTGTGTCCATAAAAACACTCTCTAATATGAAGATAAAAATCCATATATCTAAACTAAGAAAATAGCATAAGAGATTCATAAGAAAAGAATTAATGTTGCATTTATTCAAATTACTATGTACAAAGTAGCGACTAAAAGAAATCACTTTTAAAGGTTTAACAAGTGTGCATAGCCGCTACTACACTATGTAGCAGTAACCATCACAGAATATGAGACAAAGTACTAGTCCATATCTCGGTCAAAGGCTTGGACCTAAATGCCCTCTTTCCCCTTCTTCTTTCCATCCGGACCCCTAACCGTCTCCGCTGACGTTCATCACCACCACTTGACGCCGTGACGTTGATACTTACCTGGGGCATATCCAAGAAGTATCTTGGACATATCCAAGAGGTAAGTCTTCTGAAACCACTACCGGTGGTGGCGACCAGTTGTCGCCAGACGTCGCGATTGGTTGAGGGTGGTTGCACTGCTTGCTTCACCACGGCTATACTTTCTCTCTTCTTCAAGAGTTCGAGCCATTGATCTATGAGATCCGTCTCGTTACTTTTAGGTTTAAGTGTATGTTTAATACTTTATGCTTTTGACCACCGAAGATTCTGTTTTCACACTTAAGTATGTTTTGACCCTGAAAATCCTTTTAAGAATTCTAATTTCACCCTTAAGTATCCAAATACAATCCCACGCCATGTCCTAGCAGTATCCTAAATGCATCCGATATTTCGAAAACTAAAAAAATAAATCAAAATTTTCAGGAATGCACTAAGTGCGCAACCAGCCGCACCCGATGCAGGTGCTTCATCCATTTTGACGCACCCGTGCTTCAATATGTAGACCACTCCATCTTCCTATCTAATTAACTTTGATCCAGTTGAATAGATGCTGATGCTAGCTATAAACCAAGGAGAGCTACGCAGGTTTTACAGAATCCCAAGATAACACTAACACCCATCCAAAAAGCACAGCAAACCTTACATGGCCTAACCTACAGCAACTGTAAAAAGACAGCAACACAAATCATGTACTCAAGATCTCTCGTGTCCCAAGATGATAGGCGAAAGTAGCAGCTCCAGAAATGTATTTTCACTTATATAGAAGCTAGCTCCAGGCTCTTATTGACCAGGTTATAAGCACATCAGTCCCCTACAACATCCGAGGACAAAAAGAGACACAATGTGAAGAGGGGCAATCCAATTTACAGCACAACAAAATGATTAGAGCGTAGCTCCTTCAGTCTGTTCCATAGGTACAAAATACCGGCATATGATGACACGCATAAGACGATGGCAGTAAGTTATGCAAGGCTCTCAGTCACCAGTCTAGAGAAAAAAATTGGATCATGAACTTAGTAAGAAAAAAAGCCACACGCGTGAATTTTAGTTCAAAAATCAATGAGAGTTTAATAAAGTCTTAGCCTGTTCTCAGAAGAATTATGCAACCCACAAATACTTCATGTCTATAAGACAACAAACCAAAGTTCAATAGAAGGGACCCCCACCATAGGTGAAGTCATGAACCCAAGCTCAAAAATTAGACAACAACAAAAAAAGAAAAGAAAAGAAAAGAAGAGATATTGACCAAACAAAACATTTAAAACATAGAAAGCATCAAAACCCATCAGGCCAAAATGTAAAGATAAAGAGGAAACATCACGAAAACCCATTTACACAAACTCGACCAAAGTACTATCAACAAGACGCCCGCGACTGCGAGAGATATTACTTAATTAGAGAGAAGAGAGAGATGTTGCCTGCGAGAGGGACTGCCGGCGACGGAGAAGGAGGGAGGGACTGCCAGAGAGGGAGACGGCGAGAGCTGCTGCTGGCGAGAGTCACAGTCGAACTCGAAGGTGGTTGAGTCACTGGTCGAAGGTGGAGAAAAGCTGAAAAAGTGGAGCGATGCCGGGGCGACGGAGAGAGGAGCTGCCGGCGACTGCGAGAGGTGGTGGATTCACGGCCGAAGGTGGTGCAGTCACGGTTGAAGGTAGAGGCGGAACCCTGGAGCGGCGCTTGGAGAGAAATTGAAGCTGGAGTGAAGTCTTCGGGTTTTTTTCTAGTTGATAGAGTAACCCGTTTGGATTTTGCGGGTCGAGACACCAACCCATTCTGACCCTTGTTGGAAGGAGCAACCCGATCCTGACCCGTACTCAACCCGTAGGATTCACGGGTCTAGCTAGCCAGCCCAAAACTAACGGGTTGGGTCGGCTCTTACGGGTCGGGCAAATTTTGTGAGCCCTTTTATCTATATATATACTATATACTATATACAATGAGAAGTTTATTTTTTGTGTAATACCCTTTTGGTGTTATACTGAGAATGACTCCGACGCTGACACGTGTCGATCATATGGCCAAAATTGTAAAATAAAACTACCCACTATTCATAAAACCATTAATTACAAACACATATTCTCTACAGGTAACTACCCACTTTCTTTTACATTTTACCTTCTCTCTCGCATTTGAAGAAAATTCAAATTACAATCTGTCAATTGCATTTGTTAGCGACAATGAATAAACAGATTTATCTCAAAATACATTACTCATAGTTTTTTTTTTTTGGTTTAGAACAGAAAGAAATACAACAAACTAACTACTCCTCTCAAAGGCTATTCCATTGACATCTGCAAGCAAAAAATGCTGTAACTCCACGCTGGGTTCATCCAGGTGGACCAAGCTCTGTGGTTGATCGGCTCCCATGTTTGCCAGGAGATCTGCACACTTGTTGCCTTCTCGGAGAGTGTGGGTTATCTTATATTTGCATCTCTGTATATTGAATTTGCAATCCGCAATCAGTCCCCTTAGTTGATGATTTGGATTTTCTTCCTTTGTTATCAGTTGGATCGCCAAAGTGGAGTCCGTTTCCAGTATCAAGTTTTGGATGTGTTGCTCCTTTGCCATCTTCAATCCATGGTAGATGCCCCAAAGTTCCGCTGTTAGGCTAGTTGTTTCTCCAAGATTTCCACAGAAGCCCCATTGCCAAATGCCGCTTTCATTCCTCAAAAGTCCTCCGAAACCACCATGTCCTGAGTTTCCTCTAGCACATCCGTCCGTGTTTAGTTTGCAATATCCTGTCATGGGAAAGGTCCAAGAAATCAAGCTATGTTTTCTACAGATATTAGCTTTTATATGAGGTTGAAAAGCTTTCACCGTGTCTTCATGATGATGGATGATCCTAGCTCTTGCTTTGCCAGCATTGTGTGGAGTATCGTTGAAGATTCTTTCGTTCCTGCTTTTCCATATAAACCACAAAATGATAGCAAACAGGTTGGGGGTTGGGAGATGGGAAGAACTAGCCTCGGTTATATGATAGAATCGCACACGAATGTGCACGGCATCTCGTATACATTATTATTATTATTATTATTACGTCTTATGAATCAATGGGCTCATCCTCGTCTAGCACCGAAAATTCCTATTTTCCGACACTAATTCAGCCGTCCACATCACACAATAGACATCACAAATGCCTCTTCCTTTTCTCGCTTAGTCACCTCTAAAAGGGGATGATTACTGTTTAGTCCCAAAAATGCCCCTGGGGCTTTATTTTGTATCTCTCTGTGTGTGGACTGGAGAGCATAACAGGGAAGAGAAACAGGGTGGGGGGGGGGGGGGGGGGGGGACCGGTCCTAATTTCTCTCTCCCATACCATAGCCGCCTTTAGTTAACATCTCTGTCGCGGCTGGCAGTTTCCACCAACATCTCTGTGGTGGCGTGGCGTGGTACTTTCTTTTATGCTTTCGAAGGGGTTTCGTTTGCTTGAATTTTCCTTGGCTTGGCGATACTTTCTGATTTCGATAATCGGTCGGGTGGTAGGCTTGAGATCCCATATGCATCGGCGATACTTTTTGAATTTGAGTGTGGTTGGTTGGTGGGTATGGCGACAAAGACAATGGGTGGTGGTGGGTTTGGTGGTGGTCACGGTGTTTCTTCCTGGCAGTGCTTCAGGTGATGTTGTCAACGGGCCTTAAATTGCTCGCTCATAACTAGCTCTTCCCCCTTTTATTTAGGCGCCATCCCTCGTGGTTTTACATCCGGACTCGGACTGGGTAACCGAACGACGTGCCCCTCTCACGAGTAGCAAACTCAATCTCACTGGTCCGTGTTTTGCAAATGACCAGCTTTTCGTGCCCCTACTTTTTACTCTGTCAGCGACTCGGGGGTTGGCAGTTCCCGGAAATATATGAAGCAGCTTAAATCTCTTTTATGTGGTGGGTAGGCGTGGCGACAACAGCGACGAAGAAGACCACCGCGAGGTCGGTGACAGCGTAGACGGCGAAAATTTACGGTTGTCTGGTATTTTGCGAGGCTGTTAGGAGAGGGTGTAGTTTCACGAGCAGTTCATTCATTTACAGCATATATCCACAGCGTTCTCATGAGAAAAGAAACTATTAACAAAGGAAGCCAATTGAAAGCAATTTCGATTCCTTTATCTCATCTATTCTTTCTGAGGACCCAATCAAGGTCTCAATTTCTGCAGTACCAATCCTAGAGATGAAATTCATCCTTTGTAGCTAAATTCTCTCCCTAGTCGACACCGTTTTCCAGCTTGCATCCCTACGGTAACCAAAAATGCCACACGAATGAATCTTTGTATAACATTTCATCAAAGATCAATTTAGAGTACAACATTTCATAGATCCCCATTTCCCAGTTTTTACATCCTCACGGAACCCTAAATTACCCGTATACCAAATACAAGCATGCATATGAATGAATCTTGCAAAACCAAAAAAGGTGGTTTAAATAAAAGTACAAAAATCTTGGTCTTCCCATCTTTATTTCTTTTTTCGAAGCTAAAATCAGCATGTTTATCTTTTCTTCTGCTCATTGTTAACCAAAAGGAAATAATAAATAACAAAATGGGCTGGGATGAATTGAGAGGATGAAAGGAGTTGGAGGCATACCGGAAGTTTTCGTCGGCGGCAGCCGAATGAACGCAGTATGCCCGTCGTTGTTCACCAGAGCTGCAAATAACTTGCAAGGAAACCTGGGAACTGAGAAGCAGAAAGGGTCTCTAACGGGCTAATCCATTTCGGGACACGACTCTAGTTGTAAGATCAATAACACGACTCTAGTTATCTGCCCTTAGGATATCCTTTGTGCTTATCCTGTTCGGGCAACCAAAGGTAGCATTGAGGTTCTAAATAAAACGACTGATCAAGTACGGATGACTCGTGTTAGAGCAGCAGGGGTTAGCCTTCTTTGTTTGCATCTGCGGAAACAACCCCATGCTTCTACTATGAGTGGTTTAGACTTGCACGGCCACTAGTAGGAAACAAATATTCAGACTTGCTGGTAACCTTGAGAGCAGATCAAAGAGTTTGTCATGTCAAAGGAACCCCCTCAAGGTTCATCAGCCTTGTGCGACCATGGAGACTAATATGTACAAAGGTTAATGTATACTACCATCTACGTACCTGATAGATGATGAAGTGAGAGCATGGGAGATAGAGGATGATCCTTAAATTTACCCTACTGTGTGTATGAAGTACTCCGCATGCTATAATAAACAAGATATCCACTCAGAGCCAAAACACAAGAATCCATCGTACACTGGACGATTATAACTAATTTTCTTGAGCAAGGTCACAAAAATGCGTGCTCAACTTAAATACAGAACTCCAGCGCAGACAACTGCTAAATATATTCAGAGCTTGCATATGACTCTCCAGCCCGTGCACTGCAACAACTAAAGGGCTTCTTGAATGAGCTTCTCTGTCAGAGCTTTAGAAAGCCCCATTACGCTATCAGCAGTTCCAACCTGCATAAATACGGTTGAGCTAACTATGTCAGGAATAAAGGGTGAATTGGTACAATTAGTTTACCCCGGTTTACAGCCATCTTAGTCATGAGTAGACCAAAATTTTCCTACTTTGCCCTTTTACAAAGTAAAATCAGTTTGCTCCTAATCAATTAAGTAACAACGATCAGGCTCGGGGCTGGAAAGATTGAGGGATACTTTTCCTCTTGACACATAGGGAGGGAAAACATTAGTTGCCATTAAGATGGTAGGACCAGTGGAATGGCTTAGTCGCCACTTGAGCACTAGAGCTTGTCACTCAGAGGGCGTAACCCTGCATTAGAGATACAGTAACTAAACTAACCTCTCAAGTGAGAGGGAGAGGGGGGGAAGAGAGAGATGCTAACCACTGTGTCAATTAAGGGCATTGTCAGTGGATGTTCAAGCATCAGACCTCCAGCGACATTAAGCATAATTTCCTCTTCAACCTAGCATAATGAACAATGATGAAAGAGGGCCGTGAAGAATGCTCAGTAATAAGGGCCATATTTTTTAATATTTTACCAGGCTATCAATAACCTCGTCTGGTATGTCATGAAAATAGACCTGCACCATAAATTCCAGAAATTAGTTAACTACATTCAGCAATAAAACTACACTTAAAAAATCTCAAACGAGATATGTAGCTACCCATGGCAACTCTTGTTTCTCTTTTACCCTTTGCTCCACATAAGACTGGCCAAATGACTCGATAAAAAAAATTTGAACCTGGCATAACCTGAAGCATATGGACCTAACTTGTGAGTGCTTTGGCAAAGTTTCAACTGTAATGAGGCAATCTGGCTCTTCTACCCCAATACATGTTGTCATATGGACAGGTGTGCTCTGGAGACTTGGACGAGGCAAAGAGCGCGACTAACATTTATTTGGAGGATGGCTGTTGTGTAAATCCCATTTATGTTGGTATTCAGAACTCAGGACATTCCTAATAGAGAACCCCTCTAGATCACGGGAAACCTCAGTGATTCTAAGCAATACCAGGACCTTTTGCTTTCACGCAGTGCAGAACATCAAGAATGCAAATTGAGGGGATTATGATATCACTTTTACTCCTCTTTATTTTCCCTTCCTATTGAAAATGGTGATATCTGGCCTTTGCACTAAGGCAACCACAGTAAAATTTGATAATATTGGAGTTATAGACTTTATTGAGTTAGCAGATCTGACTACTTCAGTGCACAATCAAGTACCGAGAAAAAGCTATAGATAGAAAGCATTATTTTACAAGTTTTTACCACACGTGAACGATACGGATTGAAGGAATGCAAAGGCAGCCTATTGTAGGTATCCTTCAAAGAGTAAAATCAAGGGAAGCAAGTATGGCCTCAAAACTTTTAAATTTTAACTAATTCACTTCTGATATGCCCAATCTCATATCACTCAGCCTTTATATCCCCATCTTGGGCAAGTGGTACAGATTATATACAGGTGTGGGAAAAGAGTACCTCTGATCTGTCCCATCCTCCTTTTCTGTTACCTGTAGTAAGGTTAGTTACTACTACAGATCCCACGACTGTGGCAAGACCACCAGAATAGCCTGCATAACAAATATGACTACCAGGTACAATATACCTTGTGACAAAGAGAGCTGATAGGGAAGTCAATTGATCAAACCTTTGATAAACTGGCGTGCTTCTTCCTTGCTCGATGGTTTCTCTCTGATTGTCCCTTCATACACCACCACCTCAATACCAATTAGATGTAGGTAAGATTTAACCTCAGAGGATCTAGTTACAAAGACAAATGGAAGAAAAAAGATCATGAGAAGGGACAAGCTATGCTTTCTCCGTAATATCCTTTAAGCCACAAGCCTACTTTACCAAGGAGTTACAGAGTATTTTGCTACTGGCATGTCTCCAGACAACCCATCAATAAGCAGATTCAACCCTGGACAGCGGCATTACTAAGTTAAATGTTTTTTTTTTTTGAGGGGGGGGGGGGGGGGTGTTGAGAATATGCGAGGTTTGGTCACTCTCACAAACAAGCCAACCCAGAATTAGAAAGCGGCTTGAGACGCCTACAAGTCTAAATGGGATGACATTACGGGTATTTACTAAGTCGCTTGTGGAGGGGAATGTTTTAACCAGGTAATAGCAGTCATCAAGACACTTCGTATTCAGACCTTTAGAGTTCGATCTTGCAATTGTGGTAATCGAGGTCAATGTGCAGGATCATCCGATTAGACCAAACACATATGTCCAGTAGATCTTATGGGCAGAACAGATTGAGCATTGGCAATTCGTCTTTCATTATGATGAAACACCTCACAATAAACGACTTTCAGGCCTTAGCGCTAACGACTTTCAGCCCTCAACCACTAACAACTTTTAGGCCTCAGCAGCTAACATAAGAAGTGGGCCACAAATTAAGAGAACTTCCTTCTGCAAAGTAAATACTGAATTACCTTAAATATGGTTCATTTCGGTGAACTTAAACCTCCCAATATTAGGGATAATGCATCACTTGGTCCTCTCCTATACGGTTGTGCTCCCCATTGAAAATGCATGAAAACTCTAACATGACGTGCAAGAAAACAGAAGTGCAGTGGCAGCAAACTACCTTGAGAGATTATGGTCAAATTTATTCACTTATGATGCTCCATGCGATGCATTTGCTCAGCTGTATTAGTTGCGTGGTTCTGGTGTCGGCGCATTTTCTTCTTTCGGTTTTTCAGTGTCAACTTTTAGGTTTACCTTAAAAAGATATCATTAACTAGTATACTAATCTATTACTCTTCTATGGTCTAACCTCAAAAGGTCGCCATTGACTCCACCATTGAAATGCTTTCATGCTTTTCCTTTACATTATATATTCTTGCTAGATCAATTTCATGCACTATGTAAAACAATAGGATATAGCAAAACATAAAACCAAACATACTGTGTCTGCAGTAATTAACAGTGTTGGGCGAGTATCCTCCTCCAAAGGACCTGTAATGTTGACCCTTGAGATGATGGCATCTGCCTAAATTTTTTCCATAGAACCAAACTTCATTACACTACAGGACTAACAGGCCCAGAAAGGCAGAAAAGCACGTACTAGAAGATACAATTCAGAGTTGCGATGTGGGAGAGAAAGTAGATGGTCTCCATTGATGGAAGTCTTAGAAAGAAATAAAGGCAAAGAAAATTTCAAATTCATTTACATAGTCAATATCAGCGCAGCACAAATGAGGTAATAGAAACATAAATGTACGAACCATTGGCAGGGGAGCTAACTTCAACTACCAACAGTATTCTCTCTCTCTCTCTCTCTCTCTCTCTCTCTCTCTCTTAAAGCTCGTGTGAACATTGACAAGCTTCAATGTAAAGTTACAAGTCTGTAACTATTCCAATTTACTATCCATGTACACATGCAGGCTCTACTGTATCAGATGATCAAGCAGATATGCAAGAGTCCACTGCAATTGTGAAAGAGAGCTGGCCAGAGGTAGAAGCAAAAGGTTAGAGCCACAAATCTAAAATGACATAACAGGACCATAACCATACCAAAGTCAGATTTGCATCTCAACTGTGCCTCCGATCTACTTACCTAAAAAAGTAGAAGGAACCTTCCACAAACATATTATTTATTGTATTCATATCCCTTAAAACTCAGAAAGAGATATCAAAGTCAAAAGTTGGAGTTGAGAATCACCACTCACAGTAGGAGCGTCAAGCATAAAGAAACAGTTCTATCCTTTGTTTTATGGTGGATCTACATTCTAGTCACTCAGAATAATGGATAACAGGTGGTTTTAGAAGTTGAAGGCAATGACCGCCAAGAACTCTTTAAACTACAGTGCTTCCAACATTGCTGCACCTCCGTGACAGGCCAAACCGTCTCTGCATGCCCCAACCAAACACATACAGAAAGAAATAGAGAGGGAGAGAGAGCTCATCTGGAATACGCTGCTATCAGTGTTCTCACCAAGTTTTATCAAGAGGAATATTTCGTTTGGTACTTCCTGTGGAGCAGAATTCTGTTGTTATGCTTGTAGCAACTAGCAAAGGATTGCCTAATGCCTAGACTAAAAGGGTGCACTTCAAAAAGCACTTGTGATGGTTGAGAACAGAAGAATCACACACTTAAAAAGTGAAACGTAAGACCGTTCGGCAATTGTGGAGTTTGTGAAGATTTTTTGGCTTGCTTTTTACTTCCTTGCACAGATGATATTTCCTCTGAGGATTATTGTGGCAAAAATATATATACATGACTTATAAAATCTTCACAAGGCCGCCAAAAATTTCGGTTGAGGGCTTCAACCCACCACTTAAAGAGACACAGGCATTCAGGTTTTAAAGAAATTTTAGGACAACTATAGAGAAATCGTGCATTCCCTACCATTTGGTACCATAATTTCAAACCCAACAAACTTAATAGCGCATTGAAAACCTGAAAACATTGCAGTCAAAATTTATCTAAAATGATATCGGACAGGATACTCCTTATAGCCTTAAGACCTGAGCAATGAAATAGCATTGACATCCAAACCTTATGAAAGAGATAGCTGTCAGAAAAGTGGAGGAATCTGGTTGGTCAACTGGACCCACCTTAGACTTGTTATCAAGATATAATCGAAGCGCATATCATTAGGAAATCAGAATATAATCCTAGAAGATTTGTATGTAGAAGATCAGCTTATTTACTATAGAAGAGTACAGAAGATATGGTTAAGAAAATATCAGGTATATCTTTGGGAATATATGTGGGGAAGGTATGCGCCTTCAGCATATTTGTTCCCCAATTTCCAAATCCACCACCATTAGCCATGGCAACTGGAACCATTTTTGCATAAATTTCAATTAATTCCATTCATCATCTTCTTTCAAATGCAAGCCATTACAAGGCTTCCAAATCAACTGTGACATCTAATTGCAGCCTATACTTCTTTAGATATACTCTGTATCTATTAATAACAAAACTTTGGGTTGATGTAGTCCCTTTGTTTCACAACTTTTCTCCCATTTGACATTCTGCTTATATGCTGTTCCAGCATTGAATTAACGCAAATAGTAAACATATAAACATTAAATTAACTGAAATAGAAAACATTGGATTAACTAAAAAGGTAAACATATGGCACATAATTAGTTGGCAAGTCAAACAAGGTTAAAACCAGCGAGAAAAGTCAATAATCAATGTTTATATCTTCGAGTTGCATTCTAGAAACTCGATAAAAAGCCAAAGAGACAAAAATCATGAAATGGATGAAGTCTAATAAAGAAAGACACATCCATACCTTTGCCTCGGCTAGAGCAACTACTAATTCCTCTGGTTTTTCCATCCTGATACCTTTCTCATCTATGTCTGCAGTCTAAACAAAAACCCAACAATAAACAACGTCGGTATGCAACACTGAACTATAAAATAGTGGGTTAAAAAACGTACGATGATAGTAAATTCATATCCCAACTCTGTTAGAATTTGTCGGCGAGCCATTGAAGACGAACCCAAGATTAGCTTTCACAAAACATCAAAACAAAACTCTATCAACACCCACAATTAACAGACATGAATATCAAGAGGTAATATATGAGACTTGGCATGTAATGCAAAATACGAACTATAACGAAAAAGAAACGCATGGAAACTTATGGGCCAAACCTTGAATGGCGAGCTTTCCATACCCATCACGCTTGCAAGAGGCTTTGGTTTTTAATGTAGCTATCTTCAGAGCTGAAGAGGGATAATGTGGAAGGCTTACGATTGAAGGGTCCGGACCGATTGGCGGCAAAACCCGCATCCTGGATGGTGGGAAAGCGGAATGTGCCAAAATAGATGGATTAAAAAGTTTAGGCACGTGACCTCTAATTTTCATTCTCATTCAAGTCTTTGTTGTTTCAACTTCGGAATATTCTTTGGCAAGTGTTCTTAGAGGATAAAAAGTTTTTTGAAAATTTTTATGGCGATATTCTTTGGCAAGTATTCTCGAAAAGAAAGAAGTAGCATTATTTTCTAAGGATGGTGGCAGAAGTGGGATGAGGTTGTTGTATGGTGGTGACGGAAGTAAGATGAGGTCGTGATGGGTGGAGGCGGTGGTGATGGCCGGTTGATGGCAATGATGGTAGAAATGGGATGACGTAGCGGTGGTGGTGGGGATGGTCGGTGGTTGGTGGGTTGTGGCAAGTGGGCGGGTGGTGGCAAGTGATTAGTGATTGTAGTGGCGAGGGAAGCGGGGTGAGGTGGTGATAGGTGGCGGAAGAAATGGATGAGGTGGTGATGATGATGGAAGAAAGTGAAAATGTTTTCTTGTAGATGTTTTGCTCGTGTTTCTATTAGGAACTCTGAGTGAAGTTAATTAAGTTAGACGTTTTTTGTGTTTTATTAAAAGTCCTAGATACCATCTGTAGTTACTTTTTCTTTGCATTGGATTTCTTTTTATTAAAAAGAGAATGAATGTATTTTCAACACAAATTTGTCTTTGCATGCACATGATTATTCTGGATTTATATCTCAGAGTTATCTAGTTATGTTTATCAGGTGGAGTTTCATCGTTTTCTTTTATGAAAGTTCTTTTTCAAAATTCTGAACTCACGGATAAGATGAACATGAAAACTCATAGAAGATTGGTAAGATTTATGTCGTTCATAACTGCACAACTCTTTTATCTACTCAATAGAAAGCGAGTGAATATGAGCCATCAACAAATGTGCGGGTTTTTAGATTATTGTGCGAGGGAGTCACACCTTATCAAACGACGTGAAAATTAATTTTCCTTTATTTTCATGCACTTTTTATCTGTATGGTAGAAATTTATTTAAATTTACTATATATATATATATATATATATATATATATATATATATATATATATATAGGGAGCTGATCCCTTGACAGCGCTGGCCAAATAGGATATCTTGCCAGCGCGATCTGGCCATCCATCCCGAAGGGATGGACGGCCCAGATCATTTTTTTTAAGGCGCTGTCAGTCGTCCGCTAGACTGTCTAGCGGACGGACCTTTTTACCATCTTGCCCTCGCGAACCCGTCCGCTACACAGTGTAGCGGACGACATAGCAGGGGCCCACATCTTCCGACAAAAAGTCGTCCGCTATACTGTCTAGCGGACGACTGTCATTCTGCCACAATTCTGACAATTCTGACTTGTGTGTACTTTTATCACTGAACTGTCGGCAATGAGGTCCGCTACACAGTATAGCGGACAGTATTTCAACCTACTCAATTTTCTTCAGCACAATTTTCTTCTCCTTCGGACATACTTCCATTTTCAGCTGCCTTCAAGCTTCGAGTAAATTTTCTTCTCCTTCGGACATACTTCCATTTTCAGCTGCCTTCAAGCTTCGAGTAACACTTGCTTCAAGCTTCGCTCAAGCAAGGTAAGTTTGCTTCAAGAAATTTGTCACTGTATTCATCAATTTGTGATTTTATACTCTAGATTTTTTGTGATATTCTAGACATGATGTTCATCAAAAAGGTATAATTTGTTAACTTTATATTTAATTCATTATAGTTTAATGCGATTTTTGGGCATGATGAAATTCGTCTATTTATCTTACTAATTTAAATTTGTTATGTTCATTTGGAGACACTTTTGAGATTATGCATACGGTATGTTTGTCATCCTAAATTGGTCTATTCGCCAAGGTAATTTTTAGGTAATATTTTCAGTTAGAAATGCCATTTGATTGTTAAGCGTAGTCTATTTCTACACAGCTCTTGTTTCACAATGTCTGATTTCGTGTCAAGCTCCAACGGCCCCGTAGATGCTAGTGATCCGTATCTAGGACGAACATTTGCTACGTTGGAAGAAGCTGAAGAATGTTTTCGAACGTATTCATTGAGGGTTGGTTTTGGCATTAGAATAAAGACTTCAAGAACGAGCACCATAACGAGAAAGATATGCTCTCGCTTATACGAGTGCCATAGGAGCAGAAACCCAGTGCAAAATGAGACACGCGTAGGCAATGATGACAGTGATGACGAAATAGGATATCCGCGTAGAAGACGGGACTGCTTTGAGCGCACAAATTGCCAGGTCAAGATGTTCGTAAGCTACAAACCCAAACAAGACCATTGGCTTATTACCAGCCTGGAACTGGCACACAATCACCCGTTAGTAACCCCTTCTAAGGTGAGTGAGATGCATCAACACAAGAAGATGGGTAAGGTCGCAAGGAGCCTGATTCAGACAATGAGCAATGCGCGACTAGGACCTACCGACATGATTAATGTTCTTGCTGAACAGGCTGGGGGAATTCAAAATTTGACCTTTAACACGACAGACGTTCGTAACGCGGTCCGAACCCATAGACGAGCCGCGTATGACCTCAATGATGCTCAAGCCACAATGAGCCTATTGAAACGGATGCAGATGGAGGACCCGCAGTTGACCTTCGATTATAAACTTGACGACGAGCATCGAGTGAGCACAATTTTTTGGGTCGACGGTCGTTCGAGGCTTGCTTATAAGCATTTTGGGGATGTCGTGACGTTCGACACCACATACCGTACCAACAAGTACTCGATGCCGTTCGCCCCTTTCACGGGGGTCAATCATCATTATCACTCCATCCTGTTCGGGTTCGCCTTGTTAAGGGACGAGACCGAGAGTTCTTTTGAATGGTTGTTTAGGACGTGGCTGGAAGCAATGAACTTCAAAGCACCCAAAGTGATCATCACCGATCAAGATTTGGCAATGAAGAATGCTATTGCGACCGTCTTCCCAGACACTCGGCACAACTTGTGCACCTGGCACATAAGCAACAAATACCCGGAACGGCTGCATCACGTGTACGCAAAGTATACAGACTTTAAACAGGATTTTGACAAGTGCGTCCTCAAGTCGTTAACGATTGAGGAATTCGAGGAGAGGTGGGAAAAGCTTGTTCGGGATTACTCATTGCAAGACAACGAGTGGCTCCATCACTTGTACGAGCGCAAAGAGCAATGGATTGGTGTTTACACGAGGAGGTATTTTTCAGCGGGCATGAAAACGACGGGCAGGAGTGAATCCATGAATGCCACGTTCGATAGTTATGTGGGTACAGCTACCAATTTGAAGACTTTCGTTGCATCCGCACAAAAAGCGGTAGCTTCGTTGTTCGTAAAAGAAAGGGCTGCCGACTTTGCAACAACGTACAAACAAAGGAGAAGGTTGCTCGAGACCCCGCTGGAGCTGAACGGTGCCAAAGTCTATACGAAGGAGATCTTCTTGCTATACCAAGTAGAGCTGCGAAAATCCGGACGATACAGTATAAACAAGGTGGCAGAAATGTCTACGCGTGAGTACAAGGTTTATTCGCTCGTGAATGACCTCGTCCCTGAGAAGCTGCGCAGAATGTATACGGTGAGCCACGACACATTGACGGACTCGGTGACATGTGTTTGCAAGAAGTTTGAGTTCCATGGCATCCTGTGTAGACACGTTCTGCGGTTTTTCACCCAGAAGAATATCAGGACAATCCCCGATAAATACGTCTTGCCACGGTGGACGAAAGGTGCAAACAGGTTGCACGGTACCATTTCCTTTCCGGAGCACGCGTATACTGACTTTGAAGAATCAGAGACGTTGCGGTATAATCATCTGGTGACGATGTTCACCCGTTTGTCCGTAAAGGGTGCTGCTACAATGGTCGGTTATAAACATCTCCTCGAGGTAGCTCAGCAACAAGAGCCCATCGTGGACCAGTTCGAAGCAGCTTCAGTCACCAACGCGGTTGACACCGAGCCAACGACGGGATCAGAAGACGACGAGCCGGGGGAGGAAGACGACAATGATATCCGGCCGTTGGATCCAATTATATCGCAAACGAAAGGCCGCAAGAGATCTACGCGGATGAAAAGCTCAATTGAGACGGCAACTCAACCTAAAAAGCTGCGAAGGTGTGCATTGTGCAACAAAATGACTGACCACGACAAGCGGAACCATTACAAGGCACTGGGGATAAGTCCAGGGGGTTTGCAAGACGGGGAAGAATATGACGCCGAAGATGAGGACGGACAAGCTGCAGTGGACCTTTAATTTTTTGTATAAGTTTGACATTTGTAATAATTTTTATGGCAGGATAGACATTTGTATAAGTTTGACATTTGTAATAATTTTTATGGCAAGATAGACATTTGTATAAGTTTGACATTTGTAATAATTTTTATGGAATACTGGAATGTTTTTACCATCTGATGGATGGATATGCAGGGACCTAAATTTTTGGGGTTTTTTTAATTTTACTTTTTTGGGGTTTTTTTAATTTTACGTCTGCTATACAATATAGCGGACGGCAGAGCAGAAACTTTTGGTTTTCATTTATGTCCGCGCTACTATATAGCGGACGGAACAGCAGAAAGCCACACTTACGTCCGCGAGACAATGTAGCGGACGGCAGAAGGTCTTCATTTTACGTCCGCGATACAATGTAGCGGACGGAAGAGCAGAAACTTTTGGTTTTCATTTACGTCCGCTATATAATATAGCGGACGGCATAGCAGAAAAACTTTTGGTCTTCTTTTACGTCCGCTATACAATGTGGCGGATAAGTCTATATGATATATATTAATCATATCGGGCAATCGGCTGTTATCAGTCCTATCTGGAGGGCACTCTCTCTGTCTCGAACATCTAGCCCAGGCCACTACTCCATCTCCGGCGACCCACAACTCCGGCGATAAATCGTCCCCCCCTCAACGCCGACCTCGATGGCTTCTGGATCGGAGACCACCTACGATTTTATTGGCAACTTGCACCTGGCAGGCAAACACTTTTTCAAAGTCATGATGCCGGGGTTTGAGAATGAACTTGTATGCCATCCCTCTATCTCTGTACTTTCGTGTGTTAAAGGTTTGATCTTTTGGTTAAAAACTAACCTATTTTTTGTGTATTGTGTTTGTTAGGACATACCGGAAGCCTTGACCAATCAATTTACAACAATTCATGACAGTGCAAGATTATATAGCCGCAAGGGGGCATGGCAGGTTGAAATCAAGCTGAAGCCCGGCCGACCCTAAAAAAAGCAATTCGCAGAGGGTTGGAACGTCTTCGTGCGCCAGCATGGCCTCGAACTCGGGGACTTTGTAGTGTTTGAACACCTTGGGTGGTGGGATTTTCAAGTTGTAATCTTTGATCGGAGCACTTGTGAAAAAATTTCTTTCCCCCAATGTGAACCCTAATTTATTATTAATAAAATAATTTGTGTTCTTGTTGATTGTGTTTCGAATTAAAAGAAAATAATTTGTGTTCTTGTTGACTTTAATTGTGTCGTACATTTTACGTCCGCTAGACAATGTAGCGGACGGTGCAGCAGAAACCCTAAACCCATCAACACTTAGAAAAATTCCCTACCTACATTCGTCCGCTACATTGTATCCCGGACGGAGAAGGAGAAAAATTTGGTCTTCATTTTACGTCCGCTAGACAGTGTAGCGGACGGCGCAGCAGAAACTCCACCCATCAACACTTAGAACAATTTGGTCTTCATTTTACGTCCGCTAGACAATGTAGCGGACGGGGCAGCAGACACTTAGAAAAATTTGTTCATTTTACGTCCGCTAGACAGTGTAGCGGACGGCGCAGCAGAAACTCCAACCATCAACACTTAGAACAATTTGGTCTTCATTTTACGTCCGCTAGACAATGTAGCGGACGGGGCAGCAGACACTTAGAAAAATTTGGTCTTCATTTTACGTTCGCTAGACAATGTAGCGGACGACGCAGCAGAAACTCCACCCATCAACACTTAGAAAATTTTGGTCTTCATTTTACGTCCGCTAGACAGTGTAGCGGACGGCGCAGCAGAAACTCCACCCATCAACACTTAGAAAAATTTGGTCTTCATTTTACGTCCGCTAGACAGTGTAGCGGACGGCGCAGCAGAAACTCCACCCATCAACACTTAGAAAATTTTGGTCTTCATTTTACGTCCGCTAGACAGTGTAGCGGACGGCGCAGCAGAAACTCCACGCATCAACACTTAGAAAAATTTGGTCTTCATTTTACGTCCGTTAGACAATGTAGCGGACGGTGCAGCAGAAATACTAAACTTCACTACTTAGAAAATTTTTGCACCATTTCGTTTTCCACATTTCAATCATTCCCAATGAGGCCAAAAAACCAACAACTTAAATCAATGAATCATACATCGACAACAGAAATCAACACAAATCAAATCACACCAATGAATCACGGTTTATGTAAAAAATACTGTTATGATACAATTTCAACTGGGGTCCGCATGTTGGGGCGGATTCTCGTCATTAGCCGGATTTTCTATAAACCTAACTGCTCTAGGCCGGCCTTTCATAATTTGCCAAGCTATTCTATATCTATAGGCGTCAACTTCTGCTTGGCTCCAGACGGCCGCCTTGAGGCTCTCAGAGCGACAAATGAAATCCATGTACATGCAAAGGAAGACGCCACAGTCCGAAGTGTTACGTTGCTTGGGCCTCCTCTTCTTCAATCGCCTATCGAGATTTGGCCGCGCCGGTACGGGGACGTTGCGGACACGATTGACCATTGCACAAAAAATATTCTTCGAGAAACAGAAAATGGCGTAAGACACGAGTTAAAATTTATGGCAAGATAGAATCAGAGCATTATACAGCGATCGTAATATTACCAATGAGTCCAACTGGGCTTTGTACATCCGCAGCACAGGCATGTCATGAGTATCGTCGTGGAGACTGTCGATCAACGATACGACTTTACTTGTTGGGCTGTAGCAAACCAAGTACCAGTGGCTGTGCCCTAGAAATGGGATTAGAAACACATCGGCAACACTTGCGCTCACCGGACTATCCCTATTAATATACGCTCCTAAGTTAACGGACGGTCTCCAGTGGGCCAACTTTTTCTTCCCCTATGTTCGACCCACTCCTGCCATTCAGACACTAGCATCTGATGAAAAAAGGCATCGAACAAAAAAACGGCCGGATAGGTCGGCTGCTGCCGACACCTTTCCTTCAGAATTTCCACGTAGGTGGAGACGACACCGTTGTCTAACCAACTCCCCGGAGCCAGGGAGGCCAGTTCTCCCCACGAGCAACTGTAATCCATGCCCTCCGGATGATCCACACTATACGACGCTTTGTCATGCCGGTAGCCGCTAAAATAACGCTCTCTGATTATCTGGCATTTATGCGGCTTTAGGGGCTTCAACGGATGCCCTTTGCGATATTGCCCTCGGGGGTCGACGGGGGGATATTGCACTCCTTCGGGGGGGTCGACCGGGGGATATTGCACTCCTTCGGGGGGGTCGACCGGGGGATATTGCATTCCTTCGGGGCGGTCGACCGGGGGATATTGCACTCCTTCGGGGGGGTCAACGGGGGGGTATTGCCCGCCTTCGGCAATAGATGGTCCTGCCCACGGGACAATGGGCAGACTGATGTTTCCGAACATCCAGTCTTGCGTGACTTGACTCTGAGAGAGGGGTTGGGGTTCCGAATCCAATCGTAAAGAGAAGGAGGGCGCACTGTAATAATCCCACTGCGCTTGAGCCTGGCCCATGGTGCTTGGCGGTCCCCAATCACCACCCATCTCCGGTACAGAGGGAAAACCATATCCCTGGCTCACTCCCGAAGTTTGTCCCGAGGGATCGATGCATCCCTCGGGAACAAACGGCCGCTGCCACCCCGGATAACCCATTCCCGGGTTTGGCTGTCCCGATGCTTGCCGCAAAAAATTCCCGCAGCCAAGCGCCAACGCTTCAGCCTGTTGGCGAAGCTCCTCGCCCATGGCATCCACCAAATCCTTCCGCTCGCTCAACTTCTGGAAGAAGGCGAACGAGGCATTAACCTACATCCAGAGAGATAATATGTAAGTAACTTCGTACACACTTAGAATGGTCAAGTTCAATTAGAAGCACTGGTTGGGCAACTTACCAGATTGTATGCCATGTGCTCATCGATCTGACCCCTAGGGTGGTACTTCTCCCCGCGTTCAAACCTTACTGGAGCTACTCTCCTCCGGGTGATGCGAAAGTACCACTCATTGTACTGTTCGATGCTGATGACGGGGTCAGGCTCCGACACAATGGCCGCCAGCGTGTCCTGCCAGGAATTCCAGACCTCAATTTCACGCGCGCACAAGTCGTGCGCATTCGCCCTGCCAAACAGTCCGACACCCGGTGGGTTCCTGTTAAGCCTCATATCTGGCGCGCCGGCTGGCAACCCCTGCAGGCAGTCAAAATGGCGCATAGCGCGATCTGGCAGCTGCCACTCTGCGACCTCGAAGTGGATCAGGGGTGTGCGTTGCAACCCGGAGAGCGTGAAGACGAACGACTCTCCCACCCGTCGCGCCAAACGTTTGTACGGTGCCCATCGCATCTGGCCAGGAGAGCACGAGTCGAGCTCCCCCCGATAGTATGAAATGTTGTGATGGGGATCGTCTCTCCTCTCGTAGTGGGTTTCCTTCCGGCTGTACTCCCAGGCGCACAACCGAGGCCACACATTATCTGTTCCGTCCCTACGCCTGGGTGCGCCGGTAGCAAGGTGTTCATAAGACCACACCTGAGAGCAAAGACATTAAAAAAAGTATCGTCAACATTTATTGTCCATTCAACAAAAAAAAAACAACAAAGAGCACGTAATGAAGAATTGTATGATATACCTGCAATAGCGAGAGACATGCACATATCGCTTTGGAGTCGGGCCTCGTTGCCTTGTGCAACGCTCGGTACATGTATGCAAGAGTTGCTGCACCCCAGGCATAATCCCCAACCTCAGCCAGGTTACGCAAAAACGGTAAATATTTGACGCTGACCGTGTTCTTCGACGTCGTTGGGAATAATATTGCCCCCATCACCCACCAGAGGAAGGCTTGTGTGTACAGCACAAGGTCATGGCCCTTATAGTTTTCCGGCAAAATCCCGTAGGTATCTACCAACCACTTCAACTTGATACCACCACTGCTAAATCCATCCTGGGGTATCGAAGTAAAGAAGTCCCTAGCGGTCCTCTTATTCGTTGCTTCGGACGGATGAGCTATTACCGGCCGCCCCGTCACCGGTAACCCTAAGATGAACCCTACATCTTCTAGGGTAATTGTCATCTCTCCGAGAGGGAAGTGAAACGTATTCGTTTCACTTCTCCACCTTTCAACAAGGGCACCTATTAAGTGCCGGTCAAGTTGTTGAAAGATCTGCCCATGCGTGAAAATCCCAAACCCAATCCCACGCAGTAATCTTTTCTGGGTTCTGTTCAATTTCCAGGCGTTGAAATTATCGTTTACTTCTACCGTGTTGACAAGTGCTCTTTCCTACGAATTAATAAATATTATTTAAGCAAAATAAACGATATACAACGTTCGCAACTGAAATACGTAAGCAAAATAAACGATATAAACGATAAAATAAGTATCTTACTCCACCATCCCATATGAGCGTACTGATATGGTTTGCTTGGTCGTATAATACGGACGGATCTTCTGGTCCAGGGTTGAAATCCATTTTTTACAACTGAAATAATGGAAAGAGGGCAAGGTTGGAAGCGTAAACATTCCCAAACATACAACGCTAGCATATTCAGCGCTAGCATGTGATCAGATAATACGCAATACACATATATAATATATATGTAATACATTGACAAACGCTAGCATAGTGCCGATCTACTTGCCAACGCCGCAAGATGAACTCTAGATTATGAACAAAGAAAGGATTGGTTTGTGAACTTACGTGATTGATGAGACGATTAAAGGATTTCTTGCAAAGAAATTGCGCCGATCTACTTGCCAACGCCGCTGGTTTGACTGTGAGAAGAAGGAATAGTTTGATTGTGAGAAGAAGGAATGAATAGAAGTTTAGGGTTACGAAGTGGTCCGCTACACTGTGTTGCAGACAACAACCGTCGTCCGCTAGACAGTGTAGCGGACGACAGGGCACGATAAAGTAGTCCGCTACACTGTCTAGCGGACGGCATAGCAGGGGCAAGATAACGACAAAGTAACAGTCGTGCATCGACTGATGTGCGGACTGTCAGGGGGAAGTGGCTGATTTGACGGAATCAGTCGTCCGCTAGACAGTGTAGCGGACGACTTTTTGTTGGAAGATGTGGGCCCCTGCTATGTCGTCCGCTACACTGTGTAGCGGACGGGTTCGCGAGGGCAAGATGGTAAAAAGGTCCGTCCGCTAGACAGTCTAGCGGACGACTGACAGCGCCTTAAAAAAAATGATCTGGGCCGTCCATCCCTTCGGGATGGACGGCCAGATCGCGCTGGCAAGATATCCTATTTGGCCAGCGCTGTCAAGGGATCAGCTCCCATATATATATATATATATATATATATATATATATATATATATATATATAAAAGAGAATAAAAGATTAGCGTACTTTGTTTCTTGATTTACCATAACAATTTTGTTGTGGGAACCGCACCCTTAGCCGGTTTAGCCTGCTGTGACATTAACTTTTTCCTCAAGCCATAATATTTGATAATTCCCCTTTCTTGTAAAACAAGTCGAGTTGAGAATCCCCAATATATACCAATTAAACCCCTCTAAAGCCCCAATTCTATTCTCTCCTCCTTCGTCTCTCCCCTTCCGCCTCTGCTTATCGTCTAATTCAGGTAAACTTGCCTTCTTTTTCTCCATTTATGTTCAGATTAGTGCTATGTAGCGTTTTGATCTGCTGTACAATAAACCTGTTGGCATCACGTTAATATTGTTGTACGCTTTTAACCGTTAATTTTGCTGATGAACCGAGTTTTGTGCGATCTCTACAATCTACATTTACTTAAGAACATTGGTTTCTATCTTCGTGATAACTAGTTTGGTAAGCAGAACATTTCACGTAAGTTTCTTGCATTATGATCAACGTAGGATATATTCTGAAGCTAATACAATATTAGAGTGTATCGTGGTGGTTAGTTCGGCAAACGTAAAATTGCACACAGATCTATTCGAAGTTGGCTGTTTTTACACTACGATGAATGTGGGATTGAGCTTGTATGACATTGTTAGCGCGTGTTAACTATTCAATTCTAGCTTGCTACTGTGCTATCGGTCGGCAGTGTATCATGTAACTTTCGCTTGTGCGCTAATTCTATTTTTTTTACGAGTACACCTAATTACGACATGGTCATTTACACCTTGCAGAAATTGATCTCTTTCAAAGAGTCATAGTGTGGTGCAGTTAACGTAAACGCTTACAACCTAAAGTCAATTGAACTTCGTAGGTCATTAGGGGAGAAGAAATTATCTGCGAGAGTAATTTGATCGCCTGTTGTAATAGAGGAAGTTGTTGGAAATTGTAATTGAAAAAATGATGTCAACAGGATGGTTAAGTTTATTCACAATCTTCTTAATTGGTCATAAAAGAAGGAGAAAATTGATCTTTAGCATGGAAGAAGGATTTTTTTTATGCATGATACCACTCTAGATATGAATACAATGCAACTCTTATTAATATAGAAAATTTCGCTTTACTGTGTGCAGTGATTTGGTATTCAGCTCTGTGCCACAGGGATGGATGTCCAACAAAGCCAAACTGAAACCTCAGCTGCACCAACTTCAGCTAGCACTTGCCGAAGGAGTAAGTCTAAAAGTGATAGCTTCCTGACAAATGCTATGGATCACTTTCACGAGTTTATCGACAGGCCCATGGAAGAACACAAGGCTTGCTTTAAATTGACATATCAGAAGGTAAGTTTATGGGGCAACTCTTGGTATTTGCTGAAGCTGACACATATATTATGATGGAATATGCGCTATTGGTGGCTGATCAGTTACTTTTTGTTCTAAACAGATCATTGAAAAGTTCTCAATACCAACTCCTGCTCCTAAAGAAGGTGGAGATTCTGCTCCAGTTGAGACGACCGTGAAGAACTAGGAGTTTATATAGCATCATTTAGCATAAGTACTAATGACTTCTAGTTTATTTCAGCGAACGATTTAACTTGCAGTTGTTGAGGTTTCTACCTGGCACATTAGGTTTATCTGGTTTTGCAGGCACAATAGTATGAATTACGATTAATGGATGAATGTGATTAAATTGGCTTGCCTTGCATATGTTTTTCCCTCCATTCCAGCATTTTGGATATTAAACTTCTTCTAGGTCTGCAAGTTTCTGACATGAAAATTTCACTCGTGTAGTTGCCATGTATCGCTTTCAAAATGCTCGATTAAAGGATTGCAGTACTTAGTAGCAAATCCTTCACGCACACAATGTAGTTAAGAGCACACCAAAGAACCAGGTTCTTGCTGTAGATCAATGATTAGTATAAATAGACATGCCCTTATTCTTCTGAAGCGCATCACTAGCCATCATAAATTTCATACGATGCCAGTTAAGGTCTATAATATCGTCTGTACTAGGTGATAGCGATACTACCAGATGATAAGAAAAACACTGAAATTGCAGGATAAATTTGTTGCTTCTGCTTACATCTCAAGAACTTCACTGTTATGGCCAGAGCCATTGCATAACGTGCATAATACAGAAGTCATAGGTGTGGAAATGAGTTCAGTAAGGAAAACTGAAGTACTATGAAGAATAGCAGTCTCTCGCTAGTTATGACATTAACTCACCGTCATTCTTTGTTGCTGCCTCACTGTTCCAGCAAGTAGGATGAGGAACTTTGTCTGCCTCAATAAGTGCGACATCATGGAGTAGGATCTCGTATTGGATCTTTATTTCCTCCACAGTTCTCCCACCAACGGCTTTGGCTATATTGTGCCAACGATCAGGGGTTTCCTTATCGTAAATAGCAAGAGAATTTTCGAACACTTTATTCTGCTTCGCGTTCCATGCGGAGCTAGGACCAGTGGAAGGAAGAGGCCCGGACCCGGAGGCCATTCTTCTGCAGATATACGGTTACAAGTTTAACAGCCTTGAATAGCATCGAGTGGACTTCACCAATACCAAGTAGGCGATGCAAGTTTGCAGGACTACAAGTTGCTAATTTAATAAGAAGCCACGACTTGAAACAGAACAAAGAGAAGTGGAATTGAGGACAAAGAATTCACATTTTGAGGGACAGTCAATTTTTTGTTCAGGTCTCTTCTTCATTTTCTAATGCAAACATCAGCAGAAAGTACTGAGTTTTCATAGTTTATTAACACGTGGGATTTATTTAGTAAGAACTGCATCAAGTTCGTGGAAGAAATGTATCCAGTTGAGTATGATTATCATTCTAAATGGAGCTGTTATATTAATTAATACGGTCTTACTTCCGAGGAAATTTGGATGTAAACTCATTGCAAACCGAACCTTGTCAAGAGAATCTTTTTCCTCGTACACATCCCATGGAGTACATGTGACTTTTCTTTTTAAGTATCTTCATATCTTTCCTATATCAGGAGAGGGCACAGTGTCTCTAAAATGGAAAATATTTCACTGGAACTGTGAACAAGATGCAAGCAAATCTGCACGGCTACATTCAAGTCTTATATACGATAGCAAACTTGACCACTCTGCAGCCATTCTACGTACCGATCAAGTCACAAGCTCATTTGAAAATGCTCACGCTGTGAGCATTTTTCCTAAAGTAGAAAGTGGAGTCTGGTCACATACACCAGGTGATCTTTTTCCTTTATTAAATCATATTTTGTGCTTTCACCCCACAAAGTTGCATATTAAAACTTGAACCCAAATTTTTTTGTGTATTTGGTGTATGCAACATATTCACTTGTGTAGCCAAACACTTTTATCATATGTTCGTCGCTAAAACATGTATACACAGACTTATTTTTACATGGCGCAATACGCAATGGCTATGATTTTAAGAGTCAGCATGCTGAGCATACTTCATTGCATATATTTCATCGCATATTTGTCGCTAGCGACTACGATTGAAGGCGCTAGCAAGCCTCCCAGATGCTACTTCTCCTACGCGCTCTGTATTACCTAGACCTGTTGATTTGAGTCTAGTGTTGTGCAATTGCGTCAATTGACGCAAACACGTCGCATGTCGGGTCTTGCCAACTGCTATGACTTTTAAGCTCACCAGCGACACGCAGTGTATCACACCCATGTCGGCTAACCGACAAAACCCTAATAGGGCCACGGTGTCTGAACACCGCTCTTAATATTGTGTTAAAAGCATAGTTGCATTTTTATATGTTTTATTGCTTCAGATGCTGTTTTTTCAGTCACATACTTTTATTTCTTGCAAGGGTTTAAACTATGTCTGTGAGCATCAACAGTGACGTATAAACCATTTCATAAGCAAGGAACAAATTCACAACATCCTACGACTTGAAAATTGCGTTTAGGGTTTTTGCTGCAGTATCTTGCTATCTCGGCATTATATATCATCTCATGGTCATACAGTGCCCCTATCTATGGCGTATTCACATCGTCGCTCGTTGAGAAGCTAGTTCAACAATGATGGAAGCACACATGCTGCCACCGTGTCTAGAGAATTAGAACTCATCGCCAGCTATGTCTGGTACAACTGCAAGCTCAAGCTCATGCAACCAGCAAACTGGATCTAGTTGCTTCTCAGTATATCAATAAACTGCGGCAACTACTTTATTGGTCACCCAGTGATATCTTTCTCATACGGACTTGGTGTCCTTTGGCTTTATATGCTCGTCCAGTCTAGCAGGCATATTATGGTCTTCTATATTGCTCCTACATGTTTTCTTCCGGCCGTGCCCTACAGATAAGCTGAAAAGCCGTCTTTATATATCCACGCCTTTTCAAAGGCAGGGGGGCTTTATATTTTATGAGATCATTCTTATATAGGTTTAATGCCTGGGGTCTTATCTGACAGGGGGGGTTCGCCACACGACCATATTACGGGCTCCATGCCCTGCGCCTTCTTATTTGGCACCACGACAACAAGTACTTGTTGCTTCACCGAAACCCCAAGGGCGCGTATGACGACAGAGTATTTTCATGAGCTTTGCGCTTCATTCGTCCCCGAGGGCGCGTACAACGAGAACTCTAAGTTCCGTCAAACCCTCGAGGGTATTTTCATGAGCTCCGCGCTCCATCCACCCCAAGGGCGCGTACGACGAGAACTCTAAGTTCGGTCAAACCCTCGAGGGTATTTTCATGAGCTCCGCGCTCCATCCACCCAAAGGGCGCGTACGACGAGAACTCTAAGTTCCGTCAAACCCTCTAAGGTATTTTCATGAGCTCCGCGCTCCATCCACCCCAAGGGCGCGTACGACGAGAACTCTAAGTTCCGTCAAACCCTCTAAGGTATTTTCATGAGCTCCGCGCTCCATCCACCTCAAGGGCGCGTACGACGAGAACTATAAGTTCCGTCAAACCCTCGAGGGTATTTTCATGAGCTCCGTGCTACATCCTCCCAAATGGCGCGTACGACAAGAACTCTAAGTTCCGTCAAACCCTCGAGGGTATTTTCATGAGCTCCGCGCTCCATCCACCCTATGGGCGCGTACGACGAGCACTCTAAGTTTCGTCAAACCCTCGAGGGTATTTTCACGAGCTCCATGCTTTATCCGCCCCAAGTTTACGTACGATGAGAACTCTAAGTTTCGTCAACCTTCGAGGGTATTTTCATGGGCTTTGCGCTCCATCCACCCTCAAGGGCACGTACGAGAACATATGTTCCATAATACCCCCGAGGGTAATTACATGAGCTCTGTGCTCCATCAGCCCTCAAGGGCCCTTACCAGAACTCTACGTTCCACTAGCCCCCTAGGGCAGTCCCTCGAGGGACCAACGCCCCCAAGGGTGACAAGATAGAGCTCGAGTTCTATTCGAACGGTTTAGCTATAGTTCTAACCCGTGAAACGGCAAAGGAATATGGGACTTCATCCCCCACCATTCTTTGTCAATTCAAAACCCAGCCAAACGTGAGTGTGAGCCTTCTTTGCCAGCTCTTAGCTGATGATAAGAGTTCGCGTCAAAGTAAAACGCAAGCATGATGTGGTCGGCTCGAGCTAAATAACACACACTTGCACAAAATGAACACCCTCCAAATGAGAGGTGACCCCCCGAGGGGACATTCAAACACTTAGCACATGCAACAACTTGCATGCACAACTTTGTGTCCTCTCCCGAGAGAGGCTACCATAGGGAACAACCTCTAAAGGATCTTGAGATCCCATGATTCGTCTTCGTAAAGATGATTCCGAATAGCCTACTTAGGCGACATTCTAAAGACCTAACTCTCAAGAGATAGAGTTCTAGCACCCTACTTGGGCAAAGTTCCAAGGCTTAAGCTCCCAAGAGCTTAGGTCCGAGCACATGGAGGAGAGAAATATTGTTACCCCTACAAGCAGATGGAGAATCCCTTACAAATCTGACGCGTGTCTCGATACACCGGGTATAACTTCCTCAGCCAAACGTTTTGGCTAAGGAAGTGGGGGGCCCTTATGATATAACTCAAATATAACTTCCAATAATTGGGGGACACCCGACGATCCCAGTCAAACTGAGAGATTGATAATTATCTTATCAGGATTCTAAAAGAGTCCTCATAGATTGTGACGTGATCCTCAAGGATCCTAACGCGATCCCAACACATCTGGCCCACGCCCCAGTCCTACTATGAGTCTTCTATTATAGCAATATAAATGGGTCTATCCCTCCAGATTTGGGGCAATTACACACACAGATACACATTGTGTCTTTTATGCTTTTTTAGAGTTACTATCATATAGCTGCGTTCTAACTTAAGCATCAGAGAGTTCTCCGCTGCGACCCCACCCGGCAGTCACTCGTTTTCTGTCTTGCAGGTCATTGATCCAGGCTCGGGTTCCGGAACATACGAGGAGCATATATTTTAGCAGCAACACACCCCTCGTGCTATTCTTGAAGCTTAGTAGATACTTAACGAGTGCAGGCTGTGGCTAATACCCGAGGCATAGTAGAAGCCTATTTATGAAGGATCTCGCAACCATCGAGCACCCAACCATATACACGATGAGCAAACCAAGTTCCCGGCCAAGTGTCAACGGTTAAAACAGTCTTATTTGACATTTCAAGATCCAATTTGTTGTTGCTTCATGGTCCTGATTCAAGACACTTTATGAATGCTGGAAGGAAAACATAAAGGTGACTTAGCCGTAGCTTTGTTCCCATTTCAAACGAGTGCTCCCTCCCATGTATGTCTACTAGCACTCTTGTCAAACAACATAAAATAAGCTTCGTATTGACGCTTTTATTTTCAAATAAGTAGTAACAATGATGTCGAATGACTCAAGTCTAATAACGCTCATTTTCGTCATTTGACTGCTCAATAATTATTCATATTTTCCCGGTATTGACTTAAGTTAAAACAAATATGATAAACGTACGGCCCTATAGATAATGAGATTCCATTGCATTTTTTTTATTACATTCCATTGCATTGATACAATCATATTGTTTCTCATTCTTGACATACAATTGGCAACTGAAAAAAGTTGTATTAGAAATTGTGCTACCGACCACTTCTTTGTAGTTTTTCCTCTGGTTCTTTTTGAAAAAAAATGAAAAAGGCCGCCTTTCTAAATGAAAACTTTGCACAGTAGCTTACTATTGACTGAGACTGAACGGAGAAATGTGGCGAAGGGGCTTCTGCAGCGGCTCGACGCGCGGCGCGTTAAAGGAGAAGAAGTGGGACGCGCTGGTGATCGGCGGCGGTCACAACGGCCTCACTGCCGCCGCGTACCTGGCTCGCTCCGGCCTCTCCGTCGCCGTCCTCGAGCGGCGCCACCTCGTCGGCGGCGCCGCTGTCACCGAGGAACTCATCCCCGGCTTCAAGTTCTCCCGCTGCAGCTACCTCCAAAGCCTCCTCCGCCCCTCCATCATAAGGTACATCACGGTTCCTCCTTAAGATAATTATGTTGAATAGCAATTAACATTCGAGTCGCTTAGTTTCAATCTTTTATGATAGAGTTAGGCAGGCTCTTCGTAAGATAGCCAAGTGTCACTTTCCTATCAATCAAGTAAAGGAGATCAAAGTTCACTCTAAGGATTTGTTGTTTATTGTGTGTATTGCGGATGTGAAGCGAATTAGAGTTACCGAGGCATGGATTGAAGCTACTGAAGAGGAATCCGTCGTCGTTCACGCCATGTCTTGACGGGCGGTATCTTTTGTTGGGACCTGACAAGGAGTTGAACACTTCGGAGATATCAAAGTTCTCGAAACGCGACGCTGAGGCTTATCCGAGGTCCTACTACCTTTACTTCTGTGTTTATCTCTGATATGTTTGTGTATGTGCGTCTGTTGCATTCTAATTGTTTGTGCATGGAACTCTGAAGGAGATAAGTAGGACACATATTGAGTTACTAACAAATCGAACCTGAAAGTAGATGCCATAGGTTTGTTAAAAAAGTTTCAGTAAGATATAGATTCTAGACAAGAACTGCGAGAATATGCACTGCCTGAGTTTATTAGTGCAGGTGCTTTGACCTGATGCTTGTCACCAGGAGTCTTAAGAGTTTAGAGTGATATAGTGTTGTTCTGCTGGTAGCATAATGGTTCACTATACGGACACCGGCTTAAATGTTCATTTGTGAGATTAAGTATTCATCGGATGTAATTGTAACAAAAGTAAAGCTTGGCAGCTTACTTGTCAAAAAATAAAATAAAATAAAGCTTGGCAGAAGCTCGAGCTAACTAGGTTTGGGCAAATGCACAGGTAAACTGGTGAAGTGTAAATGTCTGAGGTGTTCACGATACCAAGAGAGTTAAGGAGTAGATGCCTTTGCGATATGCTTCAAAGGCTGAGAATTATGTGCTGAAATAGTATAGAGTTGTGTTCAGGTCCTTTTGAAGTCAAGTTGAAGGGAACGAGAGCTTAAGGGCAAATATGGCAGCAACAGAGGGCAAAGCAATATAATTTTGGCAAAGTTTCTGTTAAGTCTGTGATGGGTTTGCCCACTTAAGATACGAGTATAGTCACTCTGGCTTCATTCCTAGTTTTTCTAAATTGTTTTAAGAGTAAAGTAAATGGACCAATTACCAATTAGCAACCATCTAATCAGAATCTTTAGCGTGTGAAACAAAATCTTTAACTATTTTGACAGGAACACATTTCATGAGTTGAATTTATGCCTTAAAGCTCATCAGCTTTGTCTATGAAGGATGTCTATTGCGTGACTTACGATTTTACTTGTCCCCCGGCTTCCAATATATAGATATGAGAACCAGCTAGAGAATTTCTGTAAGTTCATGGATCCACTCTTAGATTCTTCTACCCCAGAAACGCTGCAAGGCTCGTCATCATTCAATGCCCGTATGAAGAATAAGTTACACAAATCAGATTTTTGGGCTCATTGTCTCCGGCGAGCGCTCTCCTTGGGGCAACAAGATATGGTGTAAGAGCTCTCTTTCCTAGTCTGAAGTTGGGTGCATCATTTGTATGGCATGCCGGTTTCTGATTTCAAAGATTTGAGTGACAGTCAGTTTGGCATACTATAGAAATGCTTGCATTTAAATCTAACCAGAATTACTTATCAAACTCTTATTCGTAATTCGCATTCTATCGTTTTTAACATCCATGAATTGATTCTATTTCAGGAATTTTATGGACCTACTGCTCTCCCCGGCATCAAAGGTTTTAAATAACTGGTTTGAGGTGGTTACACGACTGTACATGCATGTTTCTTTCTCCTTTGACTCTTTGCACTCTTTATTTTTTTGAAAGATGTACGGTATGCCCATCACTGAAATTAAACGAATGCCAACTCATTAACACGGAGAAAAAGGCTAAATAAGAAAGGAGGGGCAAGTCTTGGTTTTTCCTAAGCTGTCCGAAAACCAGCAGTTTATAGCTATTTATGCTTTTTCCTTTCTCGTATACATCTTCTATAAGTAACCCCTTAATACCGTATTAAGTTGCATTTTGTTATGTAATGATTTTTATTTAGCTGGCCAACTTGGTATCAGGAACAAAAATAAGTCCTGCGACTTCTATTTTTCTTGGATGGTGAGGGTAATACATGTGGTTTGTCGAGGTAGTGAGAGTCGAGCCTGAGAGACAGAAAGAATAGCTGCTAAGTTCAGCATGCTTACTTTTAGTGGATTGGGATAGTGTGGACTATCTTTTGCATTGGCAAGGTTGAGAGCTGATGTTTACTGTTGTGGATCATCTCGTTCATGCATAGGCTTGCTTCTCAGTTAGCTGTTAGAAGAAGAGGAGGGTGAAAAGCGTGTAGGAGCTGATTCCATTACAGCTTTTGGTGCATTGGGAAATATGAACTGAAGAGCCTATGAAGGCTACCCCTGGGGGAATTAAGGAGTGGCAGTTTGTGTGAGATCCTGCATATGCCGTGTACTAGTCTGGATAGATATCCAGAATATTTCCGGATTCCCGTCTACTAGGTTAGATCTTGGGATATGTGTAATAAAAGTTTTAGTGTGGAGGGAGTGAAATCTAGTCCCTCATTGGAAGTACTACCATGTGATCTGGCCTATAAAACTCTGTCAGAGTACATTGTAATTAAAGTTTTGGGGTCTCAGAGTACGCACTTGGCCTTTTGGATGAAGAATGTGGTATAACGGGACCATAGAAGTTTGACTAGTGTGTGTGTGTCCCAACGGGGTTGATTGTTAGATCCCATATCTCTTTTGTACTTTGGTACGAGATAATACTGAGGAATAGAGTGCTCCTATAAGTGCATGTGTATTTAGGTACAACAGTATGGAGTGAATTGATTTTGACCTGAGATTGTACGAGATTCCTAGTTAGTAAAACTAATGTCTTATTTGCCGATTATTTTTTCGCATCCTGATGTTCTTTGATAGCCTGCGAACTGAATGACTTATAAAAAATAAAGCTGTTGGTCCTGATCTTAGACGTCAAAGTTTATACTTAATAAAAGGTGCAATGTAGTAATGTTTGGTCTTCCAATATCCTATAGGGTTCTTTGTAGGTTTGATCTCCATTTAAAAGTCCATTAATCTGGACCAGTACCTCCACTAAACATCAGGCGGTTAGAGTTGACATTTTATGATCAAGTTGTTGACCAACTGAACTGTTCATATGATAGGGGGAAGAAATAAGGAGATCTGAGGGATTTTGGAAACAAACTTCAGGAAGTCTTCTTTTTTTCTTTTCTTTCCCAGTGTGTTTGCTGCCAAACTATCAATTGAGAAGCTGATTATTATGAAGCTGATGCAGGATACTGTCATGTCCTGTTGTTTTAGTGGATATAATTTGTGGCGTTCTGTGTTTTATGTTTGAGCAGAGCTTGTGCTGATATCGTGAACAGAACTCAAATGGATATTTCTGTCCTTTCTTCCTTAAAACTGCTAAAGAACAGTTATGGTTGTGAAAGAGATAAAAAGAGCATTTTGGGAGACCAAGTAAAAATGTGTTCTCAATCAATTGGGTTTGAGAGTGTGGGTCCAGGCCATTTGCATGAGATTGTAACAATGTGATCCACTGATTTTTACTGAATTTCTGTCATATAATTGGATTTCTGCAGACCGACGTTCTGAAGGCAACACTTGCAACCGATGCTGTAATCGGAAGCACTGTAAGGATTATTTCCCTACTTGTTTAGGTTACGAACATGATACAAGATTTAATAGTAAGCAATCGTTTAATAACGATGGCCTTTTTTGGATCAGACATCAAAAGTGGTGAAGATTCAATTTAAAAGATGAGCAATCTGTTAAACTAACAATTATCTTTGTTTCTTTTCCGTTCCTTTTCCTTGGTTGGATGGGGGAGATATATGTACTTGCACAAAATATAGTATCTATAAGGATCCAATTGCGACCTGTGAAACTTCTAGATTCAGCCACCTCCTTTATCTTTTTCTTGGTCTGCAATATGACTAAAAAATATTACTTGTTGATTTTCATATTTCATCATCCGGGTCAGTGATGGTGAAATATTCAAGCACTGAGAATAGAATGCCTAGTGTTTCAATAAATGGAGTGTATGTACTATGCAGTGCATTTTTCTCTGAGGTACCTAATTTTACAATTTTGTTAATTAAGGTGTCTTTTTCATTACATGGGTGGAATCTGATATGAGTCACGTCTGCTATCTGCATCCCTTTGGACTAGGCAGAAGAATCAAACTGTTTAAACCAATTAATTTTGCTTCTTGTGACTCATCTGGTTGTTTTTGACTTTTTTCTCCTTATCTTTGACATTTCTATCTATTTATGGAATTTTTTCCTTTGTGAGGACATGTCAAACACATATATACAACGGAAAAAATCAAATATGTTCGCGCTAAAATATTATGACTCTTTACTAGGCTTCTTATGCCTCAGTTATATGCATACTGATAATTCTGCTTTTTTAAAATCCTTACTTGCAGTGCACTTTTATAAGCCTTAGTTAGCCATTTTCTCCTCCTCAACTTTGTACTGTAGGCAAGTACCCATACACCTGGGAGTGGATATGTTCTGCTACATCACGTGATGGGAGAAACAGATGGTGACCGTGGAATTTGGTCGTACGTATTTCAGTTAAAACAGAGTATTTTTTATTTGTGTAGTTGTACTTCAAAGAGAAAGCAGTGCCATGCCCGCTTCCAGAATATATGTGGATGATATGCAGTATCTAGATTTGTTTTTGCGCATGAACCTTTATGCTTTATTTTACGTTAATATGTAAAGAGTACTCCAGCTTGGTAGTTTCATCTACTATCCAGGTTTGAACACTGGAATTTGACCGGCAGACAACATGCCATCCAAATGTATTCAAAAGAAAGATGGAATTTATTGGAAGTAGCTCATAGCTTTGCTACAGATGAAACCTCGTATAATATTCAAGGCCAATGCTCTGAGGAGTTATGAATTTGTAAACATCTTTCTTATAAATTATGACACTATCTCTCTAAGATTGAGCTCTTTGATTGTTGTTCATATCCATGGACACAATGAGAGAGAATATCCTGTTTATGTTCATCTAGCACGAGATTGAATGAATTTAAAATACTCGGAGTGACGAAAAAGTTCAGTTTCATACCTTCCTTTTAGTTCAGAATGTCTCAATATTTAACCCCAGAATGATCTCGTTTACCTTGATTTATGTTCTGACATAAGTGTAAAATGTATGCTTGAAAACTGATCAACTTCGTAGCTATGTTGAAGGTGGAATGGGTTCAGTTTCCTCGGCTATTGGTAATGCTGCTAGGGAAGGTGGGGCTACAATAGTGACAAATGCAGAGGTAATTATTCGTTTGCCTTAAACTATCATCTCCTTTAACTTAGCAAATCATTTGCTCTACATGGATGTTTCATATTCAATCAACAGGGAAAGAAGATATTTCTTGTTTCATTTGGTTATACGAATCACACCTTTTGGCTTTCGCTAGCAATGGTGAAGAATAATCTCCACCGATGTGCTCTAGAATCAATTGTTGCTATAGAATGAGGCTAAAAGTCTATATCAGATTCCCGCCTCCCTACTCCCTAGCCCACCCACACACAAAAACGAAATAAATGAAAGAAGAAAGAAGCACGCCACACCTTGCTCTCACATGGAGAGGCAGACAAATGGCAGAACCGAGTGCACTGCGTGCACGAATACAAGTGGGAGTGGGGTCAGAGTAATATTGGAGAGACTTGAACCCGATAAACCCACAACAAAGCTAGTTTTCCAGTTGCTCCAAAATTTTTAAGCTTCCACAGAATAGGCTCAGTCTATATGTCAAGCTCACATAGAATACAAACTGTGAATTTTCTTAGAAAAATCAAACCTTGGCAGTCAATCGTATGATTTCGGTGAATAGTCTGGTTTATGGTCTTATTCATGGTATGTATGCCAGATTTTTGCAGATGTGTCCTGTTACCTACTTGCGTTATATCGAACAAATAAGCTAGAGCGGGAACTTCTACTGTCTAGTTAGTCGCTGCAAGATATGAGCAGTTGGAAAGCAAATTTGACCTTCAAATAGGTTGTTATCCCTCCTAGACAAAAGATTCTGTAAAGGTAACAAGGTTTTACAGTTAATTAGGCGATCTGGGTTGCCTATATCTATAATAAGTAATTAAATTTGGCTTCTCACCTACTTTTTCTAGTACCCCTTGAATGCCAGGAGGTCATATGTTTGTCCCTTTATTTGGTCTTGAAGACTCGGTAGTCGGTATTAAAACAGACCTTTCCGCCGTCGGTAATACTCGCCATCCTCCTTTGATGGCTTTATCTGATGCTATTCCTCTTTAAGTGCTATTTGCTCTTGTTTGGTTGCGAATCATAAACACTTTGCCTCTTTTGGACTTTGCCGTCTCTATGGGGGAGTGAAGTGATGCTAAACTATTCGTGCTTCTGACTAGTCTACCTAATGAACTGGAAGTAAATAAGATGGAGAATCCTACTTTGTTCTCATCATTAATCCTTATTGATATGTCTATTTAATTCTTTTTTAAGAGCAGTAAACTATTTGGTTGTTTATACCTGCATTAACTCTATGCCGATAAGAATTTTTGGGTGTTTAGGTGTCAGAGTTGTTGATTGAGGACTCGGGCACAGTAAATGGGGTTAGTTCTACCTTGTGGATCTGCTTATTAACCTGGATATTCTGGGTTGGATAAACTAATATGGATAGTGGTAAATTGAGTTGTTTTCGTCAGGTTTTGCTGGCTGACGGAACACAAGTGCATTCTTCAGTTGTTTTGTCAAATGCTACACCTTACAAAACTTTCATGGTATGATTATCCTTTTCTTAGTTGACTGAAAGAATTTTAGACAGCTGTGACTGAATTGTGGACATTGAGGAAGGCATGTTACTTAAACTATTGCTGTTGTTATAAGCACTTGGTTTAGCAGTCCCCCGAAATGCGAGCCCCATTGCACATGGATAGACAAAGTTACGAGGAACAATTGAATTGCACATGGAGCATAATCATAGTTGCATTAAGCGGGGCCTACTGATCATGGAAAGCGAGCTCTCATCTTAGCTTTAAGCAAGTTCATAAAGAGCTCTTGAGTGAGAGAAATGAGAAGCACAGAATCACGCACCTCATTAAGTAGTAAACATTATTAAGTCCAAATGACACTAACACGAAGGGGACCAAATGAGGTTGGGAGACTTTAAACCTAGACTTTTCTTAAACTAGAACTATTTTGTATTAAGTTACCGCTTGCTTTAAAAGTGTTGACAATGAATATTGGTTATGCTTTGCTGCTACAGGAATTAGTGCCTAAAAGTGCTCTCCCTGATGACTTTCTTTCTGCAATTAGGAACGCTGATTACAGCTCTGTAAGTTCCTTTGCCAGTTGATTAGTACTTCTTATAACAAACGATCTTTCTGTCTGCTATCTACTTCTTTCCAATAAACACACTGACAGGATTTCCTGAATTCATTTCGCTTGAGTGGAAAATTATCAGCGTTGCTTTTAGTCTATGTTACATGGACTCTGTATGAGTTTCCAAGTCGGATACGTGTCCAAGTGTCGGATTCGTCTATTTTTGAAAACCCAAGACATGGGGACACAGCAAAATAGACCTATCTATTCTTGTTTTTTAATTATTCCTTGGGCTTACATGGTGGTTTAAGTTATGCTTATGGTTTTAAGTTAAAACTGACATCATCTCAAAGCAATAATGAACTAAAATAAACACTATAATATAGTGTTCTTAGTGGCATATCCTACGGGATGTGTCGGACACACATTCCGTACCCATGTCCAAGTGTCGAGTGTCCGACACAGGTACTTCACGCATTTTGAAGAGTCCATGTAACATAGCTTGTAGTATGATTTACTGATGAAGCAGCATCACATATTTGAGTATCTTAATGATTTATTCATTTATTTGAGCCGTTGAGTGATATAATACTTTTCTGTACAAAATGTGAGTGGTCGTTTATATATTTAAACAGGCAACCACTAAAATCAACTTGGCTGTTGACCGACTGCCTCATTTTCCGTGTTGCAAGTTGAGCCATCCTGATGCAGGTCCTCAGCATATGGGTACCATTCACATTGGTTCCGAGAGGTGAGCCAGTACTTATTGATTGTCCATTTTAGTTCCCCCCCCCCCCCCCCCCCCTCCCTCCCTCTCGAGCCATTTCAAAGGAGAGGCATTAGATGCCTTATCTCATGGAGATGTTGTGGAAAATCCCCTAGACGTTATCAGTCCGAAAATGAGACAGGGTACTACTAAAGTGATGCGAAACTTAGAAAGTTCAATTACTAAAAAATAGGAATTGAAAATATCTACTGACTCTCTGTAATTCATATGAGGAAGTAGGAGGCAGAACAAAAGTTGGTTGTGTGTGTGGTATGTATCCACATTAGATATAACCACTATTTTCTCTAGATTAATCTTCTGCCACGATGAGGATGTGCTTTCTTCGCAGTACTGGACTCTACTTCTTATATACATATGTCAACTATTGAAATGTGAAAACAAGCAGATCAGAGTTCTCGTATTCTACTGCCAGGAAGAAATATTTGATGCTACCCCCAGAAAAAAAAAACTGTAGGATGCATGTGAAGCTGCCACTGATGAAGTTTATTATTGGCTTAATTGGACTTGGAACCCCGTGTTTTCCCAAAAGTTTCAGCTAAAACCCTGATGTCTATCATATAGTTGCCAAAACCCTAGGGTTTGCTATGTATTGCAATCGTTGGAATTTACCAACAGGTCTGAGAAAATCCGTTTGTTATGAGGGTAAGATGGTCAATTTGTTAGTTTTTTACTATTTCTCATCTTTCTTTCCTCGTTCTGTCACTGCCACCCCAGTCCACCACTACCACCGACCACAACGAACGCCACCAATTATCACCAACTACCACTACCTAACATGTATATATGCATTGAAGATTTTGAGGGCATGATGAAACTTTTATTCTTTTCTCCAGCAAAAATTCAAGCAGCAGTTACTGATGAGAATGTCGCGGGTCAATCGATTGTCCAAAATTTTTTGACCGAGGAGATAATCCATAAGGGCTCCGTCTTGATCTGTTTTTATTAATATGTTCGATCAAGAGGAACTTAGAAAGACATAAATACCCTTAATAACTAACGGATTTACTCCCTTTACTCACATCTTTGTGTAATCCAACAAGCGCAACACATGGTCAACCCTAGGGATTTGGCCGCTAAATGATAAACGTCAGGTTTTAGCTGCAACTTTTGGGAAAACATGGGGTTCGGAGGGAAGTTAAGCCCTTATTATTCATGGAGGTCTATGCTTTATATATATTGACATGTTATCCAAACTAAGCCGGCTTGCATTTGCAAATCATTACAAGTGCTTGTAGTTTCAATCAATTGCAAAAAACTAGCCCCTGAGTGGTAGATGGTCTTGAATGTTTTTGTTGTACAGTTGTACTTTATCAACTTCGTTCTTTGTAATGTCAGTGATTTTGTAACTTGTATCTTTGACATAATAGTAAAACAACATTACTCCTCATATTTGTTCTCTCTAATTAGGATGGAGGAGATTGATTCTGCCTGTCAAGATGCTGTGAATGGGTCACCATCACGAAGGCCTATTATCGAGATGACAATTCCATCCGTCTTGGACAAGACCATTTCCCCACCTGGTACTTGAATACACACACACACTTACACAAACACACGTCTACTAGTAATATTTAATCTCTTTTAGTACTTTTGACTTTCTTATCAGCTGTTTTATCCAACTCGCAAATTCTCCGAATTTACGTTATGGTGGAACCTAAGAGTGAGATACAGTCGAACTTCATTTGGGAGATCTCGAAAAGTGGAACGAAAATTAAGTGTTATTGTTTCTGCTCCTATGCAAACACACAAATCAATTTGTAGGCAATTGCTACAATTGATTCAAACGTGTGGGTTCTTTTTGGCCTTTTGAAGAGGACTTCTTCAAAGCCTTTGGAAGATTGGAAACTGCGAAAATAAAATGCAAATTGTAGAAAGTGCACCCAAATATGAATTGAAGGCATCTAACTTCTAATCTATGAAGGCTTTTAAGTCTTCCAACGAAGGAAGACTTCTCTTTGAAAAGAGAAAGAAATAAAAGGATTTTGATTGATGATGATTGATGTCCCTTACAACGAGTCTTGCATCTAATATTTATAGTACAAATTAATCTAGAAAATAACTACCACATAGAAAGTAACCACCAAATAGAAAATAACTACTATCACTTAGAAAATAACTAACTACCCTTATTCCTTATCAATAGGAAAACATTTAACATTAGAAAATAACCCCCACTTTGAAACTTGAATCCATCATCATCTCCTTTTGCAGACAATAATATGAACATCAGAACCATTTAATGGCAATTACTTGAGGATAAACCATCAACATTTAGTGACTATCAATAGTGGCTATCGATAGTGTTTAAGCCAATGACCTATCGATTGAGAATTTATTTTTTTGGTGTCAACAGTTATACAACTTGAATAACACGAGTTGTGTGTGGCTCAAAGGTTGCATTTTGCATGTTATTTACTTTGTTTTCTGTTTTTCCTTCGATATTGCACCGAATTTTAATCCAATACGCACCTCAATTTGGTCCTTCAATCTAGCTATTCGGATCCATATTTCAAAGGACCTTTTTGTTACGAATGAGGGTGGGTGAAAATTAGAGGAGTGGCAGCCCAGAGTTGTTGCTTTGCTGTCATCTTTGAAAGGCATATAAGATATACCGTAGATCTTATAGTAACAGTGTATGAATTTGAGCATGCATGTCAAGCTTTATTACAAGCCCGTTACGTCGAGTATATTCTCACTTTCCAAGTTCAATATTGTGCAGTACTTTTTCCTATAATTGGCCCCTTGTATTTCATGTCAGTGACTAACTTGTACCAAGAGGGTATGCTGATAACCGTTTATGCAGGTAAGCATGTGATCAACTTATTTATTCAATACACCCCGTATAAACCCATTGATGGCAGCTGGGAGGATCCTGCGTATAGAGTGAGTGACTTTGCATCTAGTATGAATTGCAACTGCCCAAACTTTTTTCAAGATTAATGAATAATCAAATCTTCAAGCTGTAACTATTGCCATATCGCACCGTCTTGATAACTAAGGAAACTTCGCTGCAGGAATCATTTGCACAGAGGTGCTTCACATTAATCAATGAATATGCCCCTGGCTTCAGCTCATCAGTTATTGGATATGACATGTTGGCTCCACCAGACCTTGAAAGAGTAATTGGTCTGACAGGTTTGTTTACCTTTGAAGCCTGCAACCCCCCCCCCCCCCCCCCACCCAAAAAAAAAAACCACCCAACACCCCACCCCACACATTCACGCAAGAACACCGATAATACTTCCACAAAAACACACAACATTATGGAATGAGAGATCATAAAAATGGAAGAAAAAAGGGGGTGATGTAGTGTTTAAATAAGTTTCTTGCTATAGGTGTAGCTTGAACAACTTTTTGTTTTTTGGATTTTAAAGTAAAGCTTTAACATAAAGTACATGCACCTGAGTTTACCTTTAACTCTTAAAGGGTAGCCATGTCCAAGAGTTAAAGCTTATTAATTCTTGATCCAGAGATAAATGCATGTTTAGGTATGATGAGGTAGGTATTTGATTTGTGAAAAACACACAAAATAACGAAACAAAAATGGACTTGAAAATTTTATCCAGAATTCGCTCATGGTGATATGCTACGTTCTGGTCTTCTCATACTGATGTCCATGAAATCTGTTTTGTCACTCGATACTTCTTGAATAAACTTTGGCAGGAGGGAATATCTTCCATGGTGCCATGGGATTGGATTCTCTATTCCTTATGCGACCTGTAAAAGGATGGTAATTCTGACAACATTTGATGATATATTGAAAAGTCGTCATGGATTTCTTAGAGCTCTAACATGGTGTGTTATCATTGCTGCGGTAATCAACGTGGATGCAGGTCAAATTATAGGACTCCTCTTCGAGGACTGTATTTGTGTGGGAGTGGGGCGCACCCTGGTGGTGGTGTAATGGGTGCACCAGGTCGAAACGCTGCGCGTGTGGTTATTCAAGATATTAAGAGTCATTAAACTGATTCGCGCAATGGTATTGTTTTTCCGAACAGAGAGGAGATGAAATGAAGTTGTCCTTTATGTTCGTGGTAAGCGTTCTTTGAGTTTCCTTGTATGCGATGCTATGTTCGTGGAAACTTTATGCCATCGTATTAGAGACCTGTATTTTGCTTTTAAAATTTTGAGGCTAGAAATAGTTTTTATATAGTTTTATGTTGCTCGAAGCCAAATATTGTATCAATAGCAGCACAAATAATTTACCCTGGGTGCACTTTAACGAGTTCCCTTTGCCGTTTCTCATTAAGGTATTGCAATCTCTTATATTTAACGTTGTCTTGGTGGTAAGTTCAAGAGACAGAGCGAGCAGTCTATTCTCCCCCTTTTCATGGGAAACAGCCTTGAGATAGGTAGAAAGTTAACATCACAATTGTTTCATGAGATCTTGGAGGGACTGCATTTTGTTTCCTATAGACGCTTCATTGAACTCTAACATGAACCGTCTCTGCAACAAGAGAAACTGGCAATAATTCAAAGTCTTGTACGTTCAGAATGTCTCTCGTGCATCTAATCACCCCCACACAGCATGTAACACTTGCATATTTGACAATGTTAACATCCTCATAACTATGATGGCTTACTTAAAGCCATCTGCTATCTATGCTGCCAAAGACCGACTGATTTTGGAACAAGTGTCGTTGCATTTGAGGCTGCCTTTTACCTGCATCTGAAGAAATAGCAAATTTGAGAACACCAACGGCAACAATGTATCAACGTGCAGCAACACCTTCAGCACTCCAAAGATAACCACTGCATCGTGCACACGGAGAGATGGAGCACCTTGACATTTCTTCAACAGCCTTCATAACTTCTGTAGAGTTAGTTGCTAGTACTTGACCTCCCAAAATGATTTCATTTAAAGATCGTATGCATCTGCAGAAAAGCGAAGCTAGGTTGGTTTAGTCCAGTTCGTCGTAAAAAGCTTGCACCTGAAGATGGCATTTACAAGGCAGAATAAGATGTAGATGGATAGTTTTAACCAAGTCCAAAAGACAACTACAAGATCACAACGATTAGTTTTTTTTGGTTAAGAGGAGAAATATATTATAAGTAAAATGTTATATAAGTCGTCCCGGCCATATCAACTATATTACAGACATAAAAAGATTGCATTAAATGCTATCAAAAGTGCTAAACAAAACAACTAACCTATATGTCCGAAACAAATTATAATTAGACTGAAGCAGAGCATATCCTACACTTCAACCTAATTTTTCGTAACTTGCCGAAGCATACGATTACAACTAAACACTTACTAAAGCAAAAAAACCTAGAAATTACAACACAAACTAACTAGACCAAAAGAAAACAACCAAACAAAATTAAACAATTACACAAAGCACTGCCAGCCGCCCACGAGTAGACATGACATCATCTGTCGAGCCCAGACCACCTATAGCACATGCCGAGTTCCGACCACCTACCGCAGCCTCCTCCGTCGCAACACGGCCAAGCCACATAATTCAACCAATTACAAGCGAAGACCAATCTAGGGCAAGGGGAAAATAAACCCTAGAAGAGAAACCCTAGCCTAGACTCACCAATTGATCACAAACCCAAAGAAGCTCGAACCCTACAAACTCGGCGGAGGAAGAAATGAGGAAACCTCAACCAAACCCCAACCCCTTGACTCCGGAATCAAGACAACTCATCCGGTAGAAACCGCTCTCACCCAGTTAGCCACCACCACCCAAAATGAGGAGCCACCGAAGCCCCGGACAAAAAACCTGAACTTCACACAAACCGATCACCATCGCCGGAGAAAAGGGAGGACCACATCTGATCGATGGCTATTCGTTGCAACCCCGACGGCCGTCCAACTCACCAACCGAATGATGAACAATTAGACATGATAACATCAATGTCCATGTGAGAGTGGAGAAAAGGATCATCTATTTCAGTTATGTCAACTTGGAACTTGAAAAGAGCATTCTCCAAGTCGATGCAAATACCCAACATGATCATAGGGTTGAAGCATATATTTGTTCAGATGAGGACTCGCATCACCAACTCCATACACTACCTGAGGTCTGCATCTAGTTACCCTAGTCATCCAATCTTATACATTGCAATTTTAAATTTCAATTAGGTCAACGTATTTCCACACCATTCCCAATAAGTTCAAATCAGCATAGTACTGCAGATTCATTTCAAAATAATACAACTTTTAGAAGAGAAGAATACATGTTCCCTTTCGATACATGAGAAGGCATATAAGTGGAAGAACATTTCTACCTTGCTATGATTGAGCACTATATCAAGCTCGCATACATTTATGAAGTATGCCTCCATTGTCTTCACATAAAATGAACGGAAATCAGGTCTTAATGTTCAAATGGTGCCCAAATACGCACCAATCATTAAAAACAAGGCTATTAGGTCTCTCTCTCTCTCTAAAAATCTATCTCTCACTTCTCTCTAAACAACTTCCACATAAAGCCACCGCGGCCGCCCCACTGTGCGATGGCGTGCATGGGGCGACAACCGGATTCTGGCCTAGGACTATGTACTATTTTTCCGTCTCCGTCACCACCGCCGTTTTTCCCGGCGTGTGGTGACGTGGTAGATTAGGTCGTGTTTTAGTTAGGGTTTTCAATTGGGATCTAGGAGGCTATGGCGAGTTGGACGGTCGTCGGGGTTGCGACGAATCGTCATCGATCAGACGTGGTCCTCCCTATTTGCCGGCGCTGGTGATCGGTTTGTGTGAAGTTCGATTTTGTTGTCCAGAGCATCGGTGGATCCACATTTGGGTTGTGGTGGTCAACGGGTGAGAGCAATTTTTGCCAGTGGGTTGTCCTGGTTTCGGAGTCAAGGTGTTGGGTTTTGGTTGAGGGTTTTTTTAGTTCTTCCTCCATCAAGATCGTATGAATCGAGTTTCCTTGGTTTTGTGATCGATTGGTGAGTCTAGGCTAGGATTTTCTCTTTTATGGCTTATTTTCCCCCTTCCCCTAGTTGGTCCCCCTTCTCCCTTGCCTGGAAAGGTCTGTGCTTGTAGTTGGTTGTTTTAGGTGGCTTGGCCGATGTTGCGACGGCAAAGGTTACAGTAGGTGGTCGGGGCTCGGCAAGTGCGATAGGCTACTGTATTGATGGAGATACCGGTGAGGCAGGTTCGTTCGGCAGTTTGGGGTACACCGGGGCTCGTAGCGGAATGATGGCCTGAGAAGGTGGGGAATCCGGCACCGGTGAGGGTGCACGAGGTTCGAGGCGAGCTGCACCCATAGGACAGCTGTCAGGTCTACCCGTGGGCGGCTGGCAGTGCAGTAGTGTGTTGTTGTTTACTTTTGTTTGGTTGTGTTTATTTTGGTCTTATCTAGTTTTTTTTTTTTTTTGGTTAATAAGAGAATAGCATTGATAATTAAAAGGTTACAGAATTGCCCAACGGCGAGTAAAGGTCACGACATTTCCGTGACTCTGTGTATACACGACCACAAAGGTCAGAAACTAACAACGAACCTATAAACTCAAAACCGATTACAATTAAACTAAAGCAGAGCATATCTTACACTTTAGATTAACTTAAAGTAATAAGCCTAAGTCTAAAGGTTATAAACACACAACGTATACTAAAAAGAAAACACTAAAAATTTAAACGACACAAAAAGTACAATGAGGAGCCAACAGGAGCCGACGAAAATCACAGATGTACTCGGCAATCAACGGGATCACAATGCAAATATAAGAGGCAGGAAACCTTGCATGGTTCATAATATTTCACCGGCGACTTCCCTCCAAAACACGGCATCCATTAGCCGGGCATCAAGCCAACAATCACAAACAAGGCTTCAACTAGACTGTAACTGACTCCATTCCCTCCCCCCCCCCCCCCCCCCCCGCGGCAACAAACTTACCCCACGCCCAAACCCCTAGAGTAGATTACCCTGGAAAACCCTTCCCCCCCCTCCCTCCCTAGGGCCTCAACCTCCCCTTCCCCACCCCCCACCCCAACAGGCCTAAGACCCCCAAAACCCACCCGAGGCCCCAACCCCCCCCCCCCCCACAGGACATCACAGCGTACTACACCAAAACCCTAGACACAGAGCATAGAAGCCAAAACAAACACCCTACAGCCAACTAAAAAGCCCTGATTACTGCCGGCAAAATTCCGGCCGCCGCCGGTAGGATTCCGGTCACCGCCGGTAAGATTCCGGCCACTCAAATCCGGCCACTTCCGCAATAAAAGATCGAACCCTAGCAAAGCGAAACCTCTTCAATCAACAATACAACCAAGCAAACCCATGATCAATATTCCGATCAAGACCTATCAGATCTAGAAGATCAAGGAAGACTCTCGATCTTCACAGATCTGAAGAGATCCGGCGAATCGGCGGAGGCACGGACATCATCGTCCCCGATCGTGGCTGGGCAGGATGGCGCCGGCCACCTCGCCGTAATCTGCCATCGATTTCCATCCGCGATCAGCCGCCGGCCGCGAAGGACGACCACCCTCAGAGTAAAAGCTCACTAGAAGAAAACAAGATGTATTCCGGTCCTAGGCCGGATTCCGGCCACCGCCCCACACGCGCCATCGCACGGTGGGGCGGCCGCGGTGGCTAGCTGGGGAAAGTTTTCTTAGAGAGAAGTAGGAGGTTAAGCGGATTATTGAGAAATATGATTAATGAGATGTTAAAATCTGGTCTTATCTAGTTAGTATGTGTTGTTGTTTTTTTTATATATGGTTTGCTGAAGTTGGTGTTAAATTGTAACCGTACGCCTCGGTAAGTTATGAAAAGTTAGGCTGAAGTGTAGGATATGCTCTGCTTTTGTATCGGGTATATAGGTTAGATGTTAATATGTAATGTTTTGATAGAGTTTAATGTTATATTTTATGTCTGTAAAATAGATGATATGGCCAGGACGGCTTGTAAAACTTTTTACATATAATATATTTCTCCTCTTAACAAAAAAAAAAGTTTCATTGAAGCACCTTCTGGTTATCGAGGCACATAATTTGCCTTATTTCATCCATAGGTTGCTCCAACAAATGTTCCAGCTGCCGTCAAATTAATAGCAGTAGCCCAAAGCTAGAGATGAACTATTCTCCCTCCGGTTCAAGTTTCTTTTGTCTCCCTTTCTACGAATTCCTAAAACAGACTGTGAATATGTAGACATGAACTTTGCTAATTTGACTTACTTGATATGCACGTACTACTTGTGGATGACAAGTCAAAGGGGACAAAAGATTGTGAAATGGTGAGAGTATTAAGCAGTAATATGGGAGTCGGTGGTGCTACTACTGGTTAGAAGCACTGCTACAGAACTGAACATGGCTGTCAAGTGCCAACTTCAAGTTTCAATTAGTTAGACATAAGAAGCATCTGAGGCTACGAAAAGTTCTTCATTTGAAGAGTACAAGTGTTCTAATATGTAAGATTTTAATCAGCCCACAGACAAGCATAAAGAACACTACTTGGACCCTGCATTTATACATGGGAGCTAATAACTACCAAATAATTATTTAAAAAACTCATGCTTGTACGCTTTAAAAGTAATAACAAACTCAGTAGTAACTATGATAATTATAACAAAAATATTACAAGTCTACTGATAAGTGAAACACGTTGATACAGAAGAGAGAAGTATGAAATTAATTTGATTGGCTGAGTTCTAAATGGCAAAATGCCAAATATGAAGTAAAACATTAACTTTCTCTCAGTTTCGATTTCACTATGTATATATAATTAGATTCGTTAAGGAGAAAAAAAACTACATATGTATAGGTCGGTGAGCTTTTTATTTCAACTCTGTTCTCCGGTATATGAAAATTTGAGTAGATTAAATTCGTTTAATTAACATGCTTTTGCAAATTACATAACAAATTTATCTTCAAAAAATTGGAAAGCATAAAAGAATAATAAAACCAAATTAAATATTTATACATTAACAAAGGATCATTGTCCAAGCAATATGCATCACTTCACATTCACTCTATTCTCAAGTGGAGGACATTTTTGTTTGTGAAAGGTGTTTATATACCTCTTCCATTTAAGAAAAGGCTGCATTTCAAGTTGATAAAGAGATACCCTTCTCTCACTGAAGAACAAAAGGGACAATGTCGTCCTCTTACCAAAAAAGGCAACTTGTCAACGAACCCTACTTCACTCTCGCTAGACGATGACTCGGGTTAAGCAACAACGTCCGAAGGTTTAAGCCCTGAAAGCGGCGGCTACCAAATCGGGAAGCACACAACATGACCTCCGGGGAAGACGACATTGAAGTCAACGGCCCCCTCTCGGAGCAACTTCAAGTACAAGATGGTGAAGCTCAAGCAGACATTAATGTTGCCCACGGTGACATACATTCAGTTGCAGTGGCAGAGCAGCTACGGCAGCAAGATTACCATATAGCTTCAATTGCTTCTAAGGTGGTGATCAGGCAGCTGCCGTCTCAAGGCCTCTCATTTCAGCTCTGGCCAGCCGCCACCACCCTCGTCACCCTTCTCGACGGCCACCGTAGCCACCCCGCCACCAGCCCCCTCTCCGCCTTGCTTACCGCTCAACTTGGCCGGCCACTCCGTATCCTCGAGCTCGGCTCAGGCACAGGTCTGGTCGGAATCTCCGCGTCCGCCATACTGGGTGCTCATGTCACCGTCACTGATCTCCCCCACGTGCTCCCAAACCTGCGGTTCAATGCCGAAGCCAACTCCAGCGTTCTGGCGTTGCACGGTGGTAGCGTTGACGTTGCGGCGCTGAGCTGGGGGGATATCGAGGACATGAAGGTGATTGGAGGGGAGTATGATTTGGTTTTGGGGTCTGATGTGGTGTATCATGATCACCTGTACGATCCTCTGCTTCAGACCTTGAGGTTCTTCTTGTTGGGGGGCGAGAAGCGGAGGATGGTGTTTGTGATGGCTCATTTGAGGAGGTGGAAGAAAGAGTCCACATTCTTCAAGAGGGCCAAGAAGCACTTTGATGTTGATGTGATACACGCAGATGCACCGTCGAATGGGGCGAGGGTTGGGGTTCAGGTGTATCGATTTGCAGCGAAAAGGAATAAAAGCGCCCCGAGAAGCTAACAACACTTGAATACAAGATGAAAAGCCTCACCATGGTAAATAAAGATCACGATGAAATGTAAAATCCAAAGGAGGGTTTATGAATTATGAAACGGCAGATCATCGTCCTAATTGAAATTGTGCCACAGGAAAACAGATGTCTCTACCAAGAAAATACATCTATTGTCTGGATGACAACACAAAAATTGTAGGCATACTGTTTCCAGCCACATTCTTAACAACAAAAAAATAAACTTCTGTATATCACTATAGCACAAAGCAAGAATGTCTTATACTCCAAAGATGTAACACTCCAGAGAGCCTGCAGCAGAACTCGTACAATGTTTTTTGCCATTCTCTGGTCGTCTGCTTAGTAACAGCTGCAGTTCTGATTCATTTGAAATGAACGTCTGTCGCTTGCTTGTCGCAAGGAGAAGCATCATGGTGATGATAAACACGAAACCATTCACAAACATGGTATGGTTAACTCTAAGCCTACTATTTTGGGGCACTAAGTCCTTAATGTTAAGCCAATATCAAAATACGAGGCACATCATGGTTACAGGTATACCTTGTTTGTAAGGATGAGGAAAAACTGATGAAGGAAAGAGCGCGGGCTGTTTGGGATAATTGTAGGTGTAGTTCACTTTTTTATGCTGAATTTGGGATTTGTTGGTGAGTCCTATTGGTGCACTATAACGATGGACCCCATACCCGAGTTATTCTTTAGAGCTGTTGAAAACCTTAATTCGTTTTCTTCAGAGCTGTTGGCAAAGGCTGTAAACATCACAGAAAATTATCAAACCAAGCACATCTTACCTACTGAGCTTTCATTGCTGCAACAAGATGATAACCACTGATTTAGTCTCCAAACTATAGTTAGAGGGCAATCATGGTTGTAACTGCCCTCTCATCTAAAGGCCTCCTACACAGTAGCAGTAAGAACATTCTACGGGTGATAGACTAAGCTCACAGGGTTCATGGACTATTGCATATCAGTATAGTTGCCAAGTAGACCTCGAAATTACAAAAGGGAAAAGAAATGAGTCTGTAAATGACTTATTCTAGCACATATATTCGAGAGGCTATATCTTGAACCAACCAGTCAAATCCTTCGAGCAGCCCATCCCCAGTGTATGCACTACATCCCACAATTCTCCAGTGCCTCGTCTTATCCATGGCTTCCAAGTTAAGCACCTGCAGTAGTAAAATGGAATACCAACCTAAAACAAAATGCTTAAAGAAACTAAAAAAGCAAATTATGGCAACACAGCAAATTCACCAATCGCAGAAAAGCCCCAAATTCCCTCCCCACAAACCCCACAAAAAAGTCCAGGAAAAGATTGCAATGAGATAGGTAGACTGCTTATGTTAAGTTTCTTTAACTTTCAAACTTTTCTCTCCCCTTTTTAGCTCGAAATAATGGTCATCCTGCATGACTGTATTATCACTCTCCGAAAGTATAAGAAGAATAACACGGGAGCACTTCTATTATGTAATGCCAGCCAGAAATATATATGTAATACTGCTATGGCCTTTGAAATGGCAATACAAGAAGGAAGGGCATATCAATTGACTGTTCTGAAGCAACAATTGGACACGAGTACAAAACTTCCAAAGCTTTGGAGCATGCAAGATATTTCCAATTCCTCATTGAACTTCTTTAGTCCAAAATTTAAACTGCAAAATGACCATAAATGCCAAAGCATGCAAATTCCAAATTCTCTAAATGAAACAAAATGCATCAAGTGATCTAGTCAACTGAGAATCTACGTAAACATTTGCGTGTGTTATGTACTGATTTCCCCAATTATCATTCCTTCTGGCATCAAAAAGTTCTAATCTCATCTCTATACCCTTTCATTGTGCAGATGACAACTTGATAGCATTACCCCTACTTTGGCTACAGGTTGTTACAGAAGAGAGACATAATCTTTTATTTTGAGAACAAGATCACCAGGTTGCATGGGACGTCAAATCAGCTGCAAGTAGGCCCAAGTCAGTTACTCGAGTTACAAAGGGATAAAGATAGCACTAACTTAGTGTGTGTTTATTTCCCTCAAAAATTGAGCCACAAATATTAATAGTTAGCTCATCTCTAAAATCCCTTAGTATTGAAAAAGCAAATAGAAATTGAATGAGCCTGCATACTTACCTTAGTAATTTCATCAGGGGAAAGAGCACCTTGTATGTCCTGCTTATTAGCTAGAATCAGTAACGACGCTCCTGATAGCCTCTGTCATTAGAACAATGAAGTAAGAGCTTCAAGTTTTGATCCCACGGAGAGGGAAATTGTATACTTGTATAGATTTAATTTAACATGCACCATAACAATTAAATAGACGAAGAGAAGATCTTCAACTATAATATGCTCAAATGTGAATTGATACCAACAAGAAGATATAACTGCTGGAAGTTATGCCTCCTCGGATAAGCATTTTGGATCATCGTTGCCAAACTCGACGACAAGTACCTTTTTCTTTTTGGGGGAAAGAGGGGGGTGAGATCAAATTGAAACGTAGACAATTACAGGTGGCAAGTGATTTTGAAGCTAAATAACTACTGCTTGGAACTATTAATTTGACAGTAAGAAGTAATAATGACAGACCCACCATCTTAACTGGAAGAAGTGCATAAATGATTCTATCTCAAAAAAGAAAACCAAAATAAATTGCCGTCTCTTGTAATGAAACGAAGAAGCTCAACAAGATTGTCGAGAAGTCTGCAAAAGCAAATCCCAATGAAGAACAGGACTGTCAACAATATTCAGCAAGAAGTAACACGACGGCATAGATAAATCTAGAATCCTCTAACTACCAAGCCAACCCCAACTAGCAACAACACTCAAAATTCTTTTCCTTCATATGCTCAATAAGCAGAAGCACTTTAATCACCAAAAAGATAACCAATATGAAAGCTACCTCTTCCTTTAAAAGATTATCCAACTCGAATTTACAATCATCTAGCCTTCTAAGATCCGAACTGTCGACAACCCACACAAGACCATCAGTTTGTTCGAAGTAGTTCCTCCAGTAAGACCTTATCGTCCTTTGGCCGCCAACGTCCCATATATTAAGCGTATACCTGCCATTATCACTCAAATAACCATCAAAACCCAGTCCAATTTTCCCAAAGGAGGCAATTATCGCTGTTTTACGTTCAACTAAAGATTCAATGAAACATAACAACAGAAAAAGACCTCAACAACAAGGATTATGCAATTTAATTAGTAATACAACTACAGACGCAACGTGTTTGATAAATCGCCTCTGAGTAGCAAAAACAATAACAGTATGTCTGATACCTGGAGCCCGTAGTTGCCATTATACACTCAAGTAGTACTTCAATGAACTGACAAGCCGTGACATCTATGCCCACAACGTGTTTGATGAATTACCTCTTAGTAACAAAGACAAAAACGATGGTTATGAAGCGTACTTGTTATAAGCCATGGTCTTGATGTTAAAGCCGAGAGTAGGACTGATGACGCTGGTGTCTTCGCCGTTGATTTTGAGGACAATGGTGGTCTTCCCTGAGTTATCAAGACCCCTACTCCACAAAATTGAACTCATTAAGAATCAACCCCACACAGGGAAAATCAGTGTTTACAGCATGCCAACATACACCATAAGAATGCGCATTTCTTTCTCCTTGCGCTTGATCTTTCGAATGATGCTGAGAAGCCCCATTTGCTGTAATTTCCTAGACGGGGAGCGGAACTGTCAGCTCAGCTGTAGAACGACGAAAGAAAGCCGCGGTCCCGCGGATCTGGATCCGGTTCTCCGTTGTCGAGTCCGCCACTATAAAGAAGAAAAATTCGTGGCTACATGTAAACTTTTGTAGCAACAAAATGCAAATTTTAGCAATAAAATGTTTCTCCAGATCTACGAGGTCTCTTTTTGAATATAGGCTCTTCTAGGGCTCACAGCAAATGCCGATCTTACACATGTTATCATCGGGCTCGTATAACCAACTCAATGAATTGAAAATATGACTATCTTTCACACTTAAATAAACAGAAACTGTAGATATGCCTAACCATAATTTTCTGTGCCAAGTTTGAGTAAGGAAACATGCTGGCTTCCGGCCAAAGGTGGCTACAATCCCCAAATAGAGACGATGATTGATGTACCTAGTTGTGTTTTGTAAATATTTTCAACAACAAAATTTTAACGCAATATTTAACCCATTAAAAATATAACAACCTGTTAATTATCATTCCTTAAAGAGTTTTAACAATCTTTTTACAACGAGAATTGCATCCAACATGCTTCCTCAAAGAAAATTCTAAACTTCTAAGTTCGTGGGAGTCATCAGCACATCATCAATGTTATGTGTTGATGATAACCTATAAGAGAGCGTCAGCCAGACAATTTTCATAAAGTAGAAAGTTATTAGCATATTATTCACTTAGTTTTTGCTGGCTCAATATCGGTGTTCTTATCTCACTTGAGGACCCAAATGTTCAATTTTTACAATTGAAAGTCTAGAGTTTCAATTAGGCCATTACTTCTGTCCAAATCAAGCTGTTAGGGGCAAAATCATTTGTCCATGTTTGGTTTTCTCTCTCTCTCTCCCCCCCCCCCCCCCCTCCTTCAGCCCACCTACCTCCACTACCGTCATACCCCAAGCCCTACCCACCACAACTCCAAGGAGATGTCACCCACACACCACCCTCACCAAACCTAACGAAACATCTCATCTTGAAACATAGACAAAACGCACACACGGGAACACAAAAAAGCACATACACACATGGAAACACACGCACCCATAGAAACACATAACACACACATTTACATAGAAAAAAAATAGAAAGCACACACATAAACGCACGCTTAAACACAAAAAAACACACATATAAACGCACACACTTATAAAAACACACAAGTAGGGGTGGGGGTGTGGGTCTTGTCGATTCGTAGGCGTGCACATTGTTGGGGGGGGGGGGGGGAGGCAATGGGAGAAAAAAGGGTCGGGGTGAATCGGTGATGTGTGATTATGTGACTGAGTGTGTCGCCTCTGTACGTGTGCGCGCGTGGGTGAGAGTATGTTTGTTGTGTGCGTCTGTGTCGCGTGCGTGTATGCGTGTGATTTTGTGTGTGTTCGCTCGTTTGTGAGTATTGTATGTCTGCATGAGTCTGTTTGTGTCGTTTGTATGTGTGTGCGCACGCGCGCGCTTACACTCGTCTCTGTGTGTGATTTTGCGGTGGTTGGGGCTGGGGCAATAGACTGGGGTGGGGTGGGTGATGGGCAATCAGGTTAGGGGGCAGGGGGTGGGTGGGTGAGTGACTGTGTGTCGCCTGAAGAAGAAGAGGAGGAAAATTAAAAAAAGAGAAGAAAAAACTAAACCTGGGCGAACGATTTTACCCTTGACGGCGTTGTCTCCAAAGTTAAGGATTTGGACGAACGTATTTATTAAAGGTCAATTGTATTTGACACCCTCAAGTTTTCACGCGGTAATTCTCTGTCCTACAAAGTTATTTTTAACTATCTGCCACCCTAAACTTTGCGTCCAAATCTCGCCCAAATCCCGGACATAAAAAATTAATCGGCTGAACTTAGGGGGACATTTTAAGAATATTAAGTTAATGGAAACCCTAATCTCTATGACCCCTACGCGCGCCAACTCCCTTGCACCGCCACCCCTCATTCGGCATCTCACGCCGGCGCACCACTCTCGGCCAGCAGTGCCCCTCTTTACTGTTGGCGATGCCAACCCCCTTTTCTTCTTTCTTCTTCTCTCCCCCTGCCCCCCCGTGCGCTGCAATGACCCCGCGCCGCGACCCCTTGCCCTGTCGCCCCTCTTTCGGCATCTCACGTCGACGCCCCACTCTCTGCCAGAGTGTCCCTCCCCCGTCGGCCACACTGACCCTCTTCTCTCCCCTCGCCCCCGTACGGCCGCAACAACCCCCTGCCGCCGCCCACCAAACCCATTATAATCTTCCCTCCTTTTTTTAATCGTTCTAACCAAAATGCCCCCTTATTTGAGTTTAATACTTCTCAGGTGAGGCTGTTGGGCGGAAATATACAAGGGGTGTTGGCGCGCCACACTTATGAAAGTTTGGGGTGGCAGACAACCAAAAATAACTTTGTGGCGCAGAGAGCTATCACGTGAAAACTTGGGAGTGCCAAATGCAATTGACCCACTTATTAATGCACTACAAGATTAAGGACTTTTAGCGACGGACTTTTCCGTCGCTAAAAGTCCATTTTCCGTCGTTAAAGACTTTTAGCGACGGACTGTCCGTCGCTAAAAGTCCGTTGTTTAATACCCCGTCACTAAAAGATTGGAGACGGAATTATTTGATCCGTCGCTAAAAATGTCACTTTTACCGACGGAATCAATTACTTTTAGCCACGGAATATTCCGTCGCTAAAAGTATTTTCTATATTTTTGTCTAATATCTGATTTTTTCAGAAAAAAAATTAGCGACATAATTTTTATCACAAAATTCTTTACAACATTAATTTCGTCGCTAAAGTGTATATCTAAACAGTCTTATTGATTCGTAGAAAGACTTTTAGCGACGGATTTCCGTCGCTAAAAAGTCTATATGTTAAAAAGGACTTTTTTTTTTGTTATTTTGTTATACATTAAAACCCATTACAAATAACTAAACAAAAATTAATTCTTTAATACAAATAAGATTTAAATTATATACACCACCAATTAACACTTAATACAATAAATCAGATAATCACTAAATAAAATAGAACAAATCATACAAAACCCAAAAACAAAATTACAAGTTTCCTTGAAACTAAATATAAACTAAATTTGATGCTCCAAAATTCTTCCTCCCCGCAATTGTACACCATTATCCGTAGTCGAAACGGAAACAAGCAAGGATGAAATGAACCCAGAAGCTAATGTTTTAAACATTAATCCACCAACACATCCCTCAGTCCATTTATATCCAATTTTCGGGTGTGTTCGTACCAAGTTGATGAATTACAAGCTTCACATTCATATCTTGTACAACAAAAATCAAGCCCTTTAGATAACTACAATTAACCCTCCAAAGAACTACAATTGACCCTGTAAGGAACTAATTACCAACCCAGTCACAGAATAAAGAGTAACACCAACTAGCAACTGAATTTATCCAATTTCTTACAAAGTTCAACCCATTTGAACACCAATATTGAACATTCAGGAAAAGAGAAAAATGCAGGCAAAATAAGACCTGTACCTAGATAATCCACATCATTTCAGATCTTACCTCAAATCCATATGTAGAATCCCATGTGTATAATGCATTTCAACAACTCCAGATGCATCACCATCACCTTCCAAGAGATTTCCTCGCATGCGTCGTGATCTCTAGCACCAACTATTCCATCATCGACACCCCAACCTGCCGACGACTATTGTGGGGGTGGGGATGGCGGGGTGGGGGAGGCAAGGTGGGGCAGCGGGTGAAGGCGGGATGGCGTGGGAGGTGGGCGACGAAGGTGGGCGGCGTAAGTCGGTGTGGGTGAGAAAGAGAGAGAGAGAGGAGCAAGAGCGGCAAGGAGAATGTGAAACAGAAAGAGGAAGAGAAAGAAGGGTTTGTAGGTTTTAATCATCTTTAGCGACGGATTTTCCACCGTCGCTAAATTCCGTCACTAAAGTACAATAAAAATTACAAATGTAAAGACTTTTAGCGACAGATACAATCCGTCGGTAAAAGTCCGTCGCTGAAACCCTTTTTTATTTTAATTTTTTGAAAAAAAAGAAATAAATGGAAAAAAAACTCTAAAATAACATTTAGTGACGAATTTTCCGTCGGTAATAGTCCGTCGCTAAAAAATTTTGCCGACAGAACATTCCGTCGAAAAGTTCTTTAGCGACAGAATTTTATCGACGGTCAAATCCATTGCTAAAAGTCATTTTTACCGACGGAATAAAATCCGTCGCTAAAAGTTCATTTTCTTGTAGTGATGGCATAATTGAAACACCAGACTCTTAGTTATAAAAGTAGAATATTTGAATCCTCAAGTGAGATTTTTTCTTGCTTTTAGGGTCATAAAGTGCATTTTACCCTTCATTTAAACAATTAAACCCGTGAGTTGTTGAATCATAAAAATAACTCACTCACAAATATCCAATTAATTCAGGAGTGATTTGTATGGCTTTTAAGTGGACAAATTTGGGTAGATCAATGAACTCGAATGACACCCATAATTTTGAGTTTGGACAATACTTTCTTTTTGTTGAAGTCTCAAAATATCATAGTTCACCATCAAACTTAGGGCTCCGTTTGGTAACACTTATTTTTTCAAATTTTTTTCCAGTTTTGTAAACTGGAGAAAATAAACGCGTTTGTCACATAGTTTTCATTTTTTTTTTCAGTTTTTAAAACATGGCTGTTTTTGAAAACTCTAAAAGTTTTCGGTTTTCAGTTTTGATTTTTATTTTGAGACCACCACCACCCTCCCACCGCCAGTGACAGGCAACCTCCACCGGCGGCCGCCTGCCACCACCACCATCAGCCACCGCCACAGCAAACCACCACCAAAGAAAAAACTCAAAATAAAAATTGGGTAATCAAACACCCAAAAGAAAAAAATCAAAATAAAAACTGAGTAATCAAACACCCATTTGTTTTTGTTAAAAAAAATTAAACTGATTTTGGTTTATGTTTTTTTGGAAACAAAAAATTAAAACTGGAAATGTTACCAAACGCTACCTTAAAATCCGTGATGTTGACAAAACAAAAAAGCAAGACACATTACCAAGTCTTTTTTCACCTTGGACTGCATTCATCCATCCTGACAAAAGGAACAGTGAGGAGTACACTCGTGCGTACTAAATGGAAAAAAATTGGTTGCTACCTTGGTTGAAAGAATTTTCATCATACCCCCTATATAGCGACAATCAATTGCCTTTAAATGTTTATGGTGATTTTTATTTAGTGACGCTAAAAAAGTGCTGCTAATAATTGTCGCTAAAAGTGTTAGAAGAAAAGTCACTAGAAACATTTAGGGCTCGTACGTTTACAGAATTTTGTTTTCATTTTTGGTGAAAAAGATACATTTTTTTACGTACTTTTATCTTTTTTCATATTCGTTTTGGATAAAAAAATTGAAACAATAGCGAAAAACATGAAAACATGTGTTTTCAACTTTTCTTGCTTCTCTATTCTCTGTGTCAGAGAATATCAAAGCCGCCGTCCACTGTTCACAATTTTCGGCCATGTTCTCTGACATCTAGCTGCAACGTCAGAGAGCCCTAGCTCTCTCTCTTCTATCTCTCGTTTATCTCCTTCATTTTCCTCCACGAACAGGAAATGGATCTCCTTCATTTTCGAACACCTCCATTTTCCACGAACAGGGAAGCGGATCTCCTCCATTTTCCACGAACAGGGAAGGGGAAGGGGAAGGTGAATTACACGAATAGGGAAAGAGAAGAGGGAATTACAAGAAAGAGAAGAGGGAGTGACATGAATTCGTGAAGGGGAAGAGGATGTCACACCAATGCGGGCCCAGGAAAGAAATGAAGGGGAAAGGGGAGGGAAACCAACGTAACTTTGTTCTGGGGTGGGCCCTATTGAGTGATGATTTATTGGGAAAAAGTAAAAAAGTGGGTATGGAGGGTTGTTGGGAAGATAAATATAGAGTATAAAAATAATTTGTTAGGTTAATAGTATGGTTAAAATCAGAAAAATATGTACGAATAGTGTAAAAAACGGTAAACATACAAGAATGAATTCAAAAAAGTTGGTGAAAATGAAAATGAAAATGGTAAACGTACAGAAAAAACTGAAAAAGTGGATACGGAAAAAACTAAAGGGCTAATTACACATATGTCCCTAAGGTTAGGGGGTAATTACAGTCAAGGACACAAAGTTTCAAAATGTAACATTTCGTGATCAAAAGTGTTTCAAATGTATCACCCGTATCCATCCGTTAGGGTTTCATCAAAAAAGTATACTGGTCATCATTACGTATTTTAAAAATGGCAATACTGCTCTTGTACAGTATATCCTAAATAATTTTTATAATTTTCAAATTAAACCTTAATTTTTTAAAATTAAGGTTTGCAACTAATTTGCAAATTAAGCTTTTGAAATCCTAAAATTAGAAGGATTTGAAACCCTGATTTAAAAATTAGGGTTTTGAAACCTTAAAATTAGGGTTTCTCTTCTCCAGCTCTGATCTCGCTGCCGGCAGCCCAAGCCTCCTCCCTCACCCCACGCCGCCGGTAGCCTCTCTTGGCCCACCATCCGGCAGACTCGCCCCACCCCACCACGCCTGTAAGCCCCTTGGCAAACCCACCCCACCACGCCTGTAAGCCCCTTGGCAAACCCACCCCACCACGCCCTTAAACCCCTTTGCCAACCCCCCCCACCACGTCTGTAAGCCCCTTGGCAAACCCACCCCACTACTCCGGTAAGCCCTTTGGCAAATCCACACCGCCGATACGCCGCCGACAAGCCCCTTGGCAAACCCACACCGTTGAGACATCGCCGGCAACCTTTTATTACCTGCCAATGTTCCATTAACCATTAACTCATTTCTTGGGTGTTTTGATCATGCCGTGGTAAGGGGAAGCGATCTGGACTTGATGACGGGGTCTTTGAGCGATGATCGACGTCCGACTCGAGGATAGGAGAAAAAGCTGAACGGTGACGGGGAGTGGGTCAGTGATTGTAGCGACGACAAAGGGCAGAGGTAGACGGGGTGGGTGGGGGGTGACCAGGGGAGGAAGGGTTGGGGGGGCCACGAAAGGCGGGGGTGTGGGTGGCGGCGAAGTGGGTGGGGAAAGGGTGGGGGGAGAGAGAGAGAGAGAGAGTAAAAACAAATGGATCATTTGCACATAAAACCCTATAGTTTGAGGGTTTGAGGGTTTGTGTTCATTTCACCTTACTCTTTCAATTTTGGCACAATTCACCTCAATGTTCATTAATTTGTGTTCAATTTACCAATTAAACGGCTGAAATCCAATTTATTGGATGGCCGTCATATTTTTAAGGGTAAAAAAGTCAATTCAACCCCCAAACCACATTGGCAGCCACATCAGCCTTAATCACCCACTCCAACCTCTTGTCCAACCCGATCCCAACCTTCCTTAGCCCCAAAGGCAGCTTCAGCTTTGCCAATGTCAGCGTCGCCTCCTCCGTCCCTTTCTCGCCTTCTCTGCCTTCTTCTCATTCGACATCTCTCGCCTCAACTAATTGTGCCTCCTAATCGCACTACCGCCGTTGATGCCCTATTGCCGCCGTTGAGGCCCCCGAGAAGGCGGTCTTCCTCTGCAATGATATCTCCGAACTATCCCTCGCCGACGCGCAGAAGCTCGTCGAGTACCTAGAGGACAAGTTGAACATCACCGTCATCGCCTTCGGCGCCGCTACCATTGCTGCTCCAGGCATTGCTGTGGAGGTGCCTGCCATCGTTGGGGAGAAGTTGGAGTTTGACGTAGTGTTCGAATGTTGGGTTTGGACGGTGCTAGCGCTGTTGGGGGTTTGGAGAGGGCTGGTGGGGGAAACGTTGGACGACTCTGTGATGGTGGGGGGTTGGAACGACTCTGTGATGGAGGTGTGTTAGACGGCGTTGCAGTGGTGGGGTTTGGACAACGCTGTAGTGGTTGGGTTTAGACGGTGGTAACGCCGTTGGGGGTTTGGAGGCACTGTCGTGGGTGGGTTTGGACTGCGCTGGTGGGGCTGGCATGTGTCTGATCTGAACCATCACCTTGGCCTTTTCTGTAGAGCTTTGGATTTTGCTGGTCAAAGAGTTTGTGTTGGGCAGTGGTGATGTGGTTTGCACAGGTGGATGGTTTTGATTAGGCCAACATTTGGTGAGGTGGACATGTGATTGCCAAGGTGGATTAGATGATTGAAGTCATGAATTTGCCTCTAAGAAATTGACGGGTATCCGAAAAATTGGCTTCATTGTCCATTGGTAAATTGAGCACAAATTAACAAACAGTGAAGTAAATTGCGCCAAAATTAAAATAGTAAGGTGAAATGCGCACAAACCTTCAAACTATAGGGTTTTATGTGCAAATGATCCAAAAAAATTTAGGGTTTTTCTTTTTTGATTTTCTTTTCTAAAAAGAGACAATGGCATTTAAAAAATAACTTTCTAACATAAGGGCAATAAAATCATTTTGTTAAAATCGTTAGGATTTTTAGGGTTTCGTTTGGTCAATGGACACAAGTGTAATTTGTCTAAACTATTGTCCTTGCTTGTAATTACTCCAAAACCTCAGAAACATAGGTGTAATTAGCCCAAAACTAAAAGTACTCAATACCGATTTTAGAACTGAATACTAAAATCTTGAAAACAAAAATAGAATACAAAACGAGAAAAATAATTGTGTAAGCGTACGCCCCCTTAGCGATTATTAATTGTCATTGTATATGGAATTGAAGAATAAGAACCAAAGTTTGTTCGTACTAAATATACTGCAGTGGGAAAGCAGTACAAGTGAAGTCACGGGCACCCAAGTTCCCAAAAGAGGAAGTCACAGACTCCTCACAGGCACCGAAATCGGACCCAGAGCTAGAGAAAGACAAGAAAAGGGAGAGAAGAAGAACAGAGTTGAGTAGACACAGTGAAGATGACTCTGGGCTTGATCAATGCGAACCCAGTGGTTCACGCCAAGAAGGAGAGGATCGCCCGCACCGACGATCTCCACTGCGACGACAACGTTGACCCCCTCGACATCTATGATATCCTTTTCGCTGTATCTACTTCTTTGCAGCTCTAGCTCCTTCTTTCTCATTTTTCGTAACGGGTGATTGTAACTCTAAAGTTCCAAGATTGTTGTTGCCTTTGACTTGGAAGTTGGATGGATACATTTCGTGAGGGACATAAGGGATCCGGAGCACCCTTATTCCTTGGAGCAGCTCAGTGTCCTTTCCGAGGAGTCCATTACTGTTGATGAGAAGCTCGGCCGTATCCTGTGAGTTTGTCTATCATGTCTCGTTGACCCTCTTATCGTATATATATGCGATTACAGTGGTTGTCCTGTTTCAGGCACTGGGTGATAAATTTACCTTCCATTTCGTATGTAAAATTGTAAATTCGTACGGGTTTCTTGGCGACGAACGGTTGTCAGTCGCCAAATTAGCTGTAGAGACTCTTGGTGTCATACCAGGTGCAATGATAGAGACGAGTGAGAGTCACTATATGATACTAAATCGGCTCTCGAGTTCAAGTAATGTCAGTGTTCATCTCCCCTCTCCCCCAAAATAACCCCTGGTGGCATTACACCGCAGACATAGACATCCACTTTATCCAACTTGCTCGTATCCTATGGGCAACATCGTCCTCGTCAATGTCTCCCTACTAGTGCATTATTGATCAAAGATACCTGAAGTTATATTTTGTGGGTACTTGTCGAGGCATCCACTTCTCCTTGTCTGTCACATCATTTGGGAGTTAAAATTTGGGGTAAGAAATCGGGAATGCTGTCATTATTCTTTCACTGGCCATAGACTTCTTATTGCTTATTGGGGGCTTGGGAGAAGTATTTTTGCTTTACTATTTGGTACTGATTGTTGGCTAAAGATGATGATAACGTTTCACTAACTTTTAGGATAACTTTCACTCCAACAATCCAGCATTGCAGCATGGCAACAGTGATCGGTCTCTGCCTGAGAGTTAAGCTGAAGGATTGTTTCCCTCCACATTTTAAGGTAAATTTGGGGATCTATTTTTAATGACTTTTATTAGCTTACTACTTCCAAAGAAATTGTACCAAAAAAACTTTAACTTAAATCCTGCAAATACGCTGCTCATATTTATATTAGTGGGGAATGAGTGTCAGAAACTCTGATAAGTCTTTTGAGACTACTAACAGCTCATACCGCCAAAGCAAAGGGCAACATCCTGGTACAGCAATGAAACATCTATATACAGTTAACAGCTTATCATGTACAACCATTATCCACCACAGAAGTGGGAAAGCGTCAAAAGATTGAATCTGCCACCTATCAGGTGATGCCCCATACAATCTCCATATTAGGATACGTCCAAGGTGTTCTCCTCCACTGCAGCACCCCGTGCACAATTGGGTCACTTATCTCCTGTAAAACCTCATCAGCTGTCCTTTCTGTGTCGAAAACTCTCACTTCTCTCCATATAGTAAAGACATAGAAAGAGCTAATTTTTGTGGTTTCACCAGCAAGCTCTTACCAGTTGCATATGAAGTTGTGATGCCAAGCCCTATTCTAAATCATGCTAAAACTCATTTCATATCTGTTGGGAGGATCGCCCTCGAAAAATAGTATTTGAATGAGCCTTGAGCACTTCTACGTAACTCGCATTAACCCTCTGCCACTTTGTTCAACTTGAGCATGACATCTATTGTCACTGCTTCAGGATGAAAACGCATCTATTAACATGCCCAGTGAACCATACCAATAGCATTCAAGTAACACTAGGAGTATCAGTTCTAAAACCTCCCATTCTGATCCACTTGTGTATAATCCCTTCTTGCAGAAGTTTTTCTCTTGACAGTATCCAGAATTGAGGATTAGAACCCATAGACACCATCATTCCAAAGCCTAGTTCTAGTCACATGTCCTCCGTGTAAAAGGTCCACAATTCCTGGTTGGTATAACTGGTGAGTGGTGACACCAAATGGCCCATATAGTTTCCTTCCTATAATACCCCGAAGGTAGTCATGGTTGCTGCTTACTGCACGTTGTCAATCTTGCAGTGCCTAGCTACCTTCACATTTAGGCAGACAAAGGTCTTTCCAAGCTACTTTGGCCCCTATATCTTTATTTCTTGCCTTGCTTATGAGTTCAGCTAGCATCATACCACCATAAGTCAGTCTTGTAGAAATTATCGGATGGGATATCTTGCTTCACTCATTCCCATAGTTGTCCACTTCAAATACTTTCTGGCACCCCAGAATAATATATACAGATCTCAGTCAACGTAGGCTGTAAGCCATAGAAAAGGAAAATTCCCATAGAGCAGCAGTATGTTATTATTTACTTGTTAGAATTTGTGGAAAATTTAGAAGTTCATATTGTGTATGACGCTTTTTAAGTCCAATCTTTATCTGTTAAACTTTCTAGGATATAATTTCAGTACAGTTGCAGTGATGAGTTATAGAGACTTTATTCTCAACTTGTAGAAACTTTTATTCCTTACTTACCATTGACATTTTTGCCACTAATTTATTCCTTGAGAAGTAAATATATTAGAGAGGCAAAAAGGCGCTAGTGAAGGGGATCAATTATGTAGACAAAGGATATACAACTAAGTGAACTAACCGACTATACAAGACTTAAGCTTCCCCAAAAAGGCAAATATTTATCAGGAAAATCTGACATTCATGTCCAAATTTCAGTCCATAAAAGCAAAGTGTTCATACCAAGGACATGAACTTAGCTATCAGACGCTTGACTGCCTCAAAAGCCCTACTGTTCCATTCCTTCCACAGAGGCCAAAGATACCCAAAGGTGTCACATGTCAAAGCTTCGACTTCTTCCTTCCTTCTTATAGGGCCACCAACAATGAAGCAGCTCCACCATGGATTAGGCATAACCCAAGAAACTCCAAACAGCAACAAAACCAAAGCCAAATTGTACTAGCAATTTGCCACCATCTTAAGCAGCTATTCTACAGGTCCACATTTGTTACTATATTTGCGAAGTGCCATGAGATAAGTTTGTCTTCTGATCTAAATATATTGCGTGGCTTAATTTGACTTCCACATACTTGGTGATGTAATTATCCATATGCTAGACAATAATATATACAGTTGACCCTCAAATCTAAGTATACAAAAAGTAGATAACCTATAATAATTCATAAATTCTGGTGAAACCAACTTTGTTCCATGGTATATGACTACAAAACTCTAATAGATCATAGTTTTCAGAAAAAGTCGTGTAGCAATATTAATCATAAGGGGGAAATATGCACATATATACACAAGTTGGAGGAAGAAATGAAGAAAGTGATTTTGGTCCATTAGTTAAAATTACAATAGCAGATTTTCTGGTTTCTACACGTATGATTGTTTTCATATTATGTTGGAAGAAGATGCGCAAATTATGATTTCGTTCAAGATAGATGAATGCTCCAAAAACTTACCGGCTGAGTCCTCTTTCGCTAAATCCAGATACTGTAACTTTGGAGTGATTAGTTCAATTTGGACTATATCTATCACTTCCGTTCTTTGGTTAATGTTTATTTTTATTTCTGAAAGTTACTGGGGAGCTACACTAAAACAAAAACACAAAGCTTAAGTACACTGTATGTTTGGTGTATTCTCTGAAGACCTCAATGTGTGCATGGTCTTTTTGTTTCATTTCTGTTTGATATACTTTCACGAAGAAAATCTATTTTGAATGAGAGTGTTTATGAAAACTTGTGGCTAAGACCTCTAGTAATCAGCAATTTCTTCTTTCACACGATTCTAAATTATAAGAGGGGCAACTGTACACTTTCTTTCCTTGTCGAAATTAATTCATGTACGGGATACAGCACTGACTTCTGCATCCCTCCCAACGTTTGCATGTGTTTCTCATCCAAATGTTTGTTGACGCGAACTTACAGGTGGACATCAAAGTAGCTCCTGGCTCTCACGCAGATGAAGAATCAGGTGAGGGTGGGGAAAGCATAATACTTTTATTGACATCATTACCGATGAATATTTTTCTTTTAAGTGAAATGGGAATTCATATATCATAGAAATTACATCACGCAATGTGGGGTGACATATGCCCGAGCAGACTTTGCATGAATTATAAACATATGATGAACGAAAGTAAGTACCCTGTCCTATCTGAGTGAGTTGTGTCCAGACAGATATGCCCCTCATGGACCCAATTTTGCTTACAGGGAATTGATTCCCTGCCCATCTATTTCCTCTAGGAAACTATAGAGTATACTAGGCTATTGCTGTCCAGAGTTCTATACTTTTGATTCCATGTTGTGAGCTTGGAATAGGGAAGTTAAGAGTGGGTAGCCATATGTATGAGCTCTCCGAGGCTGCAAAAGACCGAGCAGCTCATGGCTCGCTCTTTTACGAGGCTCTACCTGGCTCACTTATGTAGTAAACGTGCTAAAATTGAGCCTCAATAAGAGATTGTTCAAGGCTTCTTAACTCGTTATGATCTTGAGTTAAAACTCGAGCATTCATTTTCGTTTGTTTACCAAGAAGCATGGCTGAGTTCTTCATTACTTCTAAAGCTTGTTCAGAGCAGCACGCCCATCAAATCAATGAGTTGAGCTCAAGCTTAAGTAAACACTAGTTTGACTCGTCTCATTGGAAATGTGAAGCAGTTGTTTTGTTATAAAGCCTGTTTTAGCACTTGAGCTTTATTGTTCTGAAGACAATCTACACTCAAATTTATTACATTCCTCCTTTCTACAGTAAACAAGCAATTGAATGATAAAGAGAGAGTTGCTGCTGCACTGGAGAACCCAAATCTTCGCCAACTCGTAGATGAGTGCCTCTACTCGAATGAACTCTGATCAACTACACATGACACCACCCTATCCAGTGTACAGTTGTAGTAGTTCCTGGTGAAGAAATCAAGTATCGGTTTTGTTTGTAGAATTAAACTTGTGAAAGTAGTCACCCAATCCAGTGTACAGTAGTATAGTAGTAGAGTTCTGGATGGTCGCAGTCTAACAACTTTTCGTTGGTAATATTAATGTCCTTTCTCGAGAATGTGTCTTCACTCAGTTCGATGTTTAAGGAAGACCATTACATTGTCAATGGTGAGGTCTAGCAACTTGACTTCTTCCCAGGACAAGCATTGGGACGCTTGTTATAAGCATAAATCTGACAACCTATCAGCAGAATCATTCATTTAGAAGGCACATCTTATTCTATGTCCTTTGTCGTAAATAGTAAATTCTTCTCCAAAGAACTACGATAATACAAACTAAAGCTGGAAATGTTCGTAGTACAATGAAAAGTAGATCTTTATTCGCCTTGACAGGTACTGAAAAGTCACTTGCTCCTGCGACTGAATTTGATATTCAAAGTCTCAATTTCGTTCATTCCAGACAATTTTGGCTTCGTCATGCAATTTTTGAGTTGCTCAATTAGCAGGCGGTGCAAGATTGACAGGCTCTGGAGCAACCTCTGCTCCTACGTGCCTGTTAGCATCGTGGCTTTGTTCATTATCAAATCCCCAGAACTTTGCAGACTTCACGTCATCCTGAACCATCAATCTTGAAAACTCTTCATGGTCATATTTCAAGGTAGCTTTTCCTCCAAACTCACTTGGTAGGTTCTCGCTATCAAACAAGGACTTCACAATCTCCACACTAGCTTTGTTATTTGGGTAGACAAACTTGATCTTCTGAGATGTTTTCGGATCAACGAAATACTTCACAATCTGCAGAGTTGAAGACAGAGCAATTATTGCATGCCTAGAAAAAGTTAGTCATGCAACATTATGGGTGAGCTGTTGATATCCAACAATACTCGAACCCTGCCTCCGACTTTAACATTTCGATTTGAAGTGTGACATATATAGATACTTGTAAACAGCTTGAAATTACTTCACTACTGAATATGACAAAAGACAGGTTTGCATACCTTATAAAAAGCCTCAAAAATTCTTGGGGGGTTGTAGAGGATTATGATCGCGAGTCTCTCCGGGTAGTGGTTCTGTAACGTGTTAATGATTTCTCGGGCTATTCTGATCGGAACATTAGTGTTTATTGACCATCCGTTGAAGTCTATCAACCATGACATTTGTTCTTGGCCCTCAGGTAGGTTAAGGATGGCGTTCTCTATAAGATAGACTAGATGACTGACATTACCTTCTCCTGCAACTGTTTTCTGCGGGCCCAGCAGAAAATAAGGTAGAGGGTTGAGTAATGACTATAATTACAGAATTAGAAGAATGCACAACAAAAGGGAAAAGTTCAGCACAAACCTGCATACCTGGCCTCATTATAAGGACAGGCCTTCCCTCTCGGTCATGAAAATTTGCTCGGGAAACTTTACCAGTCTCACCTTCATGCGCCACTTCATGCTGCGAAGAACCAAGTCCAGGTGCAAACAAAATTCAACAATTAGTTTAGCAGATCATAACCTTAAGTTTTGCAAGATTGTCATTCAAAATTCACTGGATTTGTATAAGTTCTTGTCCAGGAAGAGAAAGACTGATCCCGAACTTAATTCTTTACAGGGTTGAACCCACAGATGGACCCACAGATGCAGATGTTATGCAATTAGTATATAAGCCATAATACAGAACCTCGGTCGTCAATCCATTTTGGGTTTTTTATGCAAGGAGAAAAAAACATTAGCATCTGTGAGGCTCAGATGAATGGACTAGTGATTTGTCGTCTTGATCTCAAGAGGAGGAGGAGGAGGAGGAGGAGAGAGAGAGAGAGAGAGAGTAGAACAACCATAGCGTTTGTGAAAGCATTCACGATTCAACTCAAAACTAAATTGGTAATGAAGGGAGAGACCCGCAAGGCGTATATATTGTTATATTAGTCATTATTTGCCCGATAAGGGATTGATATCTCAACAAGTTGGATCATCACTTTTTTCTCTAGATTTGCATATTGCCGTCACTTACCCAACGTATTTCTTCCGGCTTATAGGTTGACCTCCATTTGAGTGTTTCCTCTAACATTTTCTTTGCCTTCACAACATTCCAACTACGAGCTTCCAAATATCTCCTCAGGCATGCATCAGTGCAAAACTTGGCGCTGCGTCCTGATAGGGTTCCAATACCAGCCCTTAGTTCCTCGACCTGCTTACATGCAAAAATCAGTTTCTGTGTGGCAATTAAATTGCATATGCATACGTATCCCTGAACTCGCAGAGAGACTTATGAGAACTAAACTAAGTTGTCAAAATTTGATCGATTTGTAACCTTAGCATCTTGGCTTGAAGAATCATCTCCCTGAATAGGTTGAGAGCGCCATCTTCTAAACATGGTGGCTGTCAATCTGGAGGAGATAAATTAGATCAGAGACAACGTATGAGACCAATTGAAAATGTACAAAAATGCTTTGCTATCATGACTGTCTAAATATACATAGTTTCTTACATTTACGCAGTTACATGTATATACCACCAAGCGCGTAGGTCAGCTGGTAAGGGGTTGTCCTAGCTTAACCAGAGGTCTCGTGTTCGAGCCCTGGGAATGCAGCTGCGTTAAAACTTGGTAGGGAGAGCTTTTCCGCCCATGTGGTCCTGCCCGGCTCGAACCCGGATTAGTCGGCTCCCAATGTGGTGTCCGGAAACCGGGTGGTCTAACCAAAAAAGTTACATGTATATTTGATTGCACCAAAAATAAAAATAAAAAGTTATATATATATTTGCTATCCAGGAATATCCTATCACCACCTCCTGTTTACCGAGCTAGACCGTGTACTAGCTTCACATTGACTAATCATGTTGTTTGGTCAACTTATGTAATTATTACGTCAAAGTGAAACAAATAATGGGCACTTAGCATATTATATAATTACTCCTTGCTGGCTTAAGACATATCATCTCTTCATCCTCAACTTCTTTTCTAAAAAGAGCGCTTCACTTGCTTGCACTACAAAACCTTCGCCATTCCCAGGCTCCGCAAAGGTTTCCTTGTCCTATTCTACCATGTACCCTCTCTTCCTCTGCACTCTCTCCGACTCAGAAAGCCTTATATACATGTAAAAGATACTTAGAATATCAGTAGGAATTCCAGAATGCACCCTTACAAGCTTTTTGTAATTACGCATACTTAAAAACCATATTTCTGGTGCTCATACTTCTCCAGTTGATCAACTTGTGACAATTTCTCGCTGTCTTCTTTCCTTTACGTTACGTATCACGTGTGCGCGTGTTATGCTTTTACTTGCCCCTGGTTCTGTGGATGGATCAGACAGATGTAACAAATTGCTTTCCTCTCTAAGACCCAAAAGGATTGATCGTCTTCCTCTTGTACCTTGCAGCTCTAATCTTAATATACGCTCTCTTTGCATAACATAAAAAGAACTGATGAAAGCCAGAGCTCGTTGAGCAAGTTGCTGCTGCTGCTAGTTATACTACACGGCATATCTATATTCCTTCCAAGAGTATATGCAATAAGAGACTTTGGTAGGAGCTATGCTGAAATAAATTAACTCAGAATGCATATGAGAAAAAATAGTAGAAACCAGAAATTTACTAATCAGTCATACCATATGAAGTAGTAGATTTTAGTGCACACAGTTCACAGTCACAACCAAGAAGGACAGAGCTCGTTATGTATCTCGTGTAGTTATACCACATGGACTGGAGTATCACTATTAACCAACAGAGAAGTGACAACAACATTATTTTCTAAGAACTACAATGGAAATTACCACTACTTCACTTTCTTAAGCGCAAGCTGTTGTATAACACCTTGATGATCATTACAAAAAGCTGACATGCAACTCTCATTGATAGCTGGTCAAGGGCAAGGTGAGGATTCTTAAGCAGCTACGTTTCCTGGTAAATCTACGCTAGTGATAGATGTGACTTCTTTTACATTTATGTGACAAATCAAAGCCACTGAGTTCAAAGTAGATGTCAGGTATTATGTTTGCACCTGAACTTAGGAACGATAATGTTATACCTCTTATACACATGATTCTCTTTTCGGTGAGGCGAAACCAAGTTTGATCAGAGTAGTGTGGAAGTGTCAATTAATGTTTTGGAAGTGAAATTATGGCCATCGATAATCAATAGTGGAACTGAGGTTCTGGAGGCAAGCATCATCTTAGAGCAAAACTCCAGCAACAAGGATCAACTATTCTCTCATCTCTAGCTAACCCGTCATGTGAGTGACCAAATTTACCATGTTATCATACAAACACCCAAAATAGTAATTTCAAGGGTTAATTACAAAACTGTTCCCTGTGGTTTACACGTTTTTGCACTTTGTCCCTTGTATTTTTAACTTTTGCAATAATGTCCCTTGAGAATGACAAACAAAACCATTACAAACGGCTCCAAAATTGGATGGCCGTTCAATTTTCGGCGTTAAGTCCTCATGTGCGGTGCACGTGCCACTTTGACATGGACAAATATGTCATTTCCCCAGCACTCATCTTCCCTTCCCATTCTCACTCTTTTCCTCCTGCTCAGATAGTTAGAGTTGTTCAATCACTGCTGAGTTGACCTGTTGAAAGTTACTAGCCACCAATCAAGACCTTTAATAATAGTAAAGGCTTTACTGATAGTTCTAGACTAGGCGACACGCCCGCCACGTTAATGGCAATCATTAACCAAATAAACATTTTATCAAGGAATTCGCTTCACAAATTATTAAATTATTTATTAACACCTAATATGCGGACATCACCAAGCTATTAGTAGTTGTTGAAGAGTTGAAAACCTGATCTATATATATAGATCTCCAAAATTGACTCCGCAAGCAAACACATGAATCTCCATAATCCATGTTCACACAGTACAAATATCAATTAGCTATGAGTCTATGACGCCCAACCAGACACGATACCATCATTACTTCGAAACACAGTGTATGAGCATCATCCAATAGAAAGAGAGTTTTGAAAATCCAATTTGGACGTCACAGAAGAGCGAAAAGGGAACGGAAGTAAGCAAACACAACGAGAAAATCCAAATTAGTCACAGAAGGGTATGAACGCTGTGGCAATAGAGAGTTCTGACAAACCTGCAGTACATTGGAAACAGAGATGTTAATGAACAAGTAGTACGGCATACCTGAGCAAAGAACGAAGAGAGACAGACGGAGTACTAGAGAGTCTGCTGTGGTAACTTGGCTTATTACAGAGAGCGTTGAAGGGCAAATACTGAAGAAGATCGTGTCGGTTTCAGGCTTTCAGCAAAGCGGCATTAAATTCCAGGACATGAATGGGGAGCTAAAAGGGCTGAAACTGGTGAGGGAGTTGGCGTGTGTATTAATGTCAAACATTTATACACAGAGAGAGAGAGAGAGAGAGAAACTGAAAGAGAAAAGGAGAAGGGGAAGCTGGGTCCAATGTCAGCGTTGGCTTCTACGTCTACTTTGGAGTTCTGTTCTGCCTGCCTATCTGGGTCCTACTACAAGAACCCACCCAATCCGGAAAGATTTTGCCATAAAGATTAAAGTGCCATTGGCAATGGTCCCCTTTTTTTTTTTTTGGTACAAGGTAATGGTACTTTAGTCACTAACAGTGTACACATGACTGAAATATTCTTCTGTGTTACTATTTTCGGTCGGGTACTATGGCTGAGCTATACGCTGCAACTTGGGCTGGCTCGGCCTCAAAGGTCAGACCATACCCAACCCACTCTTCAAAAGTTGTGTTCATATTCAGCTCAACCCATCTACAGGTCTACAAACATTTGTCCATGCCGAACCCATCAAAATTTTAGTGGACATGGGGAGCCCACGGGTTGTCCATGGTTACGAACTACGTTTTTTTAGATCGATTTCAAAACATATCATAAACCATCCAACTCTACAATTTAGTCATGATAATGAAAAAAAATACATTAAAATTTTAAAATAACCCTAAATATAAGCATGAAAACAAATAGTTTGGAGTTTGGACAAAATAAGAGAAAAAGACTAAAGGAAACAAGATATATATATATATATATATATATATATATATATATATATATATATATATGGGGATCGATCCCCATCGACCGGTGGGAAAAAAAAATTTTCCCACCGAATCGCTACTAACACCATCGATTGCAAATTTTATTTTTTTTCCCACCCAATTCCACTATTCCTCTACTATTCCACACCCAATTCCACTATTCCTCCACTATTCCAAACAAATTGGCTTGAAAATTGCAGATTGGGCCAATCGCATGACTTTCTTGCGATTGGTCCAAAAGCCAATCGCAAGAAAGTCATGCGATTGCCAAAGCCAATCGCATGACTTTCATGAGATTGGCCACCAATCTCATGAAAGTCATGAGATTGGTGCCAATCTCATGACTTTCATGCGATTGGCCCAATCACCCACCCGAATATCCAATGGGCACCCACCCATTTCCCCAATGGATCCCCACCCCTTGCCCGAAAATCCAATGGACACCCATTTCCCCACCCCTTGCCCGAAAGCCCTTTCATTGATAGCCATTTTCTGTGCGTGGATTTTAAGAAAATTCATTTTGCAATCCCTTCATTTTACAATTCCTTTATTTTAAAATTCTGAAAATTTAAAAACTCCATTATTTGGATAATGCCTTTTTTTTTTCCTGAACATCTGTGTGTGTGTGTGTGTGTGTGTGTATTTTCATTTTTCTTTTACTGTCAATATAGAGTAATATGAAGGAGGTTAGTTCTACCTATTATATTTGTTACTTTACATCCTCTTTGTTGTTAAAAAGTTTATAGGTGTCACTCGTATATATTTTTAACAATAAAGAAGGGGTAAAAAATATATCAAGGGGTGGAAATAACGTTCTCAAATATGAACTACGAGACACAAATTTATGTTACATCTCATGTGAAGTTACATATAAAAACAGAAAAAAAAAGAATATCTTAACTTGTTTTGCATAAGTTGTTATAAATAATGTACATAAAAAGGAATTATAGTAAGCATGCTTATTATATGCTTTGTAAAATTTTGGTTAAATTTTGTTCAGCAATTTCCTTACTACAAGGTTTTGAGCTATCCTATGTAGTAATGTCGAAAATAGCGATTTTTTAGGGCGTCAAAATTATGATTTTTCACGAATTTATAAAAAATAGCAAGAGCTAGATTTTGCCAAAGTGAAAAAAAAGACCCTAGTTATTTATAAAAGATCTGTATCAGGTAAAAATTTCAGATTTTTCCAAAGACTGGAAAGGGGTTAACTGATACGCGCAACTTTGTAACTTCGCAGTGTAACTTAAAATATCAAGCTAGCGCGATTTCGTGCGAAACTTTTTTGAGAACCCTAGGATGTTGGAAGTTCCATTCCCCAAGAATTCGGGCCATTCCGAAGCCGATAGCAATTTTTTGCCGAACGGACTTTTAAGCGCTCGATCCGGACACCGGTTCGGGTTTTTTTGACGAAAAATCCGTAAAATGCTTTCTAGATCAAGGATGAACTCAGCAACCTTAAAATAGCATCTTAAATCACTTTTGAGATTTTTCCCGATGCCAGGGGCATTTTGGTAATTCGCCGCCCGATAGGGGTATTTTGGTAATTTTACGCTATCAACTTTTTCGAACGTCTTTTCAGGCCGTAAATGTAAGCAAACCCTAACGAATATGGGAAGTTCCATTCCCCAGGAATTCGGGCCATTCCGAAGCCGGTAGCAATTTTTTGCCGAACGGGCTTTTAAGCGCTCGATCCAGACACCGGTTCGGATTTTTTTGACGAAAAATCCGTAAAATGCTTTCTAGATCAAGGATGAACTCAGCAACCTTAAAATAGCATCTTAAATCACTTTTGAGATTTTTCCCGAAAATCTCAAAAGTTCACAAGGTGATACAGTGTGCACGAATATTAATACATTATAGGAAAACCAAAAAAAATTATTTGTCTTGATTTTCGCCGAAATTCATATATATGGCCTATTAGCGTGCCTAAGGGGCAATGAGCAAAAAAGAAATGACAAAAAAAAATACGAGATTTTTCGGAAGTTATGAATTGGGTGATAAATTGTGCGCGAATAGGCCTTTCATAGGAAAACCCAAAAAATAACGTGTCTCGTTTTTTGCCGAAATTCTTACGAATGGGCTAACTAGCGTGCCTGAGGTGCAATGAACAAAAAAAAGTGACAAAAAAAATAACGAGATTTTTCGGAAGCTATGAATTGGGCCCTAAAGTGTGCCCGAATAGGCCTTTCATAGGAAAGCCCAAAAAATAACGTCTCTCGTTTTTTGCCGAAATTCTTAGGAATGGGCTAACTAGCGTGCCTGAGGTGCAATGAACAAAAAAAAAGTGACAAAAAAAAATAACGAGATTTTTCGGAAGCTATGAATTGGGCCCTAAAGTGTGCCCGAATAGGCCTTTCATAGGAAAGCCCAAAAAATAACGTCTCTCGTTTTTTGCCGAAATTCTTATGAATGGGCTAACTAGCGTGCCTGAGGTGCAATGAACAAAAAAAAAGTGACAAAAAAAAATAACGAGATTTTTCGGAAGCTATGAATGGGCTAACTTCCGAAAAATCTCGTTATTTTTTTTGCCGAAAAATCTCGTTTTTTGCCGAAAAATCTCGTTATTTTTTTTTTGTCACTTTTTTTTTGTTCATTGCACCTCAGGCACGCTAGTTAGCCCATTCATAAGAATTTCGGCAAAAAACGAGACACGTTATTTTTTGGGTTTTCCTATGAAAGGCCTATTCGGGCACACTTTAGGGTCCAATTCATAGCTTCCGAAAAATCTCGTTATTTTTTTTTGTTCATTGCACCTCAGGCACGCTAGTTAGCCCATTCATAAGAATTTCGGCAAAAAACGAGACACGTTATTTTTTGGGTTTTCCTATGAAAGGCCTATTCGGGCACACTTTAGGGCCCAATTCATAGCTTCCGAAAAATCTCGTTATTTTTTTTTGTCACTTTTTTTTTGTTCATTGCACCTCAGGCACGCTAGTTAGCCCATTCATAAGAATTTCGGCAAAAAACGAGACACGTTATTTTTTGGATTTTCCTATGAAAGGCCTATTCGGGCACACTTTCGGGCCCAATTCATAGCTTCTGAAAAATCTCGTTATTTTTTTTGTCATTTTTTTTTTGTTCATTGCACCTCAGGCACGCTAGTTAGCCCATTCATAAGAATTTCGGCAAAAAACGAGAGACGTTATTTTTTGGGCTTTCCTATGAAAGGCCTATTCGGGCACACTTTAGGGCCCAATTCATAGCTTCCGAAAAATCTCGTTATTTTTTTTTTGTCACTTTTTTTTTGTTCATTGCACCTCAGGCACGCTAGTTAGCCCATTCGTAAGAATTTCGGCAAAAAACGAGACACGTTATTTTTTGGGTTTTCCTATGAAAGGCCTATTCGCGCACAATTTATCGCCCAATTCATAACTTCCGAAAAATCTCGTAATTTTTTTTGTCATTTCTTTTTTGCTCATTGCCCCTTAGGCACGCTAATAGGCCATATATATGAATTTCGGCGAAAATCAAGACAAATAATTTTTTTTGATTTTCCTATAATGTATTAATATTCGTGCACACTGTATCGCCTTGTGAACTTTTGAGATTTTCGGGAAAAATCTCAAAAGTGATTTAAGATGCTATTTTAAGGTTGCTGAGTTCATCCTTGATCTAGAAAGCATTTTACGGATTTTTCGTCAAAAAAACCCGAACCGGTGTCTGGATCGAGCGCTTAAAAGCCCGTTCGGCAAAAAATTGCTACCGGCTTCGGAATGGCCCGAATTCTTGGGGAATGGAACTTCCCATATTCGCTAGGGTTTGCTTACATTTACGGCCTGAAAAGACGTTCGAAAAAGTTGACAGCGTAAAATTACCAAAATACCCCTCTCGGGCGGCGAATTACCAAAATGCCCCTGGCATCGGAAAAAATCTCAAAAGTGATTTAAGATGCTATTTTAAGGTTGCTGAGTTCATCCTTGATCTAGAAAGCATTTTACGGATTTTTCGTCAAAAAAACCCGAACCGGTGTCCGGATCTAGCGCTTAAAAGTCCGTTCGGCAAAAAATTGCTACCGGCTTCGGAATGGCCCGAATTCCTGGGGAATGGAACTTCCCAACATCCTAGGGTTCTCAAAAAAGTTTCGCGCGAAATCGCGCTAGCTTGATATTTTAAGTTACACTGCGAAGTTACAAGGTTGCGCGTATCAGTTAACCCCTTTCCAGTCTTTGGAAAAATCTGAAATTTTTACCTGATACAGATCTTTTATAAATAACTAGGGTCTTTTTTTTCACTTTGGCAAAATCTAGCTCTTGCTATTTTTTATAAATTCGTGAAAAATCATAATTTTGACGCCCTAAAAAATCGCTATTTTCGACATTAGTACATAGGATAGCTCAAAACCTTGTAGTAAGGAAATTGCTGAACAAAATTTAACCAAAATTTTACAAAGCATATAATAAGCATGCTTACTATAATTCCTTTTTATGTACATTATTTATAACAACTTATGCAAAACAAGTTAAGATATTCTTTTTTTTTCTGTTTTTATATGTAACTTCACATGAGATGTAACATAAATTTGTGTCTCGTAGTTCATATTTGAGAACGTTATTTCCACCCCTTGATATATTTTTTACCCCTTCTTTATTGTTAAAAATATATACGAGTGACACATATAAACTTTTTAACAACAAAGAGGATGTAAAGTAACAAATATAATAGGTAGAACTAACCTCCTTCATATTACTCTATATTGACAGTAAAAGAAAAATGAAAATACACACACACACAGATGTTCAGGAAAAAAAAAGGCATTATCCAAATAATGGAGTTTTTAAATTTTCAGAATTTTAAAATAAAGGAATTGTAAAATGAAGGGATTGCAAAATGAATTTTCTTAAAATCCACGCACAGAAAATGGCTATCAATGAAAGGGCTTTCGGGCAAGGGGTGGGGAAATGGGTGTCCATTGAATTTTCGGGCAAGGGGTGGAGATCCATTGGGGAAATGGGTGTGGGGAAATGGGTGGGTGCCCATTGGATATTCGGGTGGGTGATTGGGCCAATCGCATGAAAGTCATGAGATTGGCACCAATCTCATGACTTTCATGAGATTGGCTTTCATGCGATTGGCTTTGGCAATCGCATGACTTTCTTGCGATTGGCTTTGGGCCAATCGCAAGAAAGTCATGCGATTGGCCCAATCTGCAATTTTCACGCCAATTTGTGTGGAATAGTGGAATTGGGTGGGAAAAAAAATAAAATTTGCAATCGCTGGTGTTAGTAGCGATTCGGTGGGAAATTTTTTTTTTCCCACCGGTCGATGGGGATCGATCCCCATATATATGGACCGGTTTTCCCACGGGCTGGACGAAACATTTTCCCATGTCCGGCCCATATTATTTACGGGCCCAAAATTTTGAGCTCACGTCTACCAAGGTCACTAAAAAAGTAAGTCCATTCTCATATTTCTGCGGGCTGACACGGGTTGTCCACGTGTTGTCCAGCCCAAGTTGCACCCCTACTGAGCTATAATAATACAGTATTTTTTAAAGTGAAGAAAATAGTGCATGATTTCTGATTACAGAGTATTAGTTTTGGTTATTTAGGGGGGGGGGGGGGGGGGGGGGGATTGTTTTGTAATATATTTAACGGGCTTAGACGATCTGGAATCTTATTAGTGCGAATTATATGATTTCTTCAATATAATATTTTCTACTTAAGGTGAGCAAAAAGTAGTTGATCAGCCTCATTTTCAATGCTGAGGTCTAGCAACTTGACTTCTTCCAGGGACAAGCAGTTGGACACTTGTGTTTTTATGCATGACTCTGACAACCTATAAGCAGATTCTTTGATATAGAAGGAACATTATTTTTTACTTCCTTCAATGTGAATAATAATTTCTTCTCCAAAGAACTACGATAATACAAACTGAAGCTGGAAATGTTCGTAGTACAACGAAAAGTAGATCTTTATTCGCCTTGGCAAGGACTGAAGAGTCGCTCCTGCGACTGAATTTGATATTTAAAGTCTCAATTTCGTTCGTTCCAAGACAATTTTGGCTTCCTAATTCAACTTTTGAGTTGCTCAATTAGCAGGCGGTGCAAGACTGGCAGGCTCTGGAGCAACCTCTGCTCCTACGTGCCCGTTAGCACCGCGGCTTTGTTCATTATCAAATCCCCAGAACTTTGCAGTCTTCGCATCATCCTGAACCATCAATTTTGAAAACTCTTCATGGTCATATTTTAAGGTACCATTTCCTCCAAACTCACTCGGTAGATTTTCGTTATCAAACAAGGACTTCACAATCTCCACACTAGCTTTCTTATTTGGGTAGACAAACTTGATTTTCTGAGATGTTTTCTGATCCACGAAATACTTCACAATCTGCAGAGTTGAGGACAGAGCAATTACATGCCTAGAAAAAGTCAGTCGTGCAACAGTATGGTTGAGGTGTTGATAGCCAAAAATAGTAGAACCCTGCGTTCAACTTGGAAGATTTTGAGTTGAAGTGGGACATGTAGATACTTATAAACAGCTTGAAATTACTTCACTACAGAATATGACAAAAGACAGGGTTACATACCTTATGAAAAGCCTCAAAGATTCTCGAGGGGTTATAGAGGATTATGATGGCGAGTCTCTCGGGGTAGTGGTTCTGTAAGGTGTAAATGATGTCTCGGGCTATTTTGATTGGAACATTAGTGTTTATTGACCATCCGGTGAAGTCTACCAACCATGACATTTGTTCTTGGCCCTCAGGTAGGTTAAGGATGGCATTCTCCACAAGATAGACGAGATGACTGATATTACCTTCTCCTGCAACTGTTTTCTGCGGCCCAACAGAAAATAAGGAAGAGGGTTGAGTAATGACTATAATTACAAAGTTAAAAGAATGCACAACAAAAGGGGCAAAGTTCAGCACAAACCTGCATACCTGGCCTCATTATAAGGACGGGCCTTCCCATTCGGTCATGAAAATTTGCTCGAGAGACTTTACCAGTCTCACCTTCATGCGCTACTTCATGCTGCGAAGAACCAAGTCCAGGTGCAAACAAATTCAACAATTCGTCTAGCGGATCTTAACCTTAAGTTTTGCAAGATTATTATTCAAACTTCACTGGATTTGTATAACTTTTTTTTCCACGAAGAGAAAGACCGATCCGAACATAATTCTTGACAGGAATGAACCCGCAGTTGCAGATGTCACGCAACTAATGTATAAGCCAAAATACAGAACCTCGGTCCTCAATCCATTTTGGGTGTTTATGCGATGAGAAAAAAACATTAGCATCTTGTAGGCTCAGATGAAGGGTTTGGACTTGTCATTTGCCATCTTGATCTTAAGGATGGCGAGAAACTAGAACATAAATAAGCAGTCGAATAAGTAGAACCATCACACATGTGAGTATGTGGGTGTGCACCTATGCGTGTGTTCTCAGACAGAGAGTACAACAACCATAGCGTTGTATGAAAACATCCAACTCAAAACCAATTGGCGATGAGGGGAGAGGCCCATAAGGCATATATATTGGTATATTAGTCATTGTTTGTCTGATGAGGGATTGATACCTCAACACGTTGGATCATTATTTTTTTTCTCTAGATTTGCATATTGTCCTCACTTACCCAACGGATTTCTTCTGGCTTAAAGGTTGATCTCCATTTGAGTGTTTCCTCTAACATTTTCTTTGCCTTCTCAACATTCCAATTTCGAGCTTCCAAATACCTCCTCAGGCATGCATCAGTGCAAAACTTGGAGTTGCGTTCTGATAGGGTTCCAAGACCAGCCCTTAGTTCCTCGACCTGCTTGCATGCAAAAATCAGTTTCTGTGTGGCAATTAAATTGCATATGCATACGTATCTCTGAACTCTCAGAATAACTTATGAGAATCAAACTAAGTTGTCAAAACTTGATTGATTTGTAACCTTAGCATCTTGGCTTGAAGAATCATCTTCCTTAAATGGTTGAGAGCGCCATCTTCGAAACATGGTGGCTGTCAATCTGGAGAAAAAAATTTAGATCAGAGACGACTTATGAGACCACTTGAAAAGTACCAAAATGCTTTACTATCACGACTGTATATATATACATAGTTTCTTACATTTATGCGTTTCCTTATATATTTGCTATCCAGTACTAGCCTATCAGCGCCTCATGTCTACCAAGCAAGACCATGTATTAGCTTCACATTGACTAATCATGCTGTTTGGTCAACTTAGATAATTAGTATCTCAAAGTGAAATAAATTGTGGGCACTAAGCATATTTCAGAATTACTCCTTGCTAGCTTAACAAATTATCATATCTTCATCCTCGGCTTCTTTTAAAAAAGAGAGCTTCACTTAACTTGCACAAAACCTTCGCCATTCCCAATCTCCCCCAAGACTTCCTTATCCTATGTACCCTCTCCTGGACTCTCTCCGACTTGGAAAACCTTCTATACATGTAAAAGATACTTCGAATATCATAGAAATTTCAGAATGCGCCCTTATAAGCTTCTTGTAAGTACGCAAACTTAAAAAACCTTATTTCTGTTGCTCCTACTTCTCCTGTTGATCAACTTGTGAAAATTTCTCGTTTTCTTCTTTCCTTTTACGTTACATATGTGTGCGCGTGCCAGTAGATGTCAGATATTACGTTTGCACAGCAAAATGGATCACCTGAACTTAGGAAAGATAATGTTGTACCTCTTATACGCATGATTCTCGGTAAGGCGAAATTTAGTTTTAGAAGTGAAACTATGGCCATCGGTAATCAATAGCAGAAGGCAAGCATCATCTTATTAGAGCTAAACTCCAGCAACAATGATCAGCTAGTATTATCATTTCTCGCTAACCCGTCAAGCGAGTTACCAAATTTACCATTGGTCCCGGGCATCTACCATTATACCCACATGTTATCGTACAAACACCCAAAAATCGTACTTTCAAACGCAATAATAAATGGCTCCTAACGGTGGCACTGCTGCCCATCTTAGGCACCATGCGCTTTATAGTCGCAGCAGGTATACAATCAGAGACTAAATGACCGTTGCAAGTAGGACACATAGCACACGAGACGAATCCTTTTTGCCTACTAAATTAAATTTAGCTCCCAACTGTGTGTGTGCTACAGTGACATCCGGAACAAACTTGCTGCACCAGGCATATATATTGTTCATAGGAGCGGCCAAGGAACTAAACGGAGAAATAACCGAGGAATTTCTTGATAGTGATCTCAGAAATACTTTCCCTTGATTCTGGCGTTTAGAATTTCAAAATCTGAGTCAAAAACAACGTAGTCATAGAACTAGAATCTTCTAAGGTCTAACAAAGCTCAAATAGTTAGGATAGTTCAATGACTGCTGAGTTGACCTGTTGAAAGTTACTAGCCACCAAGCAAGACCTAAAATAATACTCTGACCGTCTCCCTTAATTTAATCGCTTTTTTTTTGCACGCGAATTAAGAATTTAGATAATTTTCACTGTACCCTTTATAGAGAGGAGGGGTAGAAAGTGAGACAGGAAAAAGAAAATAGTCAGTGGAGTGTTAAATATAGATAGCGAAATGAATAAAAAAGTGTAAGAATGGGCAGGAGAGAAAATGAGTTGGCGGCGAGTTAAATGTGGAAAGAGAAATAGAATAAAAAATGTAAAAGAGATAAATATGTAAAAACACCTACATAATCTTTCTTGATTTAGAAAGTGAGCAATTTTTCTGAAACGGCCCAAAAAATAAATATGATCAACTTATGTGGGACGCATGAAGTAATACAATAATAATAATAATAATATTTATTTTAATATAATAATATAATAATATAATAATAATAAGATAATAATAAAGGCTTTACAGATAGTTCTAGACTAAGCACGCGACACGTTGATGACTATCATTAAGCAAATAAACATTTTATTAAGCAATTAACTTAACAAATTATTAAAGTAAAGTATCTTTTCAACACCTAATCTAATATAATATAATATATGCGGACATCACCAAGCTGTTAGGAGGAGTTGAAAACTTGATGTATGCATCTGGAATGAAGAAATAATATGATCAGCCATCACAAATTGACTCCGCAAGCTAACACATGAATTAATTTCCAGAATCCAAACACCGTACAAATATCAATTAACTATGACGCCCAGCCAGCCATAAATTATATACATTAGTGACACTTGACCCTATAATTTTTTTTTTTAAATGACACAAAATAAAAATATTAAATAATAAATAAAACTACCTTAAGAACATGATTGGTTTTCACATTTTAAAACACTTGTATATCATGTTTAATTATTTTATTTCAAACAACTTTAATATTGCACATGGGAGGTTGACAGTTGATATTCTAAAAAAAAATTTAAAATTTAAAAATGACAAGAAAATAAAAGTTTAAATAGTAAATGACTACTCATGACTACTCATGATGACAAATTTAGTTTTCATAATTTAAAATTCATCTTACTGAATGTAATAATAGATGCTTGTACGTAATGTTTGATTTTTTGAACAAAATTTATATGTTTAATTTTATTTTTATAAACGCAACAACGTTGACTCGTGCAATATAAAGAGAGTTTTGTAAATCTAAAATTGACTGACGTCACAGACGAGCGAAAAAACGAACAGAAGTATGCAAACACAAGAAGAGCATCTAAATCAGTCACAGAAGGGAGTAGTAAACTGTGTGGCAATAGAGAGTTCTGACGAACTTGCAGTACATTGGAAACAGAGATGTTAAGTTAATGAACAAGCTAAGTGGTACGCCATACCTGAGCTCTTTACTAGAGTGTCTGTTGGTCACTTGGCTTAGTTATAGAAAGCGTTGAACGGCAGATACTAAAGAAGATCGTGCAGACAGACAGAGAGAGAGCGAGAGAGCAAGAGAGGGGGGGGTGTAGGTTTCAGGGTTTCAGCAAAAGTGGCATCAAATTCCAGGAGGACATGAGAGGAGAGCTAAGGGGAAGAAACTGGTGAGGGTGTTGGTGTGTGTTCATGTCAAACATTTATACACAGAGAGAGAGACTGAAATGTAGAAAAAGGAGAAGGGGAAGCTGGGTCAAAGGTCAGCGTTGGCCTCTATCTTCTACTCTGGAGTTCTGGCAATATGTTCCTCGTCTGGGTCCTCCTCCGAGAGAACCCACATAATCCGGAAAAGACTTTGCGCCAGAGTTGCTATTATGCAACGTGGAACCTTTAATCACCAACCGAGTGTACACATAACTAAAAATATTCTTCCGTGTTATTTTCGGGGAGTTCTATGGCTGTGCTATCGTAACATTCTTTAAGGCAGACAAGTATTGCATGGTTTTAAATTATTAATTTTAACTAGAAGGAGTGGCCGAGGGAAACAAGAGATTATTTTACGATATGTCTAACAAGAAATGGGAAAAACGAGATTATTTTACAAGATATCAAACAGTCTTAGATGATCCGAACTATTAGTCACGATCACATAACATTTTATACTTAAGGTGAGCAAAAGGTAGTTATGGTTAGATTTCTTTATATATTCACACAGTTTAAAAGGGAAGGAGAATGCACCAGGGTCACCATAATGAACCAATTTTATTCATTCATTAATGTTATTGTTATGTCATTGTATCCCAAAATTTCCTCGTTTTGAAGGTTCAGCTTGGACAAATGCATCTTTTGTTAATAAAATTATTACTTGTCAAGCCTATTTCGTAATCTTTCCTTGGGGTTGCATCCAGTCTAGGGAATAAAGAGAAAACGGACCACGCGGACACATTGGCCGTATAATGAAGCACATAATGATGTGGGTCGAGTGCTTGAATTTACACGGCACCAGACTAAGTATTGGTTTACAAGCACTTGGTCCCAGCCAGATCAAGATCCTCTGCTGTACAGCAGAAGTGCTGTACAACATTTAGCAACAAAAGATTGTCATTTAAAGTGTTTTGTCGCTGTTACTGAAATTTATAGTGACAATTTTTTGTCGCTAAAAAATATTTAGCGACATTTTGTGGGTACAACACCTCTGCTGTACAGCAGATGATCTTGATCCACTTGAAAGAAATGTAATGTCAAACACCAGCTACATTTCTTTCAAGTGTTTCAATAATACAATGATTTTGATCCCATCATCATTTTGAAAAATGTGACACGCACGGATTCTTTTTTAAAACCCTTTTTATAGTTTGGGTTAGGAATTGAGAGAATGTTTAAAATTGGTCCTAAGGCAATAGCACTAGTTCAAAAAGCCTGCAAAAATTAACAAATGACTACTTCCAAAAACTGAAAAAAAAAATAACAAAGAAAACATTTATATTACTTTTAGGCATATAGCACTTTTAAAAAGATATACGAGGACTGCTCATCTTTTCCGGATGAAAACCTTTGCTGACTTTTACTCTTTATTATATTTTTTCGTATGTCAAATCTTGGTGACTTTTCTAGTCTAGTTATATAAATATATTCATAGGACCACGGCTTAAATTTTTTTTAAAATGTATACATGTTGCGACACTCACATGCCAAAAGTCATACTGTGACCGTTATGGTGTCAAAGTCATAGTGCCAATGAAAATACCACTTTGCTTAAACTATGAACTAAGGATCTGTTTGACAAAGCTGTAGTTTTTACTTTTGATTTTCTAAAAAATAAAAATCAAAACTAATTGTGGTTTTTTTTTTTTATGGTTGAGAAAAAACATATAGATGTTTGGTAAAAGCAGTTTTGTTTTTGAGTTTTCTTTCTACTTTTTTTTTTCTTTCCATTTCTCCTTAAATTCTCTTCAAGGAGAACCTCCAGCCAAGCACCACCACCAAAATCGTACCGGCCACCGCCAGTCAACACAACCACCAAAATTGTGATCGTGGACGGAGCTGCGCTTCTCGATCGTGGACGGAGCTGGTGTGGTCGTTCGTCACCGCCTTGAAGTCGGTAGCATTGGTCTTGATGTCTGGTGTGATGGCGATGGTTGGGCAGGTGAGTCGCGATGCGTAGTGACATTGGGTGGGGCAGATTTGCGTTTGGTGGAGGGATATACATTGGGTGGAGCAGATCTGCGTTGAGTGGCGACGGTGGTAGGGTGGCAACGTTGGTCTCGATCTCACAGTTGTCGACGGCGCTACGGTGGCGATGGGTGGCAACAACTTTGTCGTGTGGTGGTGGTTAGGGATGGGGGGTAGCTGGTGGGAGTGATGAAAATAAAAAATGGGTTCCAAATTGCTTCTAGTGAAGCTAGAAGGTGAGATCTGAAATAAAAAACCAAAACTGAAAATTGAAAAACTCTGAAATGGAGTTTTTGAAAGCAGACCAAAATAGAAAACTGGTTTATAAAACTAAAAAACGAAAACTGTGAACCAAACATTAATATTTTTTTTAGTTTCCAAAACTTGACAAAAAATTGAAAAATTAAATGTTACCAAACACTACCTAAAATTTTCAATCGCTTTTAGCATTCTGCTCAAATAATGTTGTTAATGGAGCAGTAAATTCCAATGTGTTTGAAAAAACAGGTAAATGGAATAAATTACGATTTTTTTTTTTTGGATGATCTGTTATTTTTTATCCTTTATATTTCATTTATTGCAACAAAGTTACTATAGAGCAGAGGATAAAATGAGGTGATCTAATGAAAGTTACCAAACTTTATAGCATAGCCAAGCCATCATGTATGCTCAAAAGTAGAACAATGCATATCGTTGTATAGGAGGACCGTCTATTGTATGAGATCATTGGCCTCGACTATCTAGATATAAGCGTTTGTTAGATTTGTGATAACTTAACTCCGCAGATTCCTTAATTCCTTCTTCTATCCTATCGGTCATCAACTCCCCTCGTCCAACGATCTTAATCTTAAATAGTTAAACAAATAACCAAGTTCTTACCATAGTTACAGCTCGTCATGAACATTGCGGCACTTCTTCTAATTAAATTCATTTATCTAACATCATTATATCCACACACACACAAAAAAAATATATATATTGGACCCAAAATTATGAGTCAACCGAGTTAGACAAGTCAAAACTGCAAAACCAAGTTAGATGTTCCACACGGTTTTTTTTGTTTTTTTAGAGCCGTCGATGTTCCACACGTTAGAGCACTAGTATTATTACAAGGGATGACAGCGAAGCGGAATTTATCTGGCATCACTCGGATTCCGACGAGCTCATCACCATCATTTTCCTTGAACTTGAACTTGAAGAACCCTTCTTTATTCCCCTGAAAGAGACTTATCTACTGAAAACATACAACAAAACTATACTGTTCGTGTAACATTCAAGAACCAAGCAGCTCGAAATTTTCATTAGGAGATCAGAGCAATGGACAGGATTAGCAGAAGCTTCAGGCTGGAGAGAGGGTCGTCGCTGAATAACAAGCTCGGTAGATCCAACAGCATGCTGCTGGCGTCAGAGTTGGCGTCTTCGGAGATGGACACCTCGGTCATGGCGTACGAGAAGCTGTCGGAGTCGATGAGGTTGACCGGCGTCGAGGAGGACATAAGCGGCGGGCGGATGAGGAGGAGAAGCAGCGCTTGGGCGGCGTTGGTGTCGAAGGTCTTGGTTTCTTTCAAGACTTTGGGCGGAAACGGGGTGGTGATGGGCGGAGGAGATACGGCGGCGAAGAAGGCGGAGCAGGTGGAGGAGAAGAAGAGGAGGCGGTCGTCGTGGATGCCGGATCCTCACCGGCGATGGCCTGTTCAAGGGTGGTAATGGTCGATGAATTTCCTAAATCTCCTGTGATACAACCTTGACCGCTGAACACGCGTCGAAACATTTATTTATTTTTTATTTTGATAATATACGTGTAAATGAGTAAATTGTAAAGCTTTCTTCTATCTTTTTATGTTCTTTCGCATTTTCGTATTTATTTGACTTTCCTCGACTACTATTAGGCGGTTTTTAATATCTTGTTATACCATTGAAAAAGTTTTATGATATAATGGTTTAAGTTGAACTAAAGCATTAGTAGTATATTTATTGGTTAATGAAATTAGTAAAATACTTTTGTCGTAAAAAGACATGTCAACATACTAATTTTTTCATAAATTTGTAGTTATATCAAAGTAATTCTCTAATAGTATAAAACAATTTCCTTGTCAAGGACAAAGTTGGTACAATTAAGGGAAAAATGTATAAAATACCTCTGTGGTTTGGGGTAGCTGCAAAAAAATTCCTGGAGCTAGAAAAATTGCAAATGGGATCCTTTGGTATTAATTCTGTTGCAACCGTTAGAAAAATCGTCTGAATTGACGGAGCATGATATTCACTTTCTTAAAAAATGCGTTTGATAAATTTTAATATATTAAAAAGACTAAATTACTCTGCCTTTTTTTTCTCTCCCACCCAAGTCCCAATTTCTTCTTCATTCCAATCAAACCCTAACCCTAGCCACCACCTCACCAACCAAAACCCTAGCTGCCACCCCCATCTACCACCACCGTCGCCCATTTCGGCCACCACCCAGCGCTGCCGCCGCCGCTAGAGCCTTCATCGCCGCTCGCCACGCGATCAAATGCAACGACTTGCGCCGCCGTCAAGCCCGCCATCAACCCTATCCAATTGCTCCGTCGATTGCCCCGCCATAAACCCTAGCCAATTGCGCCACTGCCACCGGCCTGATTCAACAACCAAAACCCTAGCCTATCGAAAACCAAGACCATTCGGGGGAAAAAAAAACCTAAGCCACCAACAATTCGAACTTTAATCGCACAAATTCAGATCTAGGGTTTCAAATCGCAAAGTGCAATTTGAAACCCTAGATCTGAATTTGTGCAATTTGAAACCCTAGATCTGAATTTGTGCAATTCGAGTAAATAATCAAATCAACATCTTGGGCCGCCGCTATACCCATCGATCCCCTTTGTGCCGCCGTCGATCCAAGGTAGTTGGCCTTCGTGCATGTCCAGATCTAAGAATCTCGTGGAGAAGAAGAGAATCAGATAGGAAAAGAGAAATGGAAAGGGCATGCCCTTCTCATTTATATAGATGGGCAATTTAGACATTTTTGTCATTCTGTTACGGAAATTTTACGGTGCAACACCTTTGTAATTTCATGTGTGTTTATGTAATTTTTGTAACTCTAGGGATTTTTTTTCAACTACCCCAAACCACAGGGGTATTTTATGCAATTTTCCCTATAATTAACTGTTCAGTGCCTAATAAATATTTAAACCTTTCACAATGATTTTTTTTTTTTTTGGTTTAAGAGTGAGAACTGTTTCACAATGAGTTGAATGTTGCAAATGTTACTTTCTTTGTCATCTTAATTTTTCTTTTTTAATCTCCTTTACCTCTTTTGAGTAAATTCTCGATTCTGATCCACCGTTTCATCCTACTTTCCCTGTTTCAGAGTTTATTCCTAGAAATTAAAGTTGTCACCGATTTAAGCCACTCTTCAAGAGGACATAATCCATTGGAGAATATCTTTTCCAAACATAATATGCTTAATTACATAATCCATTGGAGAATATCGATGAATGAATATCTTCAAGAGGACATAATCCATTGGGGGAACTGTCAAATCTTGATAGCGATCACAGTTCTAAATACAGTACCTGAAAACTTACGATTTTTTTTTAAAGTGAAGTGGTAAGTACTGGTACCCGTACCGTATAGGTACCATCTCTGGTTTTACATCAATAATATACATGTAATACTCATTCATCGATGAGACTAAGAAAACTGTATACAAATCAAATTGTGGGTAGTCCAATTGAGCTGTTTGTTCTACAATAAGCTATTTCGTATTTGTTAATGACATCAGAAACAAATAACTTATTCAATTGAGTTATCACATTTTTCAACTACCTCATTAGTGAGTATTTATAGAAGAATAAGATGTTTATTCAATATTAAGCTGTTGGAGTGTATTAGTATAGGTGAAGCTATACATCACACAAATGAAAGAACGTGATGAAATGTTCTTAAGTGAAGAGATAAATACAATATCGTCTAATACTATCTCAATTTAATAACTAGAGATATCCCAATAAAAGTCAATCATCAGAGAAAAAAATTCGCGTTGTTTTTCTAACGTATGTCTTCTCCTCCAAATTAAAAAAAATCTCTTCCCCTGCTGCATTCTCTCTAAAAGTGTCACCAAGCTTTAGGATTTGTTTCGTGGACGAGGAACTCGACTCTAGTAGCAGTTTTCCGTACATGCGAGTAAGAGATTAAGCGTGTTGGAAGCTCGTTACAATAAGAATCCTTTCATCGAAATTTTTTGGAATACTACGTTTGGTATGTTTCCGAACCCGCTTCATGTTACATGGTAGATGCTTAACATTATATATTCCAATAAGTGAAACAGCAGAAAAAATACAGTTTGAATATTCACAATCTAAGGCTGAACGTTCTTAGGAGCCAACAGGTGGATATGTAGTGAATATCAATTCATTTGCATCTAAAGCAAGGGTGTTGGTCTGGGAGCATATCTAGGATTAGAGGAGCATGGCCAGATCTTGCTATAGGGAGGGTTAGTAGGGTGGATGATTAGTAGGGTGGCTTTCTCAATTTTTTGCTCTCTACTGAAGGTTAACAAGGCTCTATCAATTCTTTCCAGAATCAAGTCTGGGCCATCCGTCTTTAGACCAGGTATAGAAATCCATAGTCCTTGATCCAACCTACCATATTTCTGGCACCCACTAAACCCCTAGTACTTGTCTTCAAGATGCAGGACTTGGTTAAAGTCCCCAATTAAGAGCCAAGGGACATTCTCCTGAGGTTGTAGGGCTTGAAGAGAGGTCCAAAGGCAGCTGTTTTAGACAGACTGGGTGGACTATAAACTGCTATAAATCTGTAGGTGATCCACATGCATGAAACATGGACTATAAACTGCTATAAATCTCTAGATGATCCACATGCATGAAACATTGTGTTATGGCCGAACCTTTTAACGTAGCTTTCACAAATAAAACCTCATAACTAAAAGTTTGCTTATATGTTCATTTATTTTTTCTTTTTCTAGTCATGGAGAGGTACTACAATTATAAACGAAAATCACCGATAGTTTTGTTACAACCCATACAACAAGTTGAGGGAGATCCTTTTTGCCACGAACAAGAATCACTGCAGAAGAATGTCCACCAATGGGAACAACAAAACGTCATGCAACTTGAACACGCGCATCTGGAATATCAGGGCTCGACATAAACTCTTGAATCTGCCGTTGGACTTGCTTCTAGTACACTTCATACAAGTGTTAATTTTACTTGTAAGTTAAAGAAGAGTAACTCATCCAACAGAATGACTAGGCCGACTCGCTATGCATCAGTCCCATCTTCCCAACACTTGCATTTGGCTTCTGATGAAGGATTAACCTTCTTCAAGAAACGCCACTTCCCTTCAGTTGATCGGAATTTGCAGAAATTTCACTCCATTGATCTTCTTCCGATCGTTTGTTCATGCTGCGACAAATTTTGTGACCAGCTGCATTTCAATGACAAAAAATACCGAGAAAACCAAAAAAGGGTACAAAACACCACCAGGCAAAGTTCCCAATATTATCTCCCTTCTCAATCATCAACCATGGTCAATTGCTCTCTCTCAATGATCCTACCGGGGGTTTGCAGTAATCGACGTCCACTTTTTGGCAAAAGATCGGGTTTTAGAAATTCAAAAAGTAAAAATTAGAGCTCTCTTGGTCAAAAAAAAGATCCGGGTGGATTCGAACCACCAACCTCTCAGAACAATGAAGCTCTGAGCGCTCTTCCCGTTTCTGAGCCTACGGATCTCTAATACAATCAACCAACAGCCTGAGCATACGAGTCCCAGCTAAAATATCCAGCAAACATGAATATGTTCTGGAACTTTCCATCCGCCATCAAAATTCAGAATTTACTTCGACATATAAGCAAATCATTATAGGCTAAAAAGCTATTAGAATGACATAAATTGCAAAGTAACAAATATACTCAAAACAGTTTCAATTTTAAACCAACTTTGAGATTCGAGAAAACTAGGAGCCCACAGTTATATGTTTGTTTCCTATATCAAAGGGTTCAACCTTTTTTGGTAGGTAAAAGGTAAAGACGTTTGATTCTAAGTAGATGGAGAAAAAATGATGGTGCTCATTGCTCAAAGAGGGTTAGACCAATCATATAATGCCTGTCTAGAACAAACAACATTATTATAGATGGTTAAGCATATGAATCTCTACTAAAACAAATTATTTGCTATCTTAATTTATTTATTAGCCAAGTAAAAAGGTCAGAATTTTGAAGACAGTTTCAATTACATAAAAGTTTGTGCTGCAGCAACTTAATAAAATCCACTTCTGTAGTCATTTCCTGCGCAACAAGTAATTTATTTGGTTCAAAAATACTGCAAACAGAAAAAGTTATTATGGCAAAAATACTACTAGAGTATGGTCAACTAAGCTATACTAAAATTTGTCACTATAAACACTTCGACATTGAAATATATTGTAAACCTGATAAATTCAGACCAACCATAAGACTAAGAGAAAGGGTGCACCACATGTGGAGTCACAACCTCAGTTTTAGAAGCATCAAGAACGTCCAGCTTTTAGCAGTTACAGCAAACATATTCCAGTAGCAATTGCTTAATGCTGTAGATGATATGAAACTGCTTGTTGAATAGTAACCTTCCCCTCTGCGTATCGCCCAGAGAATATGCTGAATGCTTCATAACCATCTGCACAAGGAAAATACCTCTATGCAACCTTCATTTCGTCACCAAACTCTGCAACACCTCATACATAACTTGTTTCTCCCGAGCACGTAACAAATTACACATCAAATTCATATTACCACTTTCAGAAAGTCTTTTTTGCCAACGAATACAAAGGAAGAACATGGGGTTAGAATCCCGCCTACTGTGATGGGGCAGCCTCATAGTTGAATATGACCTTGCTGCCATCACCCTTCAAGCATCTGCAACTGTGCAAACTTCAAATATTGCATGCCACCGTCACCCCAAGTATTTGAAATAGTTCCAACATAATTGAGGGTGCAAACTACAGCACAAAGATGGTCTACGAACAAATTACAACACGGGGAACATTTATCCCATATTTTGTCCAATCAAAGATAAGTAGCCACTTCTTTCAAGTGATCCGCTCATGCTTCCTGATGCCTCGAAAAGGGACCATGCTATGTATAATCAGTTTTAGTACATTATTATTATACAGTGCACACAAAGAATTTTGAATCAACAGTGTTCAAATATAACTTGTGTACTGGAGTCATGAACGGGGATATAAGTTGACCGAATGAAAATTGCTGACTGAAAAAGAAATCTCACAGTAGGTACCTTTTCGGGCTAAGATGGTTATGCACATCTACCAACAGACAGGTTGCATGCATCTGAAATTAAGCACGAAGCCAAGGCAAGACGCAAACACCACACCGGAGGGGAGAACCTGGGCAAAACCCCGTGCAATCCCCCCCAAAAACAAAATGTTGGTATTTTATTAGCAACTTGGCGACATGCCATGCAAGCGCATCTATCATTGCAAAGGTCAGCTTCCAGATTTACATGCTTGTAGCAGCACATTCCAGTAGCAATTTCCGCAGAATTTCCAAGGATGTCGACAACCTGATGCGAAGTGAACTAAGCGTCACTGAAGTTTCAATTTGTGTGGCAGGGAACAAACTTCAATTACAATTGCAAGTCAACTGCAGCATTTCCCAGGATGTTGACTCGTTGATGCGAAGTGAACTACGCTCCACGAAGTTTCCAGTCCTGATCTCACCTTTGATTTGCCTATCGATCATTTTCAAGGACCTAGGCAAACAGCCTGATCGTTCTCTCCAGCAGCCACTATCAAACATAATCACCAGGGTCCACAATTTCCAATACCAAAATAATCAAAGAAGACTGGACGATATTAATCTTTCACTCATACAAAACAGTATGTGTATGGTCCATCGACTACAATGAGTGAACAATTTAACCATATAGAGTGTAAACATCATCAGCTTATCATGATGCTGGATGTAAAAACTTCAAAATTTTAAAATCCAATTCAGAAGTAAATTGACAGGTTAATAAGAAACAATAACCACCGCAATAGTAAGCCATCATTGAAATATAGATATAACGACGGGAACTGCAGAAACATCTAACAAGTTGAAAAAAGTCCCTTGTTAATCGTCAAGTGCTCAGAGGTATAGGAACTTTGAAGTTTATCCTAAAATTCGATTGAAACCAAGGTGGCTTTTCACAGGTAATCAGATGGAGAAAGCAGACACCGAATTCTCGCGAAAGCAATTCAGGGTAAAACAGTAATTAGTTGGCTAAAGACATGGATCTGCAACAACAATGATCGTGGTAAGCCTGTAGTCAGGATTTAGTAGACTGGATAGGATCCATGCCCCTGTGATATCAGCCAGGTAAATTACCATATGTGGTGCCATTCAACTGAACTTTGTAAGAGAGAAAGGGATTGGACAAGGTAAGCCTGAACCAAATTTTCAAGGACAGCCAATGCAAACAGCCCGAACATAAACACCAAAATTTCAGGCATTTGTTGGCATATGTAAGGTAATAATCATTGCTTACTAGGTATTGGAGGCGTCTAGTTGAGCTGTGAATAAAATGTGATGGATGGAATAACCATTGCTTACGAAGCATTGAAAGCAGTGTACCTTAAAGGCTCGGATCTGAGAACGCATATCGAGCTGGTCGTCATTATTGCTTTGCGTGCATCTGAGAGCATGTGAAGTGAAACAGGCAGAAAGGACGAGACACACCACACCAGAGGGGAGAACCCGGGCAAAAATCCCCGTGCGATCTCCCCCCAAACAAAAAGATCATATTTTTATTAAGAAACTCGGGTGACCTGCCATGCAAGCGCACCTGTCATGGCAAAGGTCAGATCGCAACGTACACAATTTCCTCCCTCATGCCCCTTTTCTTCCCATGTCTCAATCCTCATACAAAGGTGACCCTCTCGAGTAAATCTTGGTTTTTCCCATGTTCCATTGTTGACTGTACGCTGGATCAATGTCCATGGCTTTGAATTTCAAGGAGAAACAATCTCAGAGAAATCACATCGCAAGCATTCCATTCCCTGTTAAAAAAGAGGGTATGGATAGCAAATTAAGAAAACACGTAAATATGCAATTCAAACCAAAACTGAGACATAATTACTTCATCCCTCTTGAGTACACCAATACGGAGAAGTACCATACCAGGCACAAGTATTACTCCGTCCTACTTAACTATCAGCATATTTTTAGGATAGAAAGATTCATTTGAATTCTAAAAGTTTCTCTGATCAATTTCCAAATCAGACAACCATACTCAACTATTTATTCCAGGTCACCCGGTCGGTAACCATTGTGGAGGTTTTTGTAATATTCGGTACTATGATGTCAAGACTTTTAAGAAGTAAGGAATAATATGATTGCACCCTAAACATTTGTTGGACTACCCATGTTTATTACCAAGAACAATAATGCTTTAAATGAATTGGTTACAACTGGAAGAATGTAATTTTGTTGTCGGCTTGTAATAACTCTTTATCTCTCGTTATGTGAAAAACCTAATTGTTAGTTGCCTCTGACGAACTAAATTGATGGAAAGCTTTATTGAATGAAAGCAGACCGGTAACCATTGAGCTAGTTGAATTGAGCTAAGCTAGTTGCACCTAAATTTGTAAGATTAGTTTGTGTTGTCGCACTAGACACGAGTTTCGTTATACCAGTCTCCTCAGAGAGTATAATCAGCATTTTTCATACAAGCAACGACTAAATACGAATTATATTGTTTACAAAATACGAAGGACGAACATTAAAGCGAAAATTTTCAAATGATCAAACGTTTATCATATAATACCTCTGTCGCGGATTGCCGATCAACTTGCAGCAGATCTGCCGGTAACTCTGCAAAAAGGAAGGAGGGGGGGACGAAAAAAAACAAAAAGAGAGAGAAAACCAAAGACAATTAAAAAGGGATAGAATTCATACTACGGCGTAAACCATACGGTGACGAACTGTAGATTAACGGCGGCCACAAAAAGTAAACTGACACAGACATCAACCTGTAGATCCAAACTAGAATATCCGTTCATAAATGATACAGAGCGGCGAACGATCAAGCTGATCGATGAAGAGCGAATCCGTTCGGGTGAGATTTAAAAATCGAAATCCTCAAGTTTTGGCTTTTTATTGGGGATTTGGAGCTGGACAAATGAGAGGAAGAAGCTTGGAAGCTAAATATGTACCGACAGTATCGCGGAAAACGAGTATATATAGAAGACGCGTGAGGAAGGGATGGATGAGATTATTATTCAGAAAATTAGAGATCGACGGTTCATATACGACCGGGTTTGTTCGGTTCCCTTTCTTTTGCGAAGGCGGTGTTGTATAAGTTGACGACTCTCATGCGCTGGCAATAGAGACATGGGCGAATGGTGAGATGACACGTGGGGACAGACTATCCCCGTTAAACACGCCAAATTTATGTTAGTTCGGACTTGAGGTGGGTAGACCCCCGGCTAAATGCTTTAGCCAAACCGCATTGGCCCGATCTCAGGCTCTGTTTGAAAATTATTTATTTTTCAGTTTGTTCCCCAGTTTTATAAATTGAAAAAAAAAATGCTTTTGATACATAATTTTTATTTTTATTTTTTTCAGTTTTAAAAATCAGTTTTTAAAACATGACTGTTTTTTAAAACTCTTTTGGATTTTCAGTTTTGATTTTGATTTTTATTTTGAGACCACCACCACCCTTCCACCGCCGGTAGCCACCGCTTACCGTCACTACCCACCGCTGGTGGCCGCCGACCATGCCCCACCACCGCCACAGCAAACGACCATAAAAAAAATCAAAATAAAAACTGAGTAATCAAAAACCTATTTGTTTTTGTAAAAAATAAAAACTAAACTGGTTTTTGTTCTTATTTTTTAAAAACAAAAAATCAAAACTGAAAATGATTTCAAACGCTTCATTAATGAAAAGACTTTCGTTACTACCCCGATTATAAGATAGTTAGAATTTATCATATAGCAATTGTTCGAGTGTTTTTGAAACTTCAGAATCGATAAAAAATAATTTCAATTTTAGAATATTAAAAAATAAAATTTGAATTGAATTTTATTAAATTTGATAGATTATTTTTATAGTATAAAATCTGATAAAAAAACGATCGAATTTTATAGGATTAGGAATTACATGAACCGAAAACAATTATGTTTCCTATTAAACCTTGTTCTTAATATCTACAACCTACAAACATTATCAAGACCGTCTTCATTGTTGCCACACCGTTTCATTACCACCAATCACTGCTTTTATCACCAATACCATTGTTACTATCACACCGACCACCATTTGACCACTATACACATCACCATTATTGCACTACTATCATCACTACCTAACACCTCCACCACGTTGTTGCGACGAACAACGCCATAGTCACCATAGCTACCACTAAAGTGAGTACAATTCCCCAACTGCATTCAAAATCACCACCATTAGACCGCCACTATTGCAAACGCCTCCACACCACTACTACTACTACTACTGATACTAGAAACCAAGCTTCTGCGGCCTAATAAATGGATCCATAAGCTCCTTATTAAGAAGTACAAAAAATCCTAAGGAGACATGGTTACCACGGCAAAATGATGCATCCAAAAATCCGGGGGGGGGGGGGGGGGGGAGGAGGTGTGGTAGTTGCAGATAGGGAAGAGATCGTAGACTGGGTAGATCAAGGACAAATTCACCACCGTTTTTTTTTTTTTTTTTTAAATGCCATTATATTGAACTCCAGAACTCAAATCTTGGTTGCTCGAGAATTTGGGTAAAAAATATTCTGGATAAAGGCTTTAGGCACATGCAAAGGAAGTGCTTTTACAAGAGCCTGATTAGAGGCCAAGTGTAACCAAAAGGGAGAGCAAAAACTCCAGGTGTCAAACATGCCCTTGACGTGAAAAGGAGGGGAGACCAAGCACACGGGAGGGAGGAGAACCGTGAAGCGGCGGGGGGTGGGGGCCTGGGGGGTGTGCGACTAGAAAGCAGAAGAGAAACATCCTGCTACTAAGGTCGAGTAGCGGGAACTGGGAAGTGTACACCTCAAGTCTTGAGGTTTACACACATGGTTTTCCAAAAACCCCTGTACCTTAACACCGCAAGGGAGTCAAAGTTGAAATAAGATAACTTGTAATAATAAGATAAGATAACTTGAAATAAGATTGAGGATGATCATAAGAACTTGTAATAAGTTAACTTGCATAGATTGAGAGTTATTATAAGAACTTGTAACTATATTAAGTTATAATAACTATTGAACAACTTTAGTAATCATGAACAAGAGAGCACGACTTAAAACTTGATGACCAGATTTCACCATGGAACGTCTCCACTGTAATGACGAGCTTATGCCGTTCTACTTTTGACCTTCTTGAGTTTTAGTGAAGACAAAAGTTTTGACCTTTTCATGCATTAGCACTTAGCTTATAGCTTTAAAACGACAGTACATCAAGATTGGATCAGTGAAACTCTTTTGTAATTCCAATCTTTAGAAGTAATTGTATGTTGTATGGGCTTACGGTACTAATGCTTTGTTAGGTATCATATCTAGTAGTGTAATGTAAATTTGCAGTCATGGAAATGTCATGACAAGACGATAACTATGTATTCAATGATTTCTATTAAATGCCACTCTCTTGTTAACAAGAAGAAAAAAAAGCTCTTTTAAATTTTCATGTCACTTTTAACTCCAAGTTTCTTCTTCATGGTTTCGATTAGAAGTACCAAATCAATCATTCCTCAACTATGACTTCAAATACATGGTTCGTAAGTTATGCAATTTTGAGGTTTATGGCACTGTTTTCTATCGATTCAGGTTTCTAAGTTTTTCTCAACTAGTTTTCACAAATTACAATTTTTTTTAAGTAAAAACATATACCAAAATGCAAATACACTGTCTTAAAAGCAACGAAAACGACACTCTCTCCACATACGATAACCCCATCCAATATGTATTACTATATAATATCAACCTAAGATCAAACTAACAAGTAAAAAATCAAACTAACAAATAAACAACGAACTCTAAAAGCTTACAACCACAAAAGATAAGTGAGTTTTTTTTTTTTTTTGGATATATGCATAAACCAACTAAATACAACAGCGATAGAGACCCGAAAAAGATGACCGAAACAAGAAGTCAACACCAATCTGGTAGTCACAAACCCACGACCCAAACACTTGTCCCTGCCACTGTGAGACATGTCCTTGCCAAGGCTACATGTTTCGACCCGCATGCAGCCGGCCTACATGCACCCTTGAGCATCCCGAGCACCGCTCGCAACGCCGAAGTCTCGTCCATCGTCAGTCCACCACACCGTTGCCTAGCCCCTGTGGACACCCCATCCAGACATATAAGTCCACCCCTACGCAAGTCCATATCAGAGAACCATAAGCGACCTACAACTGACCACTACCGCTCCATCAACCTTAATCTAACAACTACACAATGGGCACAGTAACACCACCACCACCAAAATCTAACCTGCAACACCTTTCTAGAACAAGGGTAAAGGGGTATCAACAGGGGGGGGGCAATCCCCTAAAAGGAAAACCCTTGAACTAGATGCTCCATTACTTCTCCAACCCAGGGAGCACCACACCCACGGCCACAACCCCGACTAAGAGACCAACCCACAGTGGCAGACCACTCACAACCCAATCGCGATGGACCCAAAGAGCCCTCGGTGGCTTAACCCGTCAACAACTTAGACCCACGCTCTGACGCCACACACACAGAGAGACTCACAGCGGCCAGTAAGATATCTACCGCTAACGACGAACATGAATAGGCTATAATGAGTTTGAGCAAGCCACTATGGTAAATCAGTACTCTTCGAGTCCAAGTGGCGACAAGGCCACCTCACCTCATCAATTAGGATCCCTGTTGAAAGAAACCTCAAAACACACATATAAACCTCGCGTACAAAACAAGGATTCACTCTACCACTTCATCACCCATTAAACAAAAAATGACCGGTGGTGACGAAATCTAGATTTGAGAGAGAGAGTCTGGCAGGAATTTTTTTTTTTTTTTGCCAGATTGTAACTGAAATGAGTCTTTCTTTTCACTCTTTGACAACAAACTCATCGAAAATTAAATATTCGTGGTCGTAAAAGAGTAAGACAAAACATGAGGTATAAGTGTATGTGCAAAAACAAAGAATTCCATTTAATTTTTTATTCATGGTTACTGATATAATTCAAACATAAATTTTCAATAATTAAGGGACACTCAACATTCCCAGTCAAATTATAAAGTTGATAATTATTGAGAAACAGGACTCTAAAAAGACCCTAACAGGATCCTAAAAAATCTTGACGTGATTTTCAAGGATCCTAAAGTGGTCCTAACAGCCCTGGCCATCAGGCTTCTAGTCCTGTTAGGAGTACTCTACCTACAATTATATAAAAGTGACTACCCCCAAATACGCGAATAAATACACACAGACATACAATCTTTTCATGCTTTTTCAGTCGTTATCTTGTAGTTGCACTCTCACTTAAGTATCGGAGAATTCTCCGTCAGAAACCCTACCCCGCAATCCCGTGGTCATCATTCCAGACTGGAGTTCCCGATCAACTTTTCAGTAGCTACAGTTACATTAAACTTCAAATATCCAAGAACTTTACTCCTTACAACACTTTAGCCAAATCTTTTAATGTAGATTTCACAAAAAATAAACTGCGAAGTCTGGTTATGCTAATTTATTTTTTCTTTGCTAGTCATGGGGAGGTACTACAATGTACCAAATCACGGCACAATTTGACGTAGAACTTTTTGGAAATGAATAAGAGTCACTGCAGAAGAATGGGATCCAAAAATAGTCATGTAACTTGAACATGTGCACCTAGACTAGAGCGCCATAAACTCCTGAATTTGCCGTTGGATTTACTTGTAGTAGCCCACTTGCATAGAAGTATCAGCACAAATTTTTTTTTCTAATCAAGATAATGCATTAATTAGAAGGAATTACAAAAGAGGGTGCTTGGTTCACCATTTCATCCATTAACAAAAGGGAATCAAAGGATGAAGATGGAACCAGACCAAAGGAGTTAGAAACATCTGCCCACTTGGCTAAATTGTGGGCAATGCTATTTACACATATATCTACTTTCAAAATATCCCAGCAAGTAAAATTCTAAAGTTTCTCACGCGCTTCAGCAATAATAGAGTAGCTCTTCCAATGAGGTTGTTACTCGTGGTTAAGTAGCCAATCCACTACAGCCTGTGCATCTCCTTCGAAAATTACATGAGTGCAATTGTTTCTCAAAGCAAGATAGATCGCAGTTAGGCTGCCAAGCGCTTCCGCTGTTTCAGGGTCCATCACTTCATTTATTAAAATGGTTGCAGCAACAATTTTACCTCTGTGATTTCGAATGGTCACAGCTTCAATGGTTCTTGTCTCTCTTACCACCGCGTCAAAGTTCACATGATGCCAGCGGGGATGAGGGTTAAATATGTCACCAAGATGTACTCTTACAGTAGATAAAGGAGAGAAAGCCTTTTTGTATCTATCATACGCCACTAGCACCTGCTTTGATACAATTCTTACATTGGTTTCCATTTTTTGGAACACTAATTGGTTTCTACACCTCCAAACTGTATCCATAATAGTAACATCAAACATAGTGTAATGATAACTAGCTTTAGCTTCATTACCTTGAGAAATTGGTGGAGATAAGATAATTGTTAACCATTGGATTGAATGATTTCTGAGATCACTATTGGAACCTGTAAGTGGCTGGGCAGGGATAACAAGAGGACAAAAGTTTTCAGGCGACACCAACCAGAAGGCACGAGTAAGAGGGCATGTGATAAATAAATGGACTAGAGTCTCTTCCCCAGAATTGCAGAGAGGGCACTTGGTGTTGATATCAGGGACAAAATCTTGAAGCTTCTTCTTGACCGGGAGTAAATTCCATGCAATATGCCATAACAGGATTTTGTGCCTTTCACGAATTCTGGTTTTCCACAGCATCTTCCAAAAGGAACAATACCTATCTTGATCAATTTGAAATCGCAATTCATTGTCAAACAGATAAACAGCTTTAGCCGTTAGTTTTCCGGTTTTGGTTGGTGTCCAGGCTAATAAATCCCGAGGCATTGATGGGGAAATACGTATTTTCAGTATTTCGCCAACATGAAATTCTGAAAAAAGGTTTTACAACTTCTCTAAGTTCCATGAATTAGATGAGTTCTTGAATAAGGAAGATACTTTCGAGCCTGCTACCATTGCGCAATGTCTCCTTGCTAGAGCATATCCCTTTCCATATCCAAGATGCTGATTTTGGAGGATCATAATCCAAGAAATTTGTTCATTTCATATATTTCTTCTCCATCACCTTCACCCAAAACAAATCTGGTTCTTTTAAAACCTTCCATCCCAGCTTTGTGAGTAGAGCTTGATTGAATGCCTTCATGGGTTTGAACCCCAACCCTCCTCTACTTTTGGGAATACAAATAGTATCCCAAGCTTTTGGGCAGTATACATGTGTTTTAGACTCGCTATGCCCCCACCAAAATCTTCGAAAGATACTGTCAAGCTGATTGCAAATTTTCTTTGGAATAGAGAAAGTTGACATAACATACGTGGGTATGGCCATTGCGACTGACTTAATTAGCGTGCCTCTGCCCGTTAAGGATATACAATTCGTTTTCCATCATGCTAGTCTTCTTCTCACCCTATCTAGCACATTAGTGAACAACTGAGTTTTTCATGTATGGGTGAATAAAGGCAAGCCCAAATACTTGTCTTGAAGAGGTGCTTTCTTTATGCCTAGAATGCCACAGAGTTGTCTTCTAATGGATGCTTCTACATTGTTGCTGAAAAACACTCTTGATATGTTTTTATTAACTATATGGCCTGACCACTCAGCATACTTGTTAAGGCTATTGACTACTTCTTCTACTTCCCCTTCATTGGACCTACAAAAGAGAATTAAGTCATCCGCAAAAAGTAAGTTGGAGATGGCTGGACTAGAGTGATTTGCTCTGATTCCTTGCATTTTTCATTGAGTTTCAGCTTTCAGAAGTAATCTTGATAAAATTTCGGACCCCATGATGAACAAGAATGGTGAGAGTGGGTCGCCTTGACAAAGACCTCTCATTGGTTTAATGATCTCATGAGGGCGCCATTGATAAGAATAGACATTGTAGTAGAACTAATGCATTGATCAACCCACTGAATCCATTGAGGACTAAAACCAAAGTTTTTTAGCACAAGAAGGATGAAAGGCCACTCCATCTTGTCATAGGCCTTTTCCATGTCTATTTTGATGGCCGATAAACCCTTTCTACCTTTCTTCTTCCTCATCGTATGACCTATTTCTTGGACAAGAATGTTGTTGTCATTGATTATTCTGTTTGGCACAAAACCTGCCTGTAGAGGAGAAATCAGCTTATGGAGAATAGAAGCCATGATCGAAGAAATGATTTTGTACGAAACATTGCAAAGGCTAATAGGTCTGTAATGATTTACCGAAGTGGGATTCTCGACTTTCGGGATTAACGTAACATGAGTATGATTCTGCTCTTTCAACAGATATCCGCTGATAAAGAAAGCTTGGACACTCTTGATGACATCCTGTTTAATAGTATTCCAGTATGTTTTGTAAAAGTGAGCTGTCATTCCATCTGGACCGGGAGCTTTGTGGGATCCCAGGTGATGGAGAGCACGACTGATTTCAATTTCTTCTGGAATGGAGCAAAGCATAGAATTATCATCTTCTGTAACCTCTGGTGTAATCAAGTCTTCCAACCCCAGGGGAATAACAGGTTTCATAGATTCTCTTGAAATGCTCATTAAGACAATCACCAATGTGTTTTCTGCCAAATAGCCATACTCATTCACTGTTCTTCAAGAAATCAATAGCATTTCGTCTTCTCCGAATGAGAGTGGTTAAGTGAAAAAATTTGGTATTGATATCACCTTCCACGATTCTCTTGTGACGAGATTTATCCATCCACAAAGCCTCTTCTCGCTTTAATTCATCATCTAGCTCTAGTTGAAGATTTGATTCCAGAGCATTGTTCTCAATGGTAAAGTCTTGTACTTGTATAGAGCTGATGGTTTCACTAAGCTGCTGGATTTTGGTTTGGATCATACCAAAATGCATCTTATTCCAACTTCTGATGGCTGCTCGAGTATGTTTGATTTTTTGGCATAAGATAAAGGGGGGATCCCCTGATGAAAATCTTCCAAGCATGCTTGACTACAAGGTGGCTTGATAGATCCATTGTCCAACACGACAGAAATTTGAAAGGTTTAGGGACATTAGAATCAGCTTATGTTGTGTTCAAAAGAATTGGGCAATGATCCGATTGGCAAGCAGTGAGGTGTTGAATATATGCATTTGGGAATAGGAGTCTCCACTGAATGTTTACATAACCACGATCAAGTCTCTATTTAATATTTGCAGCCATTGGTCTCTTGTTATTCCATGTAAATGGATTCCCTGAGAATCCCAGATCGATCAGACCTTTCTCATTAACCACTTTTAGGAGGCCTCCTGACGAAGATGAGGCAAAAGGTTTACCTCATTTCTTCTCGATTGAACTTGTAATATCGTTATAGTCTCCAATTCCTAACCATGGTCCTGCAAAAGAATCAACTGTCTTGGAAAGATTGTCCCAGAAACTCGGTCTCTCTTGCCTGTAGGGAGGGCCATAAATAGCTGAAATCATCCAAGGTGTTGAAGATGGATCCGAGAAAACAATTGCATTTATAAGGTTCATATTGGCAGATACAACTTCGATGTCCACTCCTAGCTTCCAAGCTAGGCACAGACCTCCAGCAGATTGAATTGGTTTAACAACATGATGGATCATAAAATCGAGAGCAGAAAGATTGGGGATGAGAAAATGAGAGAGAATTTTTGTTTCAGAGAGGATGCGAATATCAAAGGGGAATTGTCGGAGGAGCCGACGGAGGGCCCGGATTTTTCGCAACGATCCAAGCCCTCGACAGTTACGGGAAATAATCAACATGATGGCGGTGTTAGGAGGGGATCGCCTCCTTCCACCTGAGAAGAACATTGTTGGTCTAGTATAAAGAACTGTTGGTTGTTGGTGCTTTTGGTAAGACGAGCTCTCTGTTTCAGGTTGAGTTGGCATTTGGGATGGTTTGAGGGAATGGGAGTGGAACTGTCTGAGGGGGTTGGGTTAGAAGTACACGGGATGCGTTTTTGTTTCTTGTGGGTTTGATTTTCAGGTTGAGTGGGTTTTCTTTTCAGATTTGGTTTGAGGTCAAGATGTTGCGGAGTTTCTATTATTGGGTGTGAACCGTTGCTAAGGGGTTCTGAAGTTTGTTTGGGAATCAAAGAGATTGAAAGTTTCATTGTAGGTGTAACAGGAGACGGGCACCACACTCCACTGTCAGCATTGGATTGAGTGGTGGTATTGAGGTTGGAGATGGTTTGTATTTTGGAAGTGGTTTGCTTAATGGTGTTGAAAGGGTCTGATAGGTGGTATGGTGGGCTGATGTTTGTAGGTATTTGCGCATGGGAAGTAGGTATTTGATGGGTGACAGGGACAAGTGGGGAGGGTTGCTTGTTTGTTATGCTAAGAAAACTAGGTGGCATGTATGAATTTTGGTTTGGTTTTGTGATGTTGTCAGAGGTAGAGTAAGGTGTAGATTTTGGGAAAAGGTGTGTTGGGGGGAGAGCCTCACCTGCCTCCATTACCCGGTTGTTTTGCCGGTTCACCAGAGATACCATATTGTCAGGAAGTTGCTTCTGAACAGGGTGGGGTTGAGAAGCTGATTGTTCTCCTTCGAAAGAGGCCCTTATCCATGGAGTGTAAGGCCTAGTAGCTCCTGCAATTTTCCAATCGTCAGTTGGGTCCGAAGCTCGGTTGCACCACTTCCTGACATGTCCGAGGCAGCCATATCTGAAACAAAAATCTGGGAGTCTCTCATACCGCAATTGAATCCATGCATCTTCTTTACCTTCTCTCTTCATTGCAAATCCTTTCGGAAATCGTTTCTCTATATCAATTTCCACTTTGATCCTCATGTATCCTTTTTCCCCAATCCTTCCTTCTTTCGAACTTTCTATTTGCTTCAAGATTCCAATTCTCTTCCCTATTGTGACAGCATTATTTCTGGTCATTCGATTTGGAGGAAGTCCGTAGATCCGAACCCAGAACGGAGATTGAGCAAGATTCACTTCCTGTAATGCAACATCTGGAGGCCATTCACTCAACACCAAGTGTGATCCCATAACTATCCAAGGACGATTATTCATAATCTTGTGAAAGTCATCTTCACTTTGGATAGTAAATTGAAGTCGATTATCTTGTTCTTGTATCTTGATACCATCCGGAGATTTCCAAGCTTTATATAGAGTGTTTTTTATCCCTATTTTATTGAGGGGTCTGTCACCGATGATTTTCCCAACAATAACGAACAATCAGCGCAGATTTTACTTGTAAACAAGAAAAGCCACTCATCCAACAGAATGACTAAGCCGACTTGCTATCCATCAGTCAATCTTCCAACACTAGCATTTGGCTTCTGATGAAGGTAAATTAGTACGGAACGTAAATACGTACGGGTCATAACCAAGTTGTGGATGGAGGATTTACCTGCTTCAAGAAGCTCCACTTCCCTTCAGTGGATCAGAATGTGCAGAAGATTCATGCCATTGATGCGATTCTTTCTTCACGGTATGAGAGACAATGTGGCCGGCTGCATTTCAACAAAAATAACCAAGAAAACCCAAAGAAGAGAGTATAGAACACCACCAGGCAAAGTTCCCAATATTATTCCCCTTCTCAATCCTCAACCATCGGTAATTGCAATCTCTACATGATCTTAACGGCAATTTGAAGTAATCCCCCTCCACTCTTTGGCATGAGATACAAGTTTTAGAAACTCAAAAAAGTAATGATCCAAGTTTTGGTAGCTAGTAAAAAATAGAGCTATCGTCACCAAATAAGATCCGGGTGGATTCGAACCACCAATCTCTCAGATCAATGGAGCTCTGAGCGCTCTTCCCGTTTCTGAGCCTACGGATCTCTAGTACACAGTCCATCAATACTGCTAACGTATGAAGTCCGGGTAAGACAACCAGCAAACATAAACAAGTTCCAGAAATTTTTATTTGCCATCAAGATTGAGAACTTACTCGGAGAAATAAGCAAACCATTATAGCAAATAACCTACTACAGTGGCATAAGTTGCAAAGCCTCAAATATTGTTGAAAACAGTTTCAAGTTTAAACCAACTTTCAGACTGGAGCAAACTAGGGATCCGCAGTTCTATTGTTCGCTGTAGGGATCATCAAAACACCAAACCATCCAATGTAAAGCCGGTTTGCTGGTGTTATTCATAGGGTAGAGACATTTTTCTTCTTGGTAGGTAAACTCCTTCGGTTCTAAGGACAAAAAAGGATGGCGCTCGAAGAGGGTTAAACCTGATACAACGCCTACGTCAAACAAAACCGCGCTAGTATAGATGGCAAAGCATATAAATCCAGTAAGGAAAACTTATCCGCCATTACAAAATATTTATTAGTCAAGTAAAAATGTCAAAAATACTTTGGAATGTTTCAAATTTATGAAAAGAGGATAGCATTTGCAGCAAATTAATAATCCACCGTTCATATTTGTTTCCTGTAAGCCCCCAAGTGATTCATCTGGTTCCAAAATAGCGCAGACAGATAAGTTATAATGGCAAATATACTACAAGAGTACGGTCAACTAGGGTATACTAATAGTTGTCGCCATAAACACTTTGACGTTGAAATATACTGTAAAGCTGCTAAAATTCAGACCAACAATAAGACCAAGGGAAAAGGTCACAAATTTTCTTAAATATACTAAGGACAGTTTTGTTCAAGCATGTCATTCTCATATCCTATGTCATGAGCTCTAATCTAAATAACTTGAACTTAATTACTAAATCTATATATATTACCATTTTTTTGAAGTGACTGCACACACACACACACACACACACACGAGGCAGGGATATATATCTACATATCATAACCTCAGCTTTACAAGCATCATGAACGTCCAGCTTTTAGCACCTGCAAGCATCATGAAATATTCCAGTAGCAATTGCTTAATGGCCCAGATGACGTGAACCTCCTTGATGAATATTGACCTTCGCCTGGCTATGTATCCGCAAGAAAATATGCTGATTACTTTACAACCATCTGCACGAGGGAAGTACCTCAATACAACCTTCAATTTGCCAATCTTGCATTAACCACCGACCACGCCAAACTCCACAACGGTACAAGACTGCCTCATAGGCCTCGTAACTAACTTATATCTCCCGATCACATAACCATCAGCAACGAACTAAAATTTAAAATAAGTAGTGTAACAAAATTAACATCAAATTCAAATTACCGCTTTCAAAAAGTCTTTTTTGCCGAGGAATATAAACAAAGGCACATATCATCAAGTTAGCATCCCCCCTGCTGTTGTGGGGCACCCTAATAGTCGGTCGAACATGAACTTCCTGCCGTCACCTTTCAAGCATCTGAAACTGTACAAACTTCAAACATTGCATAGCCATCACCCTTTAAGCATTTGAAATAGTTCCAACATAATTGAGGGTGCAAACTTCAGAGCAAAGGATGTCTGTGAAAAAATTACAACACGGGGAAACATCTATCTAATATTTTGCCCAAATCAAGATAAAATAGCCACTTCTGTCAAATGATCGCCTCGTGTTTCCTGATGCTCAAAAGTGAGATGAATAATCAGTCTTAGTATATTATTATACGAGACAGAAGAACTTTGCATCACCAGTGTTCAATCATAACTTGTGTACTAGAGAGATGAATGGGATATAAGTTGATTGAATGACAATCGCTGACTGAAAAAGGAATCTCCAGATTGTACCTTTTGGGTTAAGATGGTAATGCACATCTACCAACATAAGTTGCACGTAATTGGTTAAATTGTATCTGAAACTAAGCACGATCCAAAGGCAAGATGCAAACACCACACCAGAGGGGAGAACCTGGGCAAAACCCCATGCAAGCGCACCTCTCATTGCAAGGTCAGCTTCCAGATTTACATGCTTGCAGTGAACATACTCCAGTAGCAATTACAAGACCACAGCTCCACAGAATGTCTTAAGGATGTTGACTGCCTGATGCGAAGTGACTATGCCCCCAGTGAACTTTTAATTTCTGTGGAAGGGAACAAACTTCAGTAGCAATTGCAAGGCAACTCTGCAGCATTTCCAAGGATGTTGACTGGTTGATACAAAGTAAACTGAGCTCCACCGAAGTTTCAATTTGCATGTTATAAAAAGTCTTGATCGCACCTTTTGTTTGCAGTATCGATCATTTTGAAAGACCTAAGCAAACAGCCGGATAATTCTCGCCAGCTACCACTATCAATCAGAATCTCCACGGTCCACAATTTTCAGTACCACAACAATCTTACAAGACTCAAACAACATAAAGTGTCTCTCTTACAAAACAGAATGTTTATGATCCATCAGCAACAATGAGTGAACAATTTACTCATATAAAACTGTAAACACCATCAGCTTATTATGATGCTGGATGTAATAACTTCAAAAACTTAACATGCAACTTGGAAATTAATTCAAAGGTAAATAACAAACAAGCAAGAATAAGCCATCATTGAAATGTAGATATAACAACAGGAACTGCAGAAACATCTAAAAAGTAAAGAAGTCCCTTGGTAATTGTCAAGTGCTCCCATACATGCGAACTTTAAAGTTTATCCTAGAATTTGATCGAAACCAAGGTGGCTTTTCACGGGTAATCAGTTGGACAAACCAGAAGCAGAAATGTCGTGAAATCAGTTGAGGGTAAAACAGTAAGGATTTGACTAAAAACTTGGATCTTCTACAACAATCATATGTGGTAAACCTGCAGTGGGTTTGGCAGACTGGAGGCAATAGGATCCATGCCCCGATTATATCAGTCGGGGAAATTACCATGTTTGTTGTCATTCAACTGAACTTCGTAAAAGATAAAGGGGTTGGACAACGTACGCCTGAGCCATATTTTCAAGGACAGCCAACGCAAGCAGCCCAAATAGACGGACACACAAAAATTTTGGTCATTAGTTGGCATAGGTAAGGTAACAAGGCATTGCTTACTAGACATTGAAGGCGTGTAGTTGAGCAGCGAAAAAAGGTGATGGATGGAATACTCATTGCTTAGCAAGATTGAAAGCAGTGTACCTTAAGAGGCTCAAATCTGGCAATGCATATTGAGTTGGTCTTTGTTAGTGCTTTGCGTGCATCTGAGAGCATCTGAAAGTGAACAAGGAGGAAGGAAGAGACACACCACACCAGAGGGGAGAACCCGGGCAAAAATACCCGTGCGATCTCCCCCCAAACAAAAAGATCATATTTTTATACAGAAATTTGGGCGACCTGCCATGCAAGCGCACCTGTCATGGCAAAGGTCAGATCACAACATACACAGTTTCCTCCATCATGCCCCTTTTCTCCCCATGTCTCAATCCTGATACAAAGGTGGGCCCCCTTGAGTAAATCTTGGTTTCCGATGTTTCATCTTTGAAATGTATACTGGATCAATGTCCGTGGCTTCCAATTTCAAGGGAAAACAATTTCAGAGAAATCACATCGTAAGCATTCCATTGCCTGCGAAGGAAGAGGGCATGGATAACAAAATAAGAAAACATCCAAACACGCATCATAGCAAAACTGAGACGTAATTACTCCATCCAGTTGACTATACCAATACTGAACGTAACCACAACAGGAACAAGTATTACTCCGTCCCACTTAACTGTCTGCATAATTTTAGGATAGAAACATTCATTTGAACTCTAAAAGTTTCTATCAACATCCAAATCTCACATCCATACAATACTACTATTCCAGGCCACCAGGTCGATAACCATTATAGAGGTTTGGTAACGTATGGTACTATAGGTCAAGACTTTTAAGAAGTAAAGACTAGTATGATTGGGCGCCAAAGATTTATTTGACTACAGGGATCCGGAATCTGGTGGCCGCATGTTTATTTCCAAGAATAATAATGATTTAACTGAATTGTTTCCAAGGTAGAACATAATTTTATTGTCGGCCTTAATAACTCGTTATTTCTAGTTATTTGAAAAAAAAAACTCATTACAGTAAACTGACAGAATGCTTTATTGCATTAGAGTGGACCGGTAACCATTAAGCTAGTTGAATTGAGCTAACAGTTGCACCTCAACTTGGGTGATTAATTTGCATGATTTGTAATAAGAGGATCCTCATTTAAGTATAATAAGCATATTCAAAAAAGCAACGACTAGATTCAAGATATCGTTTACAAAATGTAACGGACGACATTAAAACGAAATTTTCAAAATGATCAAACGTTTATCGTATAAGTACCTCTATCGCGGATTGCCGACAAACTAGCAGCAGATCTGCCGGTAGCTCTGCAAAAAAGGGAAAAACAAACAAACAAACAAAAAAAGAGAAAACAAAATAGAATTGAAAAAAAAAATTAAAGTTCAAATACTGCGTATATCATCCGGCGACGAACTGGAGATCAACGAAGGCCACAAAAAACCTATAAGCTTGCATCGCATCGATCGATCTATTTCGCGAACCAAAAAGAATTAAAACTGAAACAGATTTCAACTTGTGGATCGAAACTAGCAAATCCGTTCACGAACGACACAGATCGGCGAACGACCAAGCTGATCGATGACTAGCGAATCCGTTCGGGTGAGATTCAAAAATCGAAATCCTCAGTTTCGACCTTTTTTTTTCTGGGGTGGGGGGCGGAGTTTAGACTTTTGAGCTGGAAAAGAAGAGGAAAAGGCTAAGCGGCTATCATTTACCGCGGAAAATGGCATTATATAGAAGACGCGTGAGGGAGGGAGGGATGAGATTAATCAGAAAACTAGAGATCGACGGTTCATATACGACCGAGCGTTGGGGTTGTTCGGTTCCCTTTCGTTCGCGAAGGCGGTGTTCAGGTGTTGTATGAGTTGACGACTCTCATGCGCTGGCAAAAGAGATTTGGGCGAATGGTAAGCAGACACGTGGCCCGTGAGGGGGGGGGGACAGATTATCCTTGTTAAACACGCCAAATATACACTTGTTCGAACTTGGGGTGGTTGACTGGCTGGGCTTTAGCTAAATGTTAGTATTGCGCTTTGGCCCAATCTAAATGGAAAGACTTTTGTTGCTATTGAAAATCTTTGTTTATGATTATATTTATATTTATATTTATTATTTGCAAAAAAGTACAAATATATTAGATGACTAAGAGATTATTGCTGTATATGGAATTCTACTTAAGTTTGCACAAATTTTTTTGTTAAGACAAGTTATAGCTAACTTTTAAAAAAAAAAAAATCAATATAAATGAGTAATCTTTTCAAAAACTTCATTCAAACGCAGGAAAAAAAGAGAGAAACAATTTCTAGGAAAAGGAAGAAAGAAAGGGCAAAGACTTTTTGTAGCGTGAGAGAACGTGCCTTTCACAATGTGAGAAATGGCAACTTACTGTGAACATAGGGAGGGGCTAAGCGCCTATCCTTTCAACTAAGTTCATATCATAAGTGTGTGAGGATGGAAGATTTCAATTGAGGGTATTTAGAATTCCTCGTGTGTTAAGACTCGCTTAAGATAAATGTTCATCAAACTTTAATTTATTCATGACATAAGAGTTTTTTTAACCTAACTGGATGACTAAAAAAAAAGATTTGGCTGCTATTCAGGTTGAAGAAATCTTACGCCTACCTAATATAGCGATAATTAATGGTTGCTAAATGTTTCTAATGACTATTCATTTGTGATGCTAAAAAATGCTGTTAAGAATTGTCGCTGAAAGTATTAGTAAAAAAGTCACTAAAAATATTTAACAACTATTAATCATCACTATAAAAGGGATTCAGATCCACTGTTGTAACTAGGGTTACAGCCGTTGGATTAAATCCATTGGCTCAGAGAATGCCACGTTAGCCAATGAGTTAACTATATCAAATGTCCATTTCACTGCTCAACAGACAGTTCTTTAACAGTGCTCTTAAACCCTCTCTCTCTCCTTCGTTCCAACTTCAATCAGCGGCAATAAGCCAACAACAAACTTAAAGAGAAAGAAGGGAGCCAACAACAGACTCAGGGAAAGAGAAGAGAGCGTCGCCTCCTCATGAAGGAAGTTGTCAATGCCCGCCACCATCTCGCCGCCTCCCACTCTATTGTCGCTCCGTCCGCCCCACCAACTCCGTCTTCTCCTCATTGGCCGATGGCGGCCCCCTCTCCGTCTCCGATAAACCCCCCACCATCCTCCTCCACACCCCTCATCCACCGCTTTCAGCCCCCTTCCAATTGTTTACCCCTCCTCCACTCACCAAAGAGAAGATTTGGGTGCTTTTTTTTTTTAAATCTAGCCAGATCTAGCGAGATCGATAACATATTGGCATGATGCCGCGTCGGAGTTTCTGCCGGAGAGTATATCGAGGTGTTGCCGATGAAAACATGGGGAGAGAGAGAGTGTGAAAATCTGATGCCCATTCCATTTTCTGAACCGTTAAGACTCCAAACACTGTGTTTTGGAGACACGAGGATCAATTTACTTAGGTGGCATTCTCTGAGCCAATGGATCTAATCCAACGGCTGTAACTAGAGTTACAACATGTTGTAACCCTAGTTACAACAATGGATCTGGATCCCTATAAAAGGGATTGAAGGAATATTCCTACAATCCGAGTAACAACCAAAGTATTATTTTTCTTAAAAATACAACCTTATATCCCGACTCCCCCAAGTACCCCAGCCATCCCCCAGTCTAAATTCTCTTCATCCAAGATTACGTCATTTTTACCTCTTAATTATTTCTCACATCATGTATAAATAACTTTAAATTGGAAAAATCAATCACATAATGTTAATTGTTTGGTCACATCTTATATTAAAATGCACACACACACACACTTGTTAAATTCACATTTCAAAAGAATTTAATCTTTCATATCCTGCTATACGAAATTCAAATACTCAAATCATTAAAAGTGTTATCCAAGAACTACATTTTAAAAGTCACAGTGATCTCCAGACTCCAACCACAAGATTATTAAGGTCCTAGCTTTCATATAAAGAGATTTTGATAAATTTCCAAGTTCATGTTATTCTGAAATTCGTCTTCTAAAAATTACTCTAGTGACAATCTTTAACACTTCAGCAACAACTGTGAATTTCGTAATAAAAAAAAATGTGCGTTCAGCATCACCTATTCATGTTTTGCAAAACGCCTAAAACGTCACCACTTCTCTTTACCATATTTTGTAATCGGAATAAAGATCTTCATTGTATAAAATATATGTCATAATATAAAGCATCGCTAAATGTGCTTACCAACAAAAAAATTGTTGCTAGAATTTTTAACAATATGCTGTAAAATGACTTTATCAACAAAACAACGTTGTAAAAGCTGTTATGTACCTCTACAATACAATATAAGATTTTAATTTTCGTAACAGATATGTCGACCAACTGCCGCCTTCACATTGAAGTAAAATTAGATCCAGAAGCTGTTTGAAAGTACAAAAATTTTAGCGCTGATTTTGTACAACTCAGAACTTTAAGCATCTAAAATTTTAGAATGAAAAATAAGTTAACATGATTAGTAAATCCAAAGCAAATGTTTGAAAATCGTTCGAATTTTACAAGTTTATATCTAACCACAATAATTTTCTCATTTCGAAAACATTGGTGGTGGTATCGGTGGTGGAAACGATGGTGGTGATAGAGTAAAAACGGTGGTGGCGGCCAAAATGTGCATGTGAGGTGCATTGATTGCAAAGGTGATGGAAAAAAATATTGATGGTGCACTATTTTTCAGCACATTGATGGCTACTGTATGGTGGTTATTGGATGTGATGTTCCCGATGACATGGTGGCGGAGATCGAGGTGGTAGCGTGGTTCTGGTGGTGGTGGTGGTGGTGGTGAAGCCGTGGTAGTGGTGGTTCTAGTCGTGGCCATGATGCTATAGAGGTTGTGGTTGGGGCAATAGCTAAATCGCGATGATTATAGTAGTGGCAGTGACAGAAATATTTTTTTATGACGACGTAAATAGAAACATAATGATTATCACGGTAGCTCTAATTTGGTGGAGGTAATGTATCCAATAAAATAGTGACTACGTTATGGTTGTGGTGTTGGTCTTGGTGAGAGTGGTCAGGACATCATGACAATGAAAATTCATTCTACATAATCTTTTGTTCATAGCTTTTGATTACCCGCTTAGAATGAAGTAAGGCACGTGCAAATTTAAAGTTTATTCTAAACAAAAATCAATTTTTTTTAACTAATATAATGTCAAACATTATTAAATATGCTAAGTTTGAAATTTCAAGTTTTAAACACTTAAATGCTTTATCAAACACACCCTTAACTAATAACAAGGACAGGATCACAATGTATCGTACACAGAACGTGTTTCATAGACTGTTCATTCCCAGAATCACACGATAAACATTTCTAAAACACCATATGTTCATAGCTTGGCGCTATCTGGATCGAGATTTGCAAAACCTACCGAAAGAGTCATATGCAATTAAGCCATTCTAGCGATGAACAATTTATGCGATTCCACAACCCATTGTAATGGACAACACCAACAGACACCGATTATACATATTTCTTTTAGCAAAGTAAGCATCTTAAATCATGTTGAGATTAGTTATAGTAAAGCTGCAACTTGAATTGACTTTTCATAAATTTAACCAACCAACTAAGAAAATATAATCTCAACCTACTCAGTTATAAAATAGGTTAGGATAGGTTAACCCCTATTGTAGTGGGGTTATCTTGGACTGGACTTTTAAAACACATTCATATTTTGCTGATAACTTCCATAAAAAGAACCGCCACATGTGATGCAACATTAGCCCACCTGTCACCGGCCCAAAACACCACTGACTGCTGCCACGACCGTCGCGTACTGTCGACTATACCACCGAAACGTCTATCTCTGCCACCGCCACACTTTCGCTAAGTGCCCCCCCCCCCCCCCCCCGCTCAGGCTGCCACCTCTGACACTTACGTCTAGTTTTATTTAAATTAGCATATCTTAAGCATCATTTGTGATAATTTTTGTTTCTAACCTACTGTTCGACTTTAATAACCAAAAAGATCTCGACATTTAACATACAATTTTAATTTGTTTTTACGACAAGGGCTGTTTTTTGTTTTTTTATGTCCACCGCCCAAATTTTGTTGAAAGGACATAGTATTTTTCACCTTCAATCTTCATTAAAACACATATCCCCCCGCGAACACCAAACTCACAGCCAATCACCATCGTCACAGACTCTTGTCTATTGTCGTCACTAACCAAAACTTCCGGACACCAAAACCCCCAACATCGCCAATCACCACCATAGCCGCTAACAACCACCAAACCACTGACATATACACAGCTAAAACACCAAACCCTCTAACATCTCTCACCACCACCATACCAAATACCATTTCTCTTTCCTTCTCTCTCCAAATATCCCTCTCCAATTTGCAACATATGTAGGAAATCGTGGTGGATCATGATAGAGCTCATTGATAAAAATATCATGAAAGATCTTGATACAAACACTAGGTGACATCGCGATGGATATGTGTTTCATCAATCAATTGTCACTACTATGGTTTTGGGTGATGTTGGGTAGTTACGAAAATGGGGGTGTTAAATAATGGTGTTAGGTGATTACGACGAGTAATAGTGACCGGTAGAAAAGATGTATCATGGTTCGAAGTGTTTTGTGTACTAGGCTTAGAGCGATATATCAAACGAAGAAGAAAAAAAAGAAAAAGAAAACGATATGAACACTCATTTGAAAAAACTCCTACCCACACCCACAAGTAGTTTTGATATTTAATTTTTTGAGAGTCAAAATACAAAACAAAAGCTTTGTCAAATAACCCTTGGTTTGTTTGGACCTATTCAATTTTTACTTTTTTTTAATTGAAGAATAAAAATATATATCAAGATTAACGAAAGGAGTTACACACGTCCGAATAGACAAGTAAAAAAACTTACAGACCACATCTCCATCCGATAAGAATTATAGTAAAATAAAGGAATTTTTTTTACTGTTATCCGGATTGAAGGAATCTTTCTCACACCCCTCATATAGCGACAATTAATGGTCGCTTTATATTTTCAGTGACTTTTATTTAGTGACGTTATAAAAGACTATTAAGAATTGTCGTTGAAAATGTTAACATAAAAGACACTGAAATATTTAACGACTATTAATTGTCACTATATACGGAGTTGAATGAAGATTCTAACAACCCCGGTAAGAGCTAAAGTTTGTTCCAAAATAAAAGTCAACAACCACATCAAAAAAACTAAGAACAAGAGAAGAACACATAAAAACCTAAACAAATATGACTATTTTTTTCTCGTGGATATTCAATAACCAACTTAAATAAACTAAAACGGATAACTATAGGCTAAAAACAAGGTAAGACTAAATAAAAACAACAAATCAAAATACACCAATTCGCTGTCAGCCACAAACCCAACTCCAAGACACTTGCCCACACCGCTACAATTTGTCCTCGATTTCCGTGCATCTACTCTAGCACGAGAAACGCCACCTTTTCCGGCCATCTTCCAACCACTGACTGTCCCCCAGAATCACCCCAACAGAAGCACCAGCCGGAACCCCGGTGATACGTCCAAAGTCCCAGAATCACCCCCGACCCATTCAATTAAACTCAAAACATATTCACCCAACCCAACCAAAGCTTGTTACACCCCTAAGTTAAATAGAGGAAGAAGCAAAGCAGAGGAAAGGAAAGAAAAGGTTAGGCATGCTCGTACACGTCACGGGTTACCGACAGTTCTGAAAGTTCAAGAACAAAGTTAAAATCGGAAACCAAGAATTTTGCCCGTAACACGAACCCAAGTGAGAAACATCCACATGGGTACAAAGAAACACAGTTCTCGCTAACGTTTAAATCGGGCCTAAGCCCTTCAGAATTTTTAGTTGAATTCCTGATCGTCTACCGCGCTTGCGCACATTTTGAAAATTGCCAAGAGGGTTCTTTCTATAAAGGGGATGTCACACTAAAGAATGGAGCACTACTTATCCCAGCACGAGGACAAACTGATAAAATTTGCAACCACAAGTTGCACTACACTCCTGCTGAGTCACCGTTGCGCGCCAACTAGAACATAATGTAACTTCCCGAGAAGACATGAGCTTGAATGGGTCCTTTTGAATGTACGCGCACAAAGAAATAAGAAATGCATTCCATGTATGTAGATAAGGACGACAAGCCAACATCTCTACTATACAAAACCATTAAGAACTTCCATATTGTACACCGAAAAAACAGCAGAAAGTCACTGGTCCAACTTGATCCAAAAGCTAGCTAGACATAGTAAAAAGAGAAGGAACTTGCTCAAATCTTTCGCCTCTAGAAAACCGGCTTTATCAAAGCTCCGACATATTACAACTATGCCGAAGCGTGAGGCTGGTGTCGCGATTTCTCCTTCACTTTCACATCGTCATGCTCCTCTTTGTACTCTTCATTCATGAATACATCAGAAAATTAGGATTTACAGTACACAAGGCAATAAATATAGAATTCTTGAAATGGATCGGTGTATCAACTAGGTTGGTGCCTAAAGCTGATGACTTGATTTTTAGGTGCAGAGACTCTCCTTAAACCAAATTATACTTACAGTTATCTAATCGTAGACCAAGTAGCGGATGCACGTCAATACAGCAACTAATTTCATGCAGACAAACTTGGTTCGATTCTTAGGTGCAGAGACTCTCCTTGAACCAAATCAATCATACTCCCAGTTATCCAATCGTGCAACTTGTTGACGCAAGTTTATACATCAACTAATTTCATGCAGACAACTGGTTATCTAATTAAGATATAATTCAAAGCCACTTGCTTAATTAAGTTTAGGCTCTTCGATACCATGCCCAAGGTGGGGCTACGCGTATATCAAGAACCATGCTTTAAACGTATTTCATCCTTTAAACGTACTTTTAAAGCATCTGCTGTGTTATTTATATACTGTTACCACTTTTGGGGCACATGCATAATAGTTTTGATTAACAAAAAGTCAAAAAATCACAATAGATAATATTGTAAATTAATGGGTGGATTCCAGAAAGAGAGGAAGAGTTTCAATATCGGAAATGGTGAGAGAACAAGGAGAAAAGGAGTTGTGTATAGTTACAGATGAATGGAGAGAAAGACGACTAGTATGGCTAGAAACGTTTCGTAAAGAAGCCTCATTTGGAACTGAAGAGCAAAGGTGTTGCCTTAGGCACCAACAGTTCGGGAAACAGTATTGCCACTCAAAAATCGACGAATAACTTCATCCCATCACATGAGTAATGGGAACATCGTGAATATCTAGTGAGCTAGTTACTATTTCAAGTGTAGATTCCTTACATATTTTTGCTAGAAGAAAGAGATATCGGGGCTAGGAGCTAATAATATCCCTTCTGTGGTGGGTGTTTTTTTACTTTTGCAGAAGTAAAAAAACGCGACAAATAATCTAAGATGCCGTTTGCTAAAAAGAGAAGTAGAAGTGAGCACCAACTTAACGTAGTAGAAGCGAAGTACACATGCTCCACTTCTCACCAATCGCGATCCCTGCAATGGTTGTAGCATCTATTGGCATCAATACTTAAGTAGCTGCAGATTTAGGTTATGCACGTCAAAGACGTTACTGTACACACAGATAGCTGCAGATCTAGGTTATGCACGTCATACAAGTTACCGTACACACAGATTTCTTCCTCTCGTATATTCGGAGGTTGTAGTTGTGTTGGGGCTATAAACTGCTTCTTATCACACCCCCAGTTGAGTCAAGTCAATCCTACTAAAGCATATCAAGCGTCCAGGTGGGTCAATCATACCAAAGCATTCACAATTAGCGACAACAAACATTAAAGCAGCGCGATATACCTCTAAATTGGGGTTTTAAAGAACTCAATACTAGGTTTGTAACTAACACTAATAACAAGTGGTTAGGACACTAGTGAGTGTGAGATAGCAAATATTACCCGGAGAAATATTAACAGGAGACTTCACATTGACCGTCTTAACCTTGTCATCTTTGGGAAAAGGATCGTTTCCTCCATATATCCCTCCAAATCCATCATCATCAGACCTTGTCGCATAACCCTCACCATAGGTCTTGGACATTGTGTCCCTAACCACGCCATTAGAGTCAAAGTTAGCATACCATGTAGAAAACAATAATTTAGCATAAGATAGCCGGTAATCAGCTTAGCGACCGATTACTGATACCTTTCTTACACAGGAAAATAGGTGTTAAAGACATATTGCATACGAAAGTATTTTCTCAGATTTATACTTCTAAATATTTTTGACTTAAAAATGTTATCATTATCCCTCATTTATCTTAATATTCTCAACGTCTGTTGCTCGTTAATATTGAGCAGCAGCATAGAAACGAAGCCGACAGCAAGACAATTAAAAAAAAGAGGTCGGATGGCAGCCAAATTTGGACGATGTAGTAACACTATCAATCATGCTTTGGGCCTCTTGCTGGTTAATTGGACTCGAATTAACCCGAGCTTTGGAGTGTCATGTTTGGTCTTAACTGGCGAATTGATATAAAGAGCAGTTCGAATGCCTTAGTGGGCATGGCAGCCCATTCAGATGATAGCAAAAAGCCTTTTCAACCTCGTTAGTGTTTGTGGCGGCCGAGCGCCTTGATAAGGCTTGCCACGTAATTAGCCAAAGTGGGAAGAAAACAAGAGAAAGAATAAAGGGCTTTTCAGCCGTGAAACTTTCGTGCAACTAACAATGTTCTTCGAGTAAAGTGGAGGATTGATTGGAAGTCTTCCTTTATCCTTCTCACAGTGACTTTCTTTGTGCGCTACGATTACGCTAACGCATAAATATTGTTGGAGAACAGTAGCAGCTTTCTTCGGGTTTGTGATCACTTCAACCAGGTAAAAAACGAAGTCTAGCTATAACTTGATGTGCCTAAGCTTAGAGTAAAAAGTTTGAGAAGAACCATTGTATTATATTTTACTGTTGAGATGGTGAATTATTAGCCCCGTGATTGTTTCTCTCTCTCGGTAATTCTTGCTAATTGTGGTGGATTAGTGTTGGTGAGTTCTTTATTCTTGGTAGCGATACTTGTGATTCCCCTGCACACAAGACTTGGCTCACAGTCCTCAAAATTGGCCCGTCAAAATGAGAGGGGTGAATTTCAATAGTATGCTCGAAAAAAGTTGGAAAACAGTGTTTAAGATTGATATCTATAGCAAATCAGAATTTGGAAATGATAAACAAACACAAAATTGTCAGAATAAAAAATGAAAACAAGAAAATGGCAACAAAACGGAGCGTAACGGACCACTGCTCTGGGTGCAACAAGTTCATCGCCACATATTTTCAAGTACAAACCCAGTAACCAGCACACGTGATACGGGCAAAACACAGACAGAAAGTAAAAATTCTAGTACAGGAATCCAGAAAAATGGACAAACATGAACAAGAGAAGGGGTAGAAGCAAAAAAATACGAACCCGGTTTGAGGTTTGTGCTCCTGACCAGTCTTGTCCATCTTCTCCACGTTCTCCGTGCCCAAGAAATCAGCACCTGAACCTGAACCTGCACCTGCCTGCTGGAATCTAACCCCGGAAGTTTTGCGGCCGATATGGTAAGGAAGAGATGACGGGAAGAGAGCGGTGGTGGACGACGGTGGCTGTGCTCGAACAAGTCTGAGGGAGTTGAGCATCATTTTACGCATGCGGCGGTTTGGGAGGAGGAGGCATAAATACATTACTTGCAGACAAAACTGGGCATAGAGACGAGGAGCAAATTTGCGTTGAGCTCTCTGCGTTTCACACGTACGCTTCCAGCAATTTCATCTGGGTTGTGGGTGTTTCACACGTATCAGATGGAGGGACACGCGGGCATTCTACAGGAGAAGAGTTCATGTCACTCCTCACCTCAGCAACATCTTCTTCTCCCGTTCCAAGGTATAACTCGCCGGTTTTGCAAAATTTATTTATTTATTACTATAGTATCATATCATAGTAAAATCGTGGGAAAGACTATTGCAAGTCAATTATATTTATCATACGAATATAAAAGGCAAAACCTCAATTTTGGTGTAATAAAAATATAATATTCTTTTTATTCCTACTTGCAGCAACATCTTATTTTCTTATCTCAATCATAATTTATCTAAAGATAAAAAACATAAGAAAAACTATTGTTAGTCAATACATTTTATTTATACAATATAGATAGATAAAGGCATAGATAAAGATGGTATATCACTTTTTTAGGATAGTAAAAAAATGAATGTTACAGGCTTTTGACATGTGACATCTTTAGATAAAAATATATATATAAACTTAACTGTCTTTTCAAATAATTACTTCCACTAAAATTGATAATTTACGACCTTCTCCATAAAAATCTCCACACCTGCCCATTTATCAACCCTCTTCGTAGCATGATAAGATGGAGATGGGTAGTCACCATTGCTATCTTCCACGAATGAAGAAGGTGGATTAGGAATCCACTTTTTGTTTTACATCGGCAAGAATCGAAAAATATTTCGTTCCCTCTCACACCTATCATACCACGGACACAATACAACCTAAACACACAAATATAGATGTTTTGTACTTTATATATACTAATAATAAATGTTTTGTCGTAGACGATACATTTCTTTTACTTATTTTTGACTTATTTTAATTTGATGATCTGAATTTTAACTTTCTTACGATTATAACACTACTGTTTGAAGGAAATTGATTGAAAGTTTTTTTAAAAATTTCGTCAAAAAAATTTGTTGCTTGTGGTTTAACCCAAAATATCTTTAACATTCTACGTATTATGACATGGAATCTTGATTACACACACATTGTGTGTGTCAAATATGCTAGTTATATCAAAAGTCAACGTCATTTTTGATGTAATAAGGTAGTAGTTTTGATGTTACATTTCTATTTTTATACTAAGGGTTAATTACAAAACTGTCCCTTGTGGTTTACACGTTTTTGCACTTTACCCCTCGTGTTTACAATGTTTGCAATAATGTCCCTTGAGGTTGGCAAAATCATTGCAAATAGCTCCAAAACCGAACATCCATTCAAATTCAGCCATTAATGAGCCCACGTGCATAGCACACCCGATTTTCGCATGGGTAGATCGGTCATTTCCGATCCCAATCCCTCTGAAAACCCTAAACCTCCATTACTTTCTTCTTCTTCTTCTTCTAGAACCCTAAATTTGATGTTGAAACAAACATCTCCTGAACTAGGGAGTTTGACATATGTAAAATCTATTTAAGCACAAAGTGATCCTATTGATCCCAATCTTTTTAATTCAGGTTCTTGCTTGCAAATTACAGAAATCTGACTAATGGGTTCTTGATCTGGTGATCAGATCTTCAAACGCCACAGCCACATACGTAGATGCCCATAGTGCGCACACAGTGCACACAACAGTGCGTGTAAATGAGGTGCAAGAAGTACCACGCCACCGATCTCAGCAGCGGCGTCAGCGTCTGTGCCTCCTGCCTCAATGAACGTCTCTTCTGCCTTATCGCTGCCCAGGCCGCCCAGTCCCAAGCTTTCGACAACTGCCGCAAATCCAGCACCACCGTCGATCCCCCACCGCCACAACCACCTGTCCCTCGTCTTTCCCTGCTCCGTCTCACCTTACATCACCCGCCACAAACCCACCACCATCACCATCAATATACCCTATCAGATAAATGCTTCTATAGCATTCCGCAAGGGGGGTTTTTGCTAGTAGGGGTAGCGAATCGACAAGAATAGATTATTGCCGATGTCAGAGGGAAATGGCCCATTAAAGTTATTATATCCCAAGTCCAGTACTTCCATCTCCTTCAAATCCCCAATTTCTTTGGGAATGTTTCCAGAAAAATATTTGTTGTGTAAGATGCTGGAACAATGTATGACAAGAATCAAAAGCAAATTATATATGCAAAATAGAAGAAATCACAAATCTTTGGGAGCATCAATTGGATCACTTTGTGCTTAAATAGATTTTACATATGTCAAACTCCCCAGTTCAGGTGATGTTTGTTTTAACATCAAATTTAGGGTTCTAGGAGAGGAAGAAGAAGAAGAAGAAAGAGAAGAAAGTAATGGAGGTTTAGGGTTTTCAGAGGTATTGGGATCAGAAATGACCGATCTACCCACGCAAAAACCGGGTGTGCTGTGCACGTGGGCTCATTAACGGCTGAATTTGAACGGCCGTTTAGTTTTAGAGCTATTTGCAATGATTTTGCCAACCTCAAGGAACATTATTGCAAAAATTGTAAATACGAGGGACAAAGTGCAAAAACGTGTAAATCATAAGGGACAATTTTGTAATTAACCCTTATATTAATGGCAAGTGTCAGGAGAATATAACATCACATATTTAAATACGGTACCAAATTTTTTTTGCTCTTTCTAAATGGAGTTCAGCAAAATTAATTCACTAACCGCATCATGACATAGCATCACTCTTAGTACAACAAAGTAGTTTTGATGTTGCATTCCTATATATATTACTGTATTATTTATGTGAAAGAGGAGAATAAAGATCACATATTTGTGTGTGCCTTTCCACCAGATGTCCTTTATATAGTAATATTTTTCTTCCGAGATGTCAATATCCATACGTAATGTTTAGCGTACTATCAAACGAGAGCAATTTAACTTTTCCTAAGAATGCATATCTAATGAATGAAACTTGTAATACAGTAACATGCTTGAATTCAAGATAATACAAATGCTGTACAGTCAGACTTTACTCGCGGATGATTGCGCCTGCCTTTCCACTACATTATATAAGGGCTAATTACACCTATGTCCCTGAGGTTTGGGGGTAATTACACTCAAGGACACAAAGTTTCAAAATGTAACACTTATGTCCCAAAAAGGTTTCAAATGTATCACCCGTGTCCATTCGTTAGGGTTCCATCCAAAAAATATATTGTTCATCATTTTGTATTTTAAAAATGACAATACTGCCCTTGTACAATATATCTTGAATAATTTTTATAAATTTTAAATTAGGATAACAAATCTTAATTCTTTAAAATTAGGGTTTGAAATTAGGATAACAAATCTGTTTATTATTATATATGATTTATTTATCAGTTTTAGTTTTAGGATATTCTTGAAATCCTAATTTGCAAATTAGGATATTCTTGAAACCCTAATTTGCAAATTAGGATTTTCTTGAAACCCTAATTTGCAAATTAGGATTTTCCTGAAACCTTAATTTAAAGATTAGGTTTTTTTTGAACCCCTATTTTGCAAATTAGGTTTCAAAAAAAACCCTAATTTGCAAATTAGGGTTTTATGTTCTATGTTCTCTCTCCCTACCACCCCGTCGCCGCCACCCACCCCCCGTCCACCCCCATCGCCTCCCCCACCCTCCCTTTAACCTGTGGCTGCCCCAATCTTTCCCCTAATCCGCCGCCGCCCCTACCGTCCCCACCAACCTACCGCCGCCCCTACAGTCCCTCCAACCTGCCGTCGCTGCCCCTACCCCCTCGTCCCTACCCCGTCGATCACCATCCCCCTGCCCCCATCCTCCCCGCCTCGTCGCCGTCCCCAGTCGCCTCCACCCATCCCCTCTTCAACCCATTTCACACCTCCCCCTACCACCGCAGCCCCCATCGTGGCCCAACCAATCAGATCCACCCGTCACCGACCAGATCGAGCTAACCCGCGGCTGGCCATACACCTGCAAACACGCACGCCGGAAAAAATGGTCTGCCGGCAGTGGGTTATGGTTGGACCAGCTTTGATTTGTGTATAGTGGTGGTGTAGGTGGGTTGATCGGCGGTGGGGAGAGAGAGAGGGGGCTTCCTGCCGACGTGGGGAGAGGGGAGGGGGCTCTCGGCGTGGGGCTGCCGGCGTGGGAAAGAGAAGTGTAGAGAGAGAATTTAAGGGAGAATTTAAGATAATGGCAATTGAAATAAATAGATTTGTAACTTGAGGGCAATAAAGTTATTTTGTTAAAACTGTTAGGATTTTTAGGGTTCCGTTTGGTCAATGGACACAAGTGTAATTTGTCCAAACTATTGTCCTTGTCTGTAATTTACCCTAACCTCAGGGATATAAGTGTAATTTGCCCATTATATAATCTCACGTTCTATGATATTTGGTATGTCCAGTTGGCGGCTTTACTTTACACAAGAAATTTACATTAATAATAATAATAATAATAATAATTTGTCCAGAGTCTTGGGTTGCTTGGTGGTTGATGGTGTTCCTGCGTCGATATATATGTTCGATTCCGGTTGGTTTGGTTATAAGGTGGCTGTTTGGTGGCGTCATGAAGCTGTTTGTGGTGACGGTGGTTGGTGGAGTTAACAGTGGCTAAGTTTTGGCAGTGATCAACGGCAAGGAATGGTGATGAGAGGTGGTTGACAGCGGCGACGACGAGAGTTGCCGGAATACTGTCGGTGGTGCTGCTTTGTATGATAGCGCGTGTGGTTTAGTGCCTAGGGACATGTGTTCATGGGCTGGCAGGAATAGTGGGCATGTGTTATCTAGAGGCTGCCCCTGTTGCCTTTGTGTGACAGTTGTTGGACACGTGTTCATGGGCTGGCAAGAATAGAGTTGTATATGAACCGAGTTCCAGCCGACAATGTCTTTGTTCGAGCTTGGCTCATTAACTCGGCTCGAGTTCGTCTAAGACCCAAAAGATAATGTTTGAACTCGGCTCAAGTTCGTTTCCAGGCTCGTACGGCTCGTCTAACTATACAAGGCGAACATGAGCTAAAAAGCTCGGCTTGTTTGTGTTCAATCTCTCTATAAATCCCTAATTTTGCTCACATTCCATACTTCTTCAATCAGGCAAGTTCTTAACTTTACTAAATCGCCTAAAATAAAACATACATGGAAGAAATTGACTGGAGTAACTCTGTAAGTGAAAAGAATTCAACCTTGCATTTAATCGTCTCTGAGGCAATGCGATGTAGAAGAAGAAGCAATTAATGCAGGGGCGAAGCACAAGCATGACCAGGGGGGGGGGGGGCATGGCACCCCCCCAACCCCTTTTCTCCCCACCCACCCAAAGTTTGAGATTTTTTGTTGTTGTTTTAAATAGTGGGTAATTATATTTAAAATATTTATTAAAATGCCACTATATTATAAATGAATGTATTAGAGTTCATTTTGTTATGTTTTTTACTTTTTTGTGCCGCCGGCCGTCGTAGTCTATATCTTCCTCGCTCTTTTGTCCATCTTCATTCTTTCAAATATAAATCTTCAGATTAAAGAAAACACTAATAGATCAATGTTAGTTATTTTTATAATATGTTATACTAAAAATAACTAACCTTGACTATTGTCATCATACAATTTTCATTCTTTTTATAATATTTTTAGTTAAATTTTTTATAATATGTTATACGTGACTATTGTCATCATACAATTTGATAATCGCACTAGTAATACATATATACAATAAGAGTTAAGTTTCTTTCATGCAAGATTAATAGTTTGTTGTTGACTAACTTTACCAAGTTAAATAGATCACTACAAATAGTGATATTATATGATTATTAGTCAAATTGAGCAATCTATTTTGCATTTAACGTATTCAATCATGACGCGAATTTTTTTATGTTAGCCGTCAAATTTTTTTTATGACTTTTTGGTCCTCCGGTTGAACTTCCTAGATCCGCCCCTAAATTGATGTATAGTCACATGATCTACATTGTTTTGGTACTCTGAGATGAAAGGAGAGAAGATACAGAGGCACGTGATCTACATTGTTTTGGTACTCTGAGATGAAAGGAGAGAAGATACAGAGGTCTGGGGCTATGGATGAGAAAATGAATCCTTGAAAGGTCTCGGAGAAAGTGATCAGTGCACGGCTCAAGTGTATTGAGGCGTGTCTCTTGAGATTTCCGTTTGGCATTTCTGACAAGGATAAAAGATAAGGACTCTGTGATGTTTAGGCTGTTTTTGGGCTGTTGGGTTTTTAGTGTAGTTGGTCCGTTAGTGTAAATAGAATATTGGGTTGTTGGATTGTTAATGTAGTTGGACTCTCTTTGAGTAAAGTGGTATTAAATGAGTTTATGGTTTAAGTTTAAATTAAAAGTTATAATCAGTTGTATTTAGACATGCAAACTGAATTAGAGAAATATTTAATACATATACACGAGTTGTCCATGAGCATATTCACGAATCACTATGAATATTCATGCTCGGCTTGTTTAATAAATGAATTCTAAAAATGTGTTCATGTTCAGTTCTTTAAGTATATGAACGAACATGAACAAGCTGTTCATGAACAATTCGGTTCATTTGCAGCCCTAAGCAGGGATATTAGGCAGGTGTCATCTAGAGGTTGCCCATGTTGCCTTTGTGTGACAGGTAGTGGAATTTCTAGTCTGGTTGTATTTATCTTATTCCGAGGAAAAAAAAAGAGGGTTTGTTTGATTTTATTTTAATGGGCTAATTACACCTATGTCCCTAAGGTTAGAGGTAATTACAGTCAAGGACACAAAGTTTCAAAATGTAACATTCCGTGACCAAACACTTTTAAAATGTATCACCCGTGTCCATCCGTCAGAGTTTTGTCCAAAAAGTGTACTTTTTTATGATGTCATCAATACGTATTTTTAAAATGACAATATTACCCTTGTACTGTATATACTGAATAAAATTTTAAACCTTAATTTAAAGATTAGGGTTTTGGTTTCTTCCCAATTTCTGCTGTCTTTTTCATAATTTCTCAATCGGTTTCAAAACCCTAATTTATTTCAATCTCAATCTGCAAAATAGGGTTTCAAAACCCTAAGTTATCTCAATCTACAAATTAGGGTTTCAAAATGTTCTTAATTTGCAAATTAGGGTTCACAACCTTAATTTTTCTAAATCTGCAAATTAAATTTCTATTTTTTCTATCAATCTGAAATGCTCTACAAATTAGGGTTTCAAAATGTTCTTAATCTGTAAATTAATTTAGGCTTCCTCTTCGATCTGAAGCATCCCGACGGGGGGAGAAACGCCGGTGGAATGCACCATCACCGCATCCTCTTCGACAAGAACCATCCGGGCTACTTCGACAAGGTCGGCATGGGCTACTTCCACCGCCTCCGCAACAAGTTCCACTGCCCCGTCGTCAATGTCGAACACCTCCGATCCTTGCTCCCACAGGAGGCCCGGGAGAAGGAAGCTTGCAGCGGCGCCGCACCCGTGGTGGACGTGACGCACCGTAAAGGCGTTGTCAACTTCATTCGCCCACCGACAGCACCGCCGAGGGTCAGGCCAAAGTCACGGCGCACCGGAAAAGGAACGGTGAGCCCTAATTTGGTATCAGATCTGTCGAGGGGGAGAGGGAGAGGGAGAGAGAGAGGAGAGAAAAAAGATAAAAAGAACATAGATATTTTCAGAGAGGAATGAATGGCATTTCAGGGGCAATTATGTATTTTTCTCAAAACCGTTAAGTATTTTTGTATTCCGTTTGTCAATGGACATAAGTGTTACATTTTGAAACTTTGTGTCTTCGCGTGTAATTACCACAAAACCTCAGGGATATAGGTGTAATTAGCCCTATTTTAATAGTTGTTTACTGCTCTAGTCTTGTTACTGTTTTTTGTAGTTTGTTGTATTTAATTTGTTGTTGTTATTTAGTTTTTGTGTGTTTAAGTTAATTTTAATTTGTGATGATTGCCGGAATTTTAACTTGTAATGTTCGCCGAATGGGATGTCATCCATGTATACGAGCTTTTATGTTCTTGCCATTTATGGGATGAGTGTAACTTGACTGTTTTACAGTCTTTCATCTATATGTATTTATATTATTCTTAAAAAATGGGGGGATTAAATACACGTTAGTACCCTGAAAGTATCCTGAAGTCTCACTTGAGGGTCTCAAAGTTTATTTTTTACACATAAGAGTCTGTAATTTCAAATTTACAATAAGTAATGACTTCCGTCTCAATTCCTAACGATCTAGCCATTTCTGTCAGGGCAATTTTGTCAAGTCATATTTGGTTTTTTATTGTAAAATCCCTTGACTTTTGGAACCCTAATCCATTGATTTTTGGAACCCTAAAATTGGCATTGTTTCAGCCCATCGCCCTCCAGCTTGACAAACAACGTTTTCGCTCCGGGATGATAAATGTGCATTGGCTTGAACGGATAGCAACACATAGGCGGTTCTTCCAACCGAATCCACCGCTCGCGTGCAGGATCGTATTCTTCAAACACCGCCCACCCATGAAGCTACGTTAAACGTTCCAACGTGTAACTGTGAGCGCTTTTGCCTGGAAGAGCATAGATCTTACCCTCGATTACGGCAACTAGAGGGAATGGCTTTGGGTTGAGCAGATCGGGGCCTCTCATGCCACGTCCTGCTGCGCAGATCGTACAAGCGCATCTTCAGTGGATATGTAAGCTCGTCGTCGGTGGTTTCGATCAAGTCACCGCCGAAGAAGTAAATCCTGGATCCGAGGGCCACGCGGCCTATCCTGCCTTCCAACTGAGGGTCGGGGAATAGGAAATCGACGACGTGGTATGCGAAAGCGTCGATCAAGTTGAGGGAAAAAACGTGGATCACGCCCTGCTCTTCCATGAAGAAGATCGATGTCTCCCCCCCATTTTTCCCAATCCTGAGGCAACGATGGAGGAAGATTTTTCATGTCCCTTACCCTAGAAGTCTTCTGCTTCGTGCATAATGGAATGGAGTCACAATCTGTAGCTACGTTCGCTGATATGCTTCGGTTTGGAGAGTGTCCTAATGAGTATTGCTTTGCGGCGGTCATTCAAGCGTGTTGTAGACCGGATTATGCTCGAACTGGGATGATTTTATTTGGGTTTGTGATGGAGACCGGGTACTTTGAGTTGGATTTGTGAGTTGGGTGTGCTTTGATTGACTTATTTGCGAAGGGCAGAGGGGATTTGGGGTGTGCTAAAAAGGTGTTTGATGAAATGCTTGAGAGAAACTCGGTTACTTGGACTTTAATGATGACTAGATTTTTTTTGAAAAAAAAACAAAGATGCTCTAGCTGAGAGGTTTTATGAAAACTAATGAGGTAGTTTTTAGGGTAAATTACACTAAACCCCCTGAGGTTTACACCCGTGTCTCACAAAGGACCCTAAGGTTCTAATTTCAACAACTAACACCCCAACTTTGCATTTTCGATCCAATTGGACCCAAAATCGATTTTCCGTCTAAAAAATGGTGGATGTCCATCCACCTTGAGGGGTAATTTTGGCAACACACATTTATTGGTCTCTCTCTCTCTCTCTCTCGTTTGCTCTCCGGCCAACTCAGCACCGAGTCCACCGGAATCGACGAGTGACTCAGCCCCTAAAGCCCATCGCAGTCTGCTCTTTCTCTGCGCCCAAGACCTCCGAAGCCGTTGCATCTCGTCCATCGCCTCACCTCCCTCGCTGCCGTTACCATTTCGACGCCATCGTCAAGCCAACAGTGGCAGCCTCTCCCGCTACCGCACCTCACGAAACCATTGTCACCGTGAACAGTCGCACCAGCGGCGTCTACATCTCCACACTGCCGCTGATCTGGACCCACATCACCGCCGCCGTGATGCCTCGTGGAGCCACCGTGGTAATGCCCCATGGATCTGTACCAAACTGGGCATACACCACTGTCGCACCACCGGCGGCTACAGATCTGCCGTTGTAATGCCACCACGAATGAATCCCTTCTCGCGCATTTGCACGAACGGCCGTAGCATCGCAAGCTACCGCCGTGGATCTGCCGCGACGTCATCGTTGCAATGACGAGCCACCATGCCGCCGTTGTGCTATCATCTCGCTCCAACAGCCTTTCTTCTCCTCTAACCCCAGCAGCTTCACTCTAACTATCCTTCCAGCCTCTCATCCTCACCCGTGAGGTCATCCCCATTATTTGGAATTGATCAGGCTGGCATAGGTTGGTGCATGTGCTGATGACTTGCGTGGAGTCCGTCCACCGCGGCGAGCTCTCATGGCTGCATCCTTGACCGGAGAGCAAACGAGAGAGAGAGAGAGAGAGAGACCAATAAATGTGTGTTGCCAAAATTACCCCTCAAGGTGGATGGACATCCACCATTTTTTAGACGGAAAATCGATTTTGGGTCCAATTGGATCGAAAATGCAAAGTTAGGGTGTTAGTTGTTGAAATTAGAACCTTAGGGTCCTTTGTGAGACACGGGTGTAAACCTCAGGGGGTTTAGTGTAATTTACCCTAGTTTTTATGAAGAAAAAAAAAACAAAATTGGCTTGACGAAATTGCCCCTAGCAGAAAGGGCTAGATCGTTAGGAATTAGAATAGAAGTCCTTACTTATTGCAAATTTAAAATTACGAGACCCTTATGTGTAAAAAATAAATTTTGGGACCTTCAAATAAGGCTTCGGGGTACTTTCAGGGTACTAAAGTGTATTTTAACCACAAAAAAAAAATTATCCAAAGTCTCATTTTTAGCGATATTGCTCTAGCTATTATTTATGTTATACTCCGTATAAAATTTCCATTGAGCACATGTCATCATGTATGATATCTCTGAAAATTTCTTCCAGGCCATCACACTGACACAAGCTCGGGATTAACCGATATCGGGGTGTCAAACCTTCCAGTCGACGTGAGCTCTAGTTGAGTGGTACATCAACCTCTTGTTCTTGGAGAACCTTTTATTGTTGAACGACAGTCCTTGCATTTTGCTTAGAGTTGGTGGTATGATAGGTTGACTTAGGCACTGTGCAGACTAAGAGCAAATCTTCCACGTTAGAGATTTGCAAGATAAATCTTTACGGTCTCGCTATTAGAGACGTAAATGTTGTTTTGCAAGTGAAAGTTCCATGATAAAAGTGTAGTTCCTGGCACAAATTTTTGGCCTCCAATGGAGTCTTAAGAAGATAGGTAGAGTCCTTCATGTAGCGATAATTTATGACAATTAAATCTTTTTACTTAATTGCTTTGGTAACACTAGAAAAATGCTAGTAAGAAGTGTCACTGAATTACTAACAATTTTTTTTATTAAGAGTGTGTTTGGAATATCAAAAAAGAATTTGAATTAAATTTTCTTCAATTTGACTGTATTTGTTTTTATAGTTAACACCCCCGACTTCATCGATGCCATCACAGCTAGCTACTACCGGCCACTAGACCGCTAAACCCACCACATCCATCGTGTTGTTGTACCATGTAACGCCCCAGAAATCCGGAGCTCCTCCGCCCCGAACTCCAGGGTCGTTAACCTACCGGATAACATTAAACCTGTCAAATTTGCTCACTAACACATATTTCAAAACATTTAATCTCATACCACCTCAAATTCTTCAAATACAAGCTTACAAGATTGTTTAAACTTAAACTGTTAAAACCTAAGTTCTTTACAAACTCGAGCCCTAAAAGAAAAAACAAGGTGACAGTACCGACCCACGCAGGGGTCTCACATCACTGCAGTGGCGAGCTTACCAAAATCTCACACCGACTCTAACTCATTCCCGAACCTGCCACATCTTACCATCACATGTAGAAGGGAGCCAAACAAAGAGTGAGCTTTTGAGAGCTCAGTAAGGTCGTATAAGGACTACAAAATGATTATAACACGATTTTCGAGAATCCAACCAACGATGAATTCCAAAACACTTCGAACGATCAAAACTCCATGATTTCCAAAACAATCAAAATTCATCATAAATAAAACACCAAAATCGGCAAATACAATCATGACGGGTACCAAAACGATCAATAAAAGATCTTTTTCAAAGTCATCAATTCCAAAATACGATGATGATTTTCCAAAGGATTTCCAATACATACACAGATCATCTGAGACAATTCTTTCCACAATACACTAAAGATTTCTCAAAGAGATTTCAACACGAGCACAACTTATTTCAGAGAATACCTTACAGTCATTTCCATAACAGTCACGGCAATATGCAAAACAGATAAAATCAAAAATCAATATTGATCCTGGATGATTGCAATGCCATTCCGGCACGCTAACAGAGTGTACACATGCATGATGTACCATATTATAATTATTAGCCCTCAATAACGATCAAGGAACTAGCATGCGTTTCATGCAGGATTCAGACCAGTCTTATACCGCCTCCTCTCATAATAGAAACCCAGGTTAATACAGAAAAATCAACAATATCAATGAGCTTTAACATAAGCTCAATTTACCAGAATCAGATCGTATTTTAATAACCATGATATACCGGATAAGTCATCATTCGAAATTTCAGAAGAAAATCATAAATAAACAGCAAAACGATTGTGAATAGTTATTAGATTTAGACACAACAATTCGGAAGAACATATACAACAATTATCAGATTTTCTCAACAAGCAATACATGCGAGCATCACAAAGATTTCCAAATAATCGATTCAGGTTCAACACTGGGATTTTCTGGGCAATAACATGCTGATATCAATGCATAATTCAGAATTCGGCATTAGCCATAAGTATATCAAATGAGTACTTATGAGTACGACTTACCAAAATAAGGGTTCAGACGAAAGTCTTTACCCAGGGTTCAGATAGAATCCCTTACCTAGATCTGCAGCTAGATTATCCTAACTGAAAAGTCTTTAACTTTAACCTAAACGGAATAATCGAATCATTAAAACACAAACTATTGCAAAAAATTATAACTTAATACGGACTCTCGTATACTCCCAAAATGAACCCCCCTCGCCGAGTATATAAAATTATCAAAACGCCCCTGAGGTGTAAAATTACCAAAACGCCCCTCTTGGACTAATGGTCTTCTCGTAAGTAGACTCACTATAATAACCTTACTGTACACAGTTTTACCTAAAGATACCTTTCTTAAGTCAAATTACCAAAATACCCATTCGGGGGCAACAAATTACCAAAATTTCCCTTGGGGTTTCAAGCACCGAAAAAATTCCAAAAATATATTAAAACGCTATTTTAAGCATCCTGATATCATTTATGGCCTAAAAAGTATTTTAGAAAATTTTCGTCCGAAATTTTCGAGCCGGTGTCTAGACCGAGCGCTATAAGGCCAATTTCGCGAAAAAAAACCTGTCGGTCTTAGAATGGCCCGATACGAAACATATCAGTAAAATAATATTTTCCTAAAATTTTCAGATCAAAATAGCTTGGTTTGCTGTGCTAAATAATTCGATAAATGTCTATGCTAAATTCCCAAAAAATTCCAGAGAGTAGTTCTCATAAAAACATTGGGGTTACAGTTTTACACTTTGTCTAATTTTGGCTCTAACTCTTTTTTATAAATTAGTGAAAAAACTACCTAAAATAATTTATGCTTTTATATACTTACTATTTAGATTGTCACACACTAAAACCCACACACTCTTCATCTTCCCAGTTTTCATTCCCAAAAAATTACAGAGAGTAGTTCTCATAAAAACATTGGGGTTACAGTTTTACACTTTGCATCTCAACCCATTAACACCTTAATCTTACACTTTAACACATTAAACATGTTTTAACACCAATTACACACACAGTACAATCATACAGTTTATACCCGAAGCTTATACCTATGAAACACACACAGTTGCACCCTCAAACACACACAATCCTCGAAAATTCTGGTGAAATATTCTCCATTCCCTCTTATTCATTCCTAACTAACCATGTCATCACATAATCTCACAATCCCACCTATATATCCCCATATACTCTGAAACATACATACATACACAGAATATACACACAAACACACACACCTGTTACACGCACACCTTGAAACACACTGCACAGCTACAATTCTTCTTCTTGACCCCCTTCAAGCCCAAAAATCTATCGAAAGCAACTTACTCATCAAAATTACACAGAACTATAGCCATAATTCTACACCCGAGGCATCCAATTCTTTGAAAAATTACCTTCTGCGCCGCCATGTTCATGGCTCCCAAACTCACTTCTCAGTTACTAAGTACAGACACAAACCCTATAATTACACACTAGAATATGCATACTACAAATTCGAAAGCTTACCCCAGGAAAATAAGCTTGAATTCTCCTCTGTTCTTCCCTGTTTTCCCCCTTCCCGAGCTGCCCTGTTCTTCTTCTTTCTTATGTTTTTTTTTCTTGTTCTTCTTGTTATGTTTCTTGGTTTGCTTTTTTTTTTCCATCCGAGGCTCCCTTACCCGAAGACCATTATTACACTCTTTAATTAGCTTAGCTTAGTCATACAAGCTAGTATGAGGTATCAAGCTATAAGGAAGGCCTCCAAATTATATTTTACACTATTGCACAATTAATCTTCAACTTTGCCTATTTACAAAAGATTCGCGCTAGAAAAAATGCGGATATTACACACCAATACCACCATAGTAACCACTGCTACCAATAGTGTGTTACATCATCATCACTACGACTGCTAGTGTGTTACATCACCAGCACAACCACTATTAAAATCACTACCAATACTAGTAGACTGCCAACGTCGTTGTCGCCTCCATACCCCCCCCCCCCCCCTCAACCCACCATAGGTGCGACACCATCATAAACACCACTAAAGAGTTGCCCCATCATCGCCATAACCAACAATAACACTAGTGACACCCTATCACAACCACCACTACCATCATTAGGCCGTCCCACCATCGTTGCTACACTCAACACCACGTCACCACCACCATTACCATCATTATAAAGCATCTCATCACCTCATCGGTAACGCCACACTACCCTCACCACTTTCACCGCTAATGCCCTCTACACCGTCACTTAAACTGTGACTATACCTCGCACATCATTGCCACCGACATTCGTACATCTGAAACCACTTACCATCATATTTTTCATCGTAGCTACAGAAGCAATTGCCTAAGAATTCATTACTTCTTCATTTTCTCTCTTTCACAACAAATAGGAATCATGTGTTTTTAATTCCCTCCAAACAAAGAAAAATTTGTTGAATTGAAAATCTAATTTCCAACTTAAAATCCAATTCTCGGGAAAAAAAATTGGTACCAAATTCTTCAACTATTACCCTAGACAAATTATAGTTGTCATCTCAACTAGAATTCTTTTGTGGCTGCAGCCCAAACTCATGGGCGAGGGTAGATCTCAGATACACAGGCTATTCAATTAGGGCGGAAGAAAATAGTTCTGGGCCGTCAAGTCCGCAGGCTACGTCGCTGGGCCAGTGAGACAGAGAAGAGGCGTCGGAATCGAGAAACAGCGTCAGAGGAGACATCTGACCCAGAAAATCACACAGACGAGGCGCCCCCACAAGACGATTTTTTTTTTGTGGTACATTCAAGACGATTAATAGCTGACTGAGAGAGTCTGTAGACCAGAACGTGACCACCCGACCGTTGTGGCAGTGTATGACATCATCGCTCCGGCCAACCACCGACTTCGTTTAAACAATATACGTACGAAAGCCCCTGTAAAAATATAACCTGTTAAAAGATGTCAAAGTCATTATGCATGCACGACCGGCCATTGGAGAGACTGGGGAATTGAAACCTGCCTGCTAGTTCAGGTCGTCCATACACGTCTTCTCCTGGTGACGCTATCAGTACCATTTGCCAACCCGGCTTTAGCTGCACTGCAGAGACTGCAAGGTACTGTGGTCACTGCACACTTTACAACGTATGTATGCGTACATCATGTCATCTGTCACTGCAGACTTTAGCGATAGGTGGCCCTTTTAATCTTGAGCTTCGTCGGAATCTCTACTTTACGGCCCACTTTGGGACGTTGCTCTTGCGAGATTCCAGTGATTTCATTTCACCCTGACTTCCTTTGACTGTTAACTTTTTCGTTTTCGATGAGACGGATGGTACAGACAAACAGCAGAGATTGTTCTCGCAATATGTCTTGCCATCTTGTATCAAACAAAACCTTTTAAAAATAATACTCCGTAATGTCTATTTTTTTAATCTCATAAAGTACTTGTTTACATTTTCTGTGGAAAGGTTAGAATTTTGACGTAATTATAGTTCTAGCTACAAAAAAATGAACTTGTGAAAAACATAAAAAGTATTTAATATTAACCTTTTTATAATAGACACCCTTTTGGATTCACACATTGTAAAGAAATATATACTGTCATTGTCTGTTTAGCAAATTTAAGGTCATTCAAGTTTGGCTTCTTTTCATGCTAAAATAGAAATCAAGTTCAAGCTTGTGTTTATTAAGAAAACAAGACCTCAAGACCGACTAGTTTTGACCCGCTTACCAAGAAAAGACTTGCTTAAACTCGTATACAGACTCGTAATAATGCTCGCATTTGAAATTAAGTTAACCGTTAGATATGTACTTGGGCAACAATGGCTATGATTACAAACAATTTTACAAACTTCAAAGCCTAAATTTTCATATCAAGGTTGATTATACTTATACTGATGAACAACAATGAACGAGCCTTCTAATGTGGCGACGAATGAGCTTTGTCACGAAGAACTTGTGCCGTTTTGACCCCTAAAATATGGCAAAAATGAGAGAAGCAAAATAAGAGGGTAAAGATCGGTCTAGTCAACCTTTTTTTTGTTTTTAATTTTTTTAATGATGACAAAAAATTCATTATCATTTTTTTTTCTTCTAATTTGGATAATATCATCCAAATACTGATAAAGACGTAACACTTAATGGTGGCAACAACATTGAGATTTGCAAGATTAAATGTTTATGGCCTAGCTATCAGCGACATAAAACGTTGTTTTGCAAGTGAGAATTCCATTATAATAGTGGATTTTCTTGTGCAAAGTTTTTGGCGTTCAGCAGAGTTTCAGGAAGATAAATAGAATACTCCATATAACGATAATCGATGACAATTGAATCTTTTTACTGAATTCTTTTAGTCACACTAAAAACTGCTAGTAAAATTTGTCACTAAAATTATTTACAAAATTTTCGCTATATAGCATGTTTGAAATATTGCTGACTTCTTTTAGTAATGGGCTAGTGGCGGCAGTGAAATATTAATAATAATCTAGTGGTCTAGTGGTGCGGTTGTGAAAATCGTTGCCACACCATTTTCACTACCGCCACCACTTTACCATCACACCAACTACCAGCCACTAGACCGTTACACCCACTACCATTGCCACACAACTCCTATCGCCACATAACCACCTCTATCGCGTTGTTGCCACCAACACCGCCACCGTAAAACCGCTACCAATAGTATATTGCATCATCATTACCATGCCACTAGTGTTTTACATCCCCACTAAGACCACCATTACCATCACTATCATCACTAGTAGACCACTACGCCACCGTCGTTGTTGCCTCAACATCCCTATTTCGTCTCCCCCCTCCCTCCCAAGACACGCACACATCCCCCACCACCATAGACGCGACACTGTCACCAACACCACTGAAGCGTTGCCACCATCATTATCGTAGCCAACATTACACTAGGGACACCCTTTCGCAACCATCATTAGACTTTCCCACCATCGCTGATACCACCAATGCCACGCCACCGCTACCATCGTTGCCATCATTAGTAATAGTCTAGTGGCGGCAGTGAAATATTAATAATGCTCTAGTGGTGTGGCTGTGAAAATCGCTGCCACACCATTTTCATTGCCGCCACCACTTTACCATCACACCAACTACCAACCACTAAACCATTACATCCGCTACCATTGCCACAATACTCTTATCGCCACATAACCACCAACACCGCCACAGTAAAACCGCTACCAATAGTATATTGCATCATCATCACCACTCCTCTAGTGTTTTACATCCCCACTAAGACCCCCATATCATCACTAGTAGACCGCTACGCCACTGTCATTGTTGCCTCAACACCACTGTTTTGTCTCCCCCCCCCCTTCCCAAGACACACACACACATCCCCCACCACCATAGACGTGACACCGTCACCAACACCACTGAAGCTTTGCCACCATCATTATCGTAACCAACATTACACTAAGGACACCCTATCGCAACCATCATTAGACTGTCCCACCATCGCTGATACCACCAATGCCACACCACCGCTACCATCGTTGCCATCATTATAGACCCCCCCCCCCCCAATTGTTAATGTCATGCTACTCTCACCATTTCCACCACCACCAGTGCCCACTACATCATTACTGACACTACAACTGTATCACGCACTTCGCCACGCCACCACTTCAACTTAAGCAACGTGCATACTAAAAGCAAATCATCCACGTTAGAGATGTGCAAGATTAAATGTTTATTGTCTGGCTATCAGCGACATAAACGTTGTTTTGCAAGTGAGAATTCTATGATAATAGTGGATCTTCTTGTGCAAAGCTTTTGGCCTCCAATAGAGTTTCAGGAAGATATGTAGAATCCTTTATGCAGCGATAATTGAATCTTTTTATTGAATTCTTTTAGTAACACTAAAAATTGCTAGTAAAATTTATCACTGAAATTACTAAAGGAATTTTCAAAAAGAGTGTGTTTGAAATATTGAAAATGAATTTGAGTAAAATTTTGTTGAAATTTACTGCACACGTTTTATAATGTGAAATACTAAAGTTCGATGGAAAATGGTCATATTTCTTGGACTTGGATTTTTCTTGAAGTAATAACAATTAATTTTTTTGTATTTTATCCTTTATTTAATTTCTACAACCTATGAAACTACCAACTCCATCACCCCCTTCTTCATTGCTGCCACACCATTTTCACTGGCGCCACCATTATTACCATTATTACCATCACACATACTACCAGCCACTAGACCATTACACCCACTACCATTGCCACACTACTCATATCGCCACACAACCACCTCCATCGCGATGTTACCATCAACACTGCCATAGTAACCACCGCTAACAATAGTATGTTGCATCATCATCACCACAACCACGAGTGTGTTACATCACCACTAAGACCACCATTACCATCACTATCATCGCTAGTAGACCACTACGCCACCGTCGTTGCTGCCTTAACACCATTGTCATATTTCTTGGACTTGGATTTTTCTTGAAGTAATAACAATTAATTTTTTGTATTTTATCCTTTATTTAATCTCTACAACCTATGAACCTACTAACTCCATCACCCCCTTCTTCAACGCTGCCACACCATTTTCACTGGCACCACTACTATTACCATCACATCTACTTCCAGCCACTAGACCATTACACCTACTACCATTGCCACACTACTCATATCGCCACACAACCACCTCAATCGCGATGTTGCCACCAACACCGCCATAGTAACCACCGCTAACAATAGTATGTTGCATCATCATCACCACGACCACTAGTGCGTTACATCACCACTAAGACCACCATTACCATCACTATCATCGCTAGTAGACAGTTACGCCACCGGCATTGCTGCCTTAACACCATTGTTCCCCCCCCCCCAAGAGACACTCACATCCCCCACCACCATAGATGCGACACCATCACCAACACCAACACCACTGAAGCGTTGCCACCATCATTATCGTAACTAACATTCCCCCAAGGACACCCTATCGCAACCATCACTGCCATCATTAGATTGTCCTAACATCGTTGATACCGCCAATGCCACGCTACCGCTACCACCGTTGAAGCTACACCACCATCATTGTTAATGTCATACCCTCTCACCACTTCCCCCACCACCGGTGCCCACTACACTATTACTTACACTATGATTGTACCACGCACTTACTATCACCATATATTGTCATTCGTACATCTGAAAATCACTTATCATAATTTTTTTTATCGTAGTTGCTGATACAATTGTCTAGAAATTCGTTACCTTTTAATTTTACAGGCACAAAATAGTCATTTTGTGATTCCATTTGTTCAAAACAAAGAAAAGTGCATTGAATTGCAAAAATAAATTCCAACTTAAATTCAATAATTCGAAAAAACTAGTTCCAAACGGGGTGTAACTTAACAATCATTAACCATGACCCTAGACAAATTATACTTGTCATCTAAACTAAGTAATTCTTTTGTGGCTGCAGCCCAAATTCATGGGCAGTGGGTAGATCTCAAATACACAGGCTACTCAATTGGGGCGAAAGAGAGTAGTACTGGGCCGTCAAGTACGCAGGCTACGTCGTCGGGCCAGTGAGAGAATCGAGAAATGGCGTCAGAGATACCTGCCCCATAAAATCGCACAGACGAGGCGCCCCCACAAGATGATTAATAGCTGACTGAGAGAGACTGTAGACCAGAACGTGACCACCCGACCGTTGTGGCAGAGTATGACGTCCTCGCTCCGGCCAACCACCGACCCCGTTTAAACAATACTACCTGCGACAGCCTCTACAAAAAAGTTTACCTGTTGAAGGGGATGCATGCACGACCCGCCATTGGAGAGACTGGTGAATAGAAACCTGCTACGTCTTGTGACGTCCCGACGTAGACGTCCTTAAATCAAAATTCAATCACGTTCACGACGTACGTAGATATTATAAAGATAGAGCGCAAACGCAATTACCTAAATCTAAAAAACTTAACTCCAAAAAATAATCCAAGATTTAAATACAATTCCTTCAAATTAGATGTCTGAAACCAAAGCGAATGTTGAAAATTTGATGAAATTGAATTCACAAATAAAGACCTTGAGGCGCGTAATTGCTGTCTTTAAGGCTTTATTTGTTATCACTCGAAAAACTAGTTTTCAAACGGGTTAATAACAAATAATCCTCCAGGATACAACAAAATCTTTCGGGAATATGAAAACAGCAAATTCAAAATTTTCACTTCAAATTCTCTTTGAAGCTGTGTACGATTTGACTATAGCAATTTTACAGAAAGAAAGAGTATTTTGAAAATTGCAAGTGTTTTTAAAAGAATTGAAAATTTTGTATTTATAAAAACTTAAAAGGGTGTGAATTTGGACAGATACAACTGTTGAAAAAAAACAATTGTAACAGTTAAAAATAACTGTCAGAAATTTATTTGAATTAAATCAAAATTGAATTTAAATAAATAACACATTTTCAGTAAAACTATTTTTCCAAAAAAATGCAAAATATTTTTCAAAAAATAAGTCACGTTTATTCGCGATCGCGGCTAAGTGCTAAGTGTTATTAAATTCGTGTACCCGCACGCGGGTAGCATGAGGACTAACACGCTCTAGTTTTACTACCAAGTATATTGTAATAGCATATTCCCATTTATAAACCATTTTCAAGCACTGTAGGAAAAAATGAGTTTGCTTGTTTTCAAACAACTCAATAAACCTAACAGCGAATACAAAACTAATTAACTAACTGAGAGTTCTTACAAGAAATCATAATCTCTACTAATTTCAATATCGAACACCAAAGCAATAGCAATTTCACTATTGTATTAACATCTCCCCCTTCGTGCTACTCTTGGCTTGGAAGGGGAAGGAAACGAAAACAAAGGGGCGAGCATGAATTGCCAAATAAGAGATCTTACACACAAAGGGAAAAAAATGAATATCAAATTTGAGTTATTAAATAGAGCCAATAGATAAGAATAGATCACTCAATCAAATTTCACAAACGAATAGCAAAAAGTGACCAAAAGAGGGATAAACAACCAATAAGCCAAATATCAAATTCAATTTACTAAAAACTTGTGGGTGTCAAATACACAAATTACTTATTAATAAGTATTACAAATCATGATTATACCATGTCGAATATCGCAGCTGGCGAGTCACATAATTGCTTATTACTGAGCATCACAAAATCATGGTTATACCATGTCTATGTCGAATATAGTAACCGGTGCGTCACAAATAAGTCACGATCATTAAAAGTGATTTTCAAACACAAATATAACCCACAAAGTAATTTGATAAATATAGTAAAAACTTATTCGAAATTAAAAAACAGTCATTGTAGCTTAAACTGAAGATAATGAAAATATAAATTTAACGAAACGAAACCAACTCAATCGGAGTCCGGAGATTGGGTGAATGAGATATGGTAAAAAAAAAGGAATGAAAATCGAGAGAATAAAAAGACATTGTCAAGAAATAGGAACCATCAAAATTTTGACACATGGAAATTCAAACCAAAGCATTACACGGAAAATGTGGAGTATACAATCAGAATTAATGAAACGAATTCAGGACCCCATTTAAAAAATGACACGTGGCTTTGAAGTTAAAAGTAACAAATAAGGGCCTCGTTGGTCGTGATACGATGGGAATTAATGAAACGAATTCAGGACCCAATTTAAAAATGACACGTGACTTTAGAGTTAAAAGTAGCAAATAAGGGTCCCGTTGGTCGTGAATAGAGAACGAAACCAGCGCACCGGGAAGCCATATTCTCAGCGCTAAAACAACCGTGATTGACATCTTATGACAAAAGAATAGAGATTTCTATAAATCCTAAAAAAAACCGTCTTCAACGCAAGTTACAAGACAGTAGAAGTTTTATAGATAAAGTTAAAATAAGCATGATGATTAATAATAATATCATATGCAAATATGTTTTGGGAATCAAACGATGGCACATAAATTCTCGTGTATAAAATGAAAAGATGACGTATGAACCTTTACCTCAAAGTAACGAATATAACGTCAAAAATCTTCCTTTTATCTTAGATCAATCACCACCTTTCTGCTTAAATATTTATAAGGATACACTAGCTCTTTTCTCTTTTCTCTCATTTGTCTTTAAAAATATGAAAACTCTTATGTCTTCCTCCTCCTTATATAGTTTACTAGTATAATTATAACATGACTTGAACTCCTAATTGTTATTGCAATTATAATACAACTTAAAGTCCCAATTACTAATGTAATCACAATATAACTTGAAATCCTAATTCAAGTCAAAATCTTTTTTTTAATGTCTAGTCTAATATAATCACATTAGCCACTAATACTATTAAATAATAATTTCGTCACTAAAAGGACCTCCAAACAAATTCTCTAAGGTTGATTATTTAATTTTAAATCTGAATACTTTTTGAACCATTATTTACACAAGTAGCCAAAACTTTGGGATATTACACGTCTTCTCGGGTTTTGTTATCATTACCAGCACGGCTTTAGCTGCACTGCAGATACTGCGGGTACTGTGATCATTGCACACTGTACAACATATACATGCGTACATCACATCATCTGTCACTACAGGCTTTAGCGACATGTGGGCCTTTTAATCTTGAGCTCCGACAGAATCTCTACTTTACGAATCACTTTGGGGACGTCGGTCTTGCGAGATTCCAAATTTCCAATGATTTGACTTAGTTTGACTGTTAACTTAGGGTGTGTTTGGACATAGGATTTGAACTGGGGATTTGACTTTGGTAGGGTATTTGTAAATCACTTGGACAAAATATCTTGTTTTGATAGTTTAAAAGGAAATTTTTGAAATTTCGAAGTGATTTAAACTGTGGACTTGGGGTCACCAAATCCATTGTTCAAATCACTAGTTTGAACTAGTTATTTGTCAAATTCACTCAAATCAGTAATTTACAAACCCACAATAACTAGTTTCCTATTTTTTAGGAATCTTGCCTCCCATTTTTTAACAACCTTTTACTTCCTTTCTTCCAAACAAGATGTTTCAAAATGTTAGAATTTGTAAATCAAGGGATTTCGAAATGAGGGCATTTAGAAATACCCAGTATTTCAAAATCTCATATCCAAACACACCCTGGTATGTTTGTGTTTGAACTCATTTGCAGTTTTAGTTTTCAGTTTCAAAAGAAAAAAAAAATCGAAACCAATATAATTTTTGTTTTTTTTACAAAAACAGTGTGATGTTTGATTTAAGTGTTGTTGTACTATGTTTTTTTTGTTCCTTTTATTTTTGTTTCTTTTTTTTCTATTCTTTAGGTTAGGACACTACAACCCAACATTCCTCCACCACCATCTGATGTCGCCCAACAAAACTTCACCACCATCTGAAGTCGCCCAGCAAAACTTCACCACCACCCATCGCTGATGACTTGACCACCATTGTGACCTTCGACGACTTGGCCTCCACCATCGTCGACGATGACTTGGCCTACATAGTCAGAGGCACCATTATTGACCCTTTAAACCTCAGATCTGATGGTGGTAAAGTGGCGCTGGGCAAGGACCTCCACCGCCATCGACGACGACTTCGCCTCCGTAGTCAGAGGCACCATTATTGACCCTTTAAACCCCAGATCTGATGGTGGTAAATTGGCACCGGGCAAGGAATTTGACGGCTGATCATGGTGGTGGTAGCGGGAGGAATTAATGGTCATGGAACATGAAGAATCGACAGTGGTGGCCTAGATATTTGGGCAGTGACGGTCGATGGTGTCAGTGGTTATAGCCGCTGGTGGTGGTGCTTATGTGTGGGAGAATGGGAGAAGAGGATGGTAACAGCCGACGATGGTGCTATGTATTTGTATGGTGGGGGTAGGGAAGGGGGATGGTGGCACATGGTGGTGCTAACATTCGGTGGTGGTGCTATGTGTTTGTGTGGTGGAGGTTGGGTGGGTGACCACCTAAAAAATGGATTTTGTTTAAATTGGCTCTTTTTTTTGTTGTTGCTTCTAACAGAGTTTGAAGGTTAGATCTCAAAACAAAAATCAAAACTGAAAACAAAAAACTTCAAAATAGAGTTTTAAAAAACAGCCCTCTTTTAAAAACTGGAGGGAAAAAAAACAAAAAATGTATGTTAAACGGTTTTTTTTAATTGAAAAAAAATCCTGCTTGAAACAAATGATACAAACACTCTAAAATTGAGGCCCTAATTGTTTCACGGAAAATATTTTCTAGAAAAGGTTTTCCGCATTTTCTGGTGGTTGGTGTGTTCATAAGATTTGTCCAACGAAAATGTTTTTCGATACTACCTGTTTTGAAGAAGAAAATTATGGAAAACCACATGACGAGTAAAACTCGGGAAGTCATTTTCCACACCCCTGCTGAGCTCTCTCTCTCCCCCCCCCCCCCCCCTTCCCAACTCATGGAAAAATGGGATCTATGCCGTGACCCACGCCTCCTACCACCGCAATGGCACCCTTGAATCGCCGCCTCCTCAACATGCTCAACTTTAAGATCCCGCCGAGCCAGAACCTAGTCAACGACGTCAAGTCTTTCGGTGCCGCCGTCGACCCGTCTCGTCGCCTCTAGTTCCACGTCTCTGTCCCCAACATCGACGAACAACGTGCCGTCAATATCCCTATCTTCGTGTTCTTCTACGGTGATGCGTGGGCAGGAAAGCATATGATGCCGTGTGCCGCCGATTTGAGAGTAAGATTCTGGCCATGGTGGTCTCCGTGTAACCTGCTACTTCCTTCCCGTAGATAGCTCCGATGGTAACCTGGCTCGTAACCTTACATCGGAGAACAAATTTCGACTAAATGATGTTTTGCAAAAACCATTTCCTAGAAACTTGTTTTCGGGAAAATATTTTACAGAATTAGTTATCCGTAGATTGTTTTCCTTGAAACAAACAGCCCGGATGAACCAAAGTCCTCTCCAAAATCTACATCCTTGCGTAAGATAAATTGTAAAATCTACTCCAAAATTGAACTAAGTCCGCTCCAAACTTGCATCTATTTTCGTGAGAGGAAAAATCATATCCTTTGTGACAAGATGATTCTCCAATCAATGAAACACGGGAGAGGGTGGTAAATTAGGCGTTGCACTGATTGACTTTTTGAAGAGAAAACATCAAAATCTCCTTTTTGTGTTGAGATGATCAACAGAAACTATTCATTCGCATGAAAATGGTAAAGCGTGGCCTGAGGTTTACTAAAGTGGAAAAAGGTCCAGTCTCACTTGGTACACAGAACTCAACTCCTTCAACAGTTAGCACTAAAGAAGATCAGAATTCAATATACAGGTCACCAGTGAATGATCTGAACTCTAAAGCATAGGGTCCCTCAGAAAGCCGTGGAGATTATCACCAGGACAGGCATAAAAGGCTAAAACAGCAAGATCGTGGTCCACTCTTTCCTCCACAACCAGTCCTACTGTGGCCCATTGGTTTCCACAGAGCGAAGTTAGGTTCCTCTTCTGCTTCTGCCACTGCCTCCCTCCGGCATGACAAAATCTCAGACAGAGAGAAAGAGAGGGAGAGAGTGCATTTCATAATGCATGATGACCCATTAATGCCATTGTCAAGTACTAGAAAGAAGGCCAGACCAGTAGAAGAAGAACAGGGACAATTGAATGGGCAGGCAAGGGGAAAACAGAAGACTTGGACATTGGGAACCTTGTCACTACCTGAGAGACAGTGACATTTCTTTAATTGTTCTTGTAAGTTTTGGTTTCACCAACCGTGCAAGCAAGAAAGACCTTCAATAATTCCATGACCAACACACCAGAACACAGCACAGACAATGAATACTGGATACAAAACCTTCCTTCAATCGTCTTGTTCTGTATAAAATCCCATATTCTACAGAGGAAACACCATAACAACAACAGTATAACTTGGAGCTATATTTGCAATTACAGTCAACTCATTCAACTTTCAAAACTCTAATCCCCCCACACCCAGAATAACTTTAACATGAGCAAAGCAAAAAAAAAAAAGTTTAAAAAAAGAAAAAGAAAGAAAAAGCTTGGTTTTTAATCCAAAATGCTTCAAACGATCAATCTATACTAGTTTTGTGTGCTAAACCCTAATGCTACAACTCAAGGTCAGAATGGCTGCTGCTGTTTAGCTCAAATTAGGCCAGGATTTCAGATTTAACTGACCAAGGATCTTCACAAGATGGCAGGTCTGATCAGATGGATGAATGAACTTTAAAGTCAAAGGACAGTCAACGCCAGGACGAAACAGTGAGAAGAGGATCACCATTCCAAGCCAGATAGAGGAACCCAGGAGTGGAATCCACCACAGAGTACAAATCACTGTAATTGTAGAGCCACAGAAGTATTTTAGCTTGACTCACTGCATAATGGCTAAGAGCAACCGTCTGGAAACCGGCACTCTCCATTAGTATTCGCCACTGTTCATTATCTTCCATACGCTCCCTCCTGGTTCCCGGTTCCTCCCGTCCGATCACTCCGGCGATCCTCCGTCCAAATATCAGTCTCTCCACTAGTAGCCTCTCCGGCGAGTCTCGGGACAAGGTGGGCTCCAACGAGTCTCGGGTCAAGGTGGGCTCCAACGAGTCAAAAACGGCGGAGTAGTATTTCAACCCATTCTTGAAACGGTTCAGAAACCCGACCCGGTTCAAGCTTGTTTCGTATTCACCCAATGTCACAATTACCGGGTTCAGAGATTTAGCAAGTCGAAGTGCCGTCTCCACATCGCAACTAGTCTCATCGAGCAAGTTATACAGCTGAAGCATGAAGTTCACTGCCAAAACCTCATCCGGGTCAACCCGAAAACTCGCCCCGGTCAAGTCCTGGAAGGGAGTCAAGACCGATTCGAACTCGAACTTCAGATCCAACAGCTTTGCAAAGTCAGAAAGGCGGTTTCCGGTGGCAGAGAGCGAAGCTGCTGGGGAGTTTCCGAGTGCCGGAGCTGGGATGCCCGAGATCCGAATTCTTGTGGGTTTCCCGGCGGGTCGGGTCGCCAGAGCCTGCAACAGAGCTGCCCATTGAACTCCCTGAACTATCCCAAAATCGACTATGTGAATCTTGGTGGCTTTTTCCGTGGCTTCCAGTATTGCTTGATTGGCTGTTAAGTGAGAGAATTTGGAGTACGGGCAAGCATCGTTGAGGGCTTTGTATGCTAGAGTGAAGTCCTCTGAAGGGGTGGCCGAGATTGTTGCCGTTTTTTCCGCTTCACCGGAAATCCTGCGGTGGAGAGCTTCAGTGAAGTAGAAGGCCACTCGTTCAGTTGGATCTCCTCGTTCAGACACGGATTTCCTGAGTCGAATCAGTGATTTCAAAGCATTTTTAGGGTCAGAATCAGAAACTCGAGCACATTCCACTAGGGCCTTCAACAGCGGCCTTGTTGACAGTATATCCGGTGAGCGAGAGTTATCCACGGCCGGTTTCGCTTCCTTCACGGCCGTTTCCGGCGGTGTGGACTGTGACGATGGGGCCCAAGCAAGGGAGTTTGGGTTTTTGGTGGTTTCTGAAAATATGACTCGGTTGAGATCGGACGGCGGTGAGGACGCTATGCTGAGTCGACTCGGGCAGGAGGAAAATGGATCGGCGGCGTACAGGCTGAAATCGGAGGCTGAGTGCCACGCGTCGCAGCCTGGTTGGAGACTGGAACTGCCGGTTGAATCTCCACCGCCGATTAAGGTCTCCATCCACTCGTCCGAGTCGAACTCACCACCAGAACCCCCACCAAAGTCGGAAAATCTAAACCCAGTGGTGGAATGGTGGTGCTCCAAGCTGGGGAACGGAAACCCGGCCTCACCGGCATCCGCGCCTCCGGTCTGAAACGGGTCGGGGTATCCTGGTCCAGTTAGCCCGTAGCCCGAAGTAGGACTGGTGGACAAGCTCTGGTTGGCGGTGGTCCATGGGCTGAGGCAAAACGGGTTGACGCCGACGAGTTGTTGCTGGTGGTGGTGGTGATGCTGCTGCTGTTGCTCTTGCTGCTGCTTCTGCTTGATGACTTGCTGAGCTATTGCCATTAGATTCCCACTGTCTGTACACATATAAGCCATTCTCCGGCCAAATCTCGCCGGCGAACACACCACTACATCACCAGAATTCTTGGTATTAAGTGGGCCTTTAGAGAATCAAAAATGCCATAGCTACTAACATACAAAAGACTCTATCTTTGCTTGTATACGAGTGTGACAAGATGAGTTCTGTGACAGAGGAAGCAGGGTTTTGAAAAGAGGGAGAGGGGGCAAGAGAAAGAAACGGTAGCCTTCTTTTTTTGTTGTTGTTGTTTTTGTGATGATGAGAAGTGCGCTTTCCAAGGAGGACATGAGCTGATTAAAGTCACTGGACCGGAGGATCACACTTTATAAATTGCAAACTGTAAAGGCAGAGAAATATGTAAATTGCGCTATTGTTCCCGTTTGTCCCTTGAGTAACTCTTATTACAGTTCTTTCCTTTCCCCTGAAATTAATGTTAACCATACATAGCTCCCTACCTTATACTCCCTCCATACTGATACAACCAAGGAGCAAGCAAGAACAGTTCCCTTCACTGTAGAACAATCAATACTAATATACCTAAGGAGTTAGCAAGAAGACTTTTCTTCATGAAAATATTTTGTATTGACAAAAGACTGTTGCTATATATTTTAACAACAATAACAAAAATATTTTACCAAATTTTTTTTTACTATCTAAAGTCTTAGTGTTGAGATGCTGTACTTTAGAAAAATCTTATATGATAGAGTAAACACGCTATTTTCATCATGTACACAGGTTCAAGGGATCGGATGTGCAGTGCTACGGTCTTAAGTGAAAATGCTTGCCGGGTGAAATTATCCTCAAAAGCGAAACTCAAACTCTTAGGGCCTGTACGCTTACGAAATTCTGTTTTCGTTTTTGTAATGATGATGAAAAATATATTTTTTTTACGTACTTTTATCTTTTTTCTGTATTCATTTTGAGTAGAATATCGAAATAGTAGCAAAAAATGTGAAAACACCTAAAGGGAGTTTTCACTTTTTCTCACGATTTGTATTCTCTATGTCAGATAATACAAATCCTGTCTCCATTGTTCACGTTCTCTGACATGTCTGCCGCCTAGCTCTCTCTCTCCCCCCTCCATTTTTTCAATGAATAACATGGAAGCCGGGGTAGGAGTATGAAGCAGACGACGGTTGGTGGCAAGTGCTGCAGCAGAGATGGACTTTGATGTGGACTCCCTAAAGTCTTAGTGTTGAGATGCTGTACTTTAGAGAAATCTTATCTGATAGTAAACACGCTATTTTCATCATGTACACAAGTTCAAGGGATCGGATGTGCAGTGTTACGGTCTTAAGTGAAAATGCTTGCCGGGTGAAATTATCTTCAAAAGCGAAACTCAAACTCTTTTACTATTCCCCCTTCCTAATCTTTGATCATGCCAAACATAGCCATGGTGGCCTGAACAACACTACCACCAACGTTGTGCATCAACCACCCTACTCTCACATCGCCGTCGGTTTGTTCAAATGACAGAGATGGCTTTGACTCTTACAGTTATTTATTAGCTCCAGTGGTTGAGCATTATTGAAGTCAAAACTAAACCAACCGAGCCAAAGCAAACAAAACTATTCAGGTTACATTTGATTTTTTATACGAGTATTTTTAATCTTTGTTTTTCTTGGGTTTGGTTGCCGTTTAAATAATTTTTATTTGGTTGTTTCAAGAAAATCTGGGAAATTTATGTGCGCTCTCATACAATTTGCATAAATAAAAAAATAAATCATTTAGCTAGTTTATGTTTGGTTTTGACAAGTATATTCCGATTCAAGCTTGGTTAAGCTTGAAAAAAGGTTCGATCTTCGGTTCCACAATTTTGGAATTTTAACTATTTGGTGCAGTTTGAGTAGTCCCTGGTTGCCACTGAACCAAATACTCACCCGTGAAAACAAGTTCGAAGACGACACAAGTAGTATGAGTTTTAAAGGGAGGGAGGGGAGTTCGGCTGTCGAAATTCAATATGTACTCACTTTAAAGTTCTTAATCATTCTTATGCTTCAAATGTTTTAAATGTCTCTCTTCTCTATTCTTCTCGTGTGTCATTCTAGTGAGTTTTGTGGAGTTTGCTCATGTTATAGCTATAATTTGGTTGCCAAGTCACCTCCTTAGGTATATATATGATACGTTACCCTTCTTTTGAATCTAGTTCTCGAAATTAAAATACCAAGAAATTCAATCACCAATGCGAAACTTTACCGAATTGTAACCGTACTCGCCCTTTTTCCATAACCAAAATTTGCCTATCTAAAAGCCAAACAACCTCAAGGCTATTAGCTACAAGCCCCCCTAAACGCCACTAAAAGTTGACTGCGGGCGGAGAGGAATTTATGCAATAGTTGATGGAGTAATACAAAAAAAAAATATTTAAATTAAATAACGGAAACAGAGAAAAAAGCGAAGAGTAGTAATGATGATAAAATCCTGTTCAGACCACTACAACTGTCTAGCTATTTCGAGGGGTGAAAAGTCTGCGTCTTTCCATCGGGGTGAGGCGTGTGAATGACGTGGCGCCCATTCATTGGAAGGGGGCGGGTGGTGGGCCCGGGATATGACAACACCACGTCATGAGCTTCCTCCCCTTTTCCTCCCGCTCTGTTCGGGGACCTGTGCGCCTTTCAGCTCTGGACCCACCGTGACTGTGCCCGATGACACGTCGACGAACGGCCCGTCCCTGTCGCTTTCCGGTGACGTCACCTCTGTGATCTTTTTGGTGGTAGCGAAGTCGATCCTCATGCCCCCTATCGGAAATCGAGCGGCTTAATTTTTGGATTAAATTGGGCGCATATATATATATATATATATATATATATATATATTGATAACTAAGCTGAGAAAAATCAATTGAGCTCCTCGTACGCTTCAACTAGTACTCCTTCCATTTTTTTAGAGTTATTGCTCGTACTTTTCTTTAGTGTCTCATAATTATTGCTAAATTTCTAAATTTGAGAAATTTAGAGATCGGTCAATTCAACTCTTATGCTCGTATAAGAGATTGTTAAATTTTTAAATTTGACGCCTGAACTAGTACTTTTCTTTATGACGCTCTTCATTTTAACCCTTATGCTCGTATAAGAGATTGGTCAATTCATACTTTTCTATCAATTGATTCAGAATTCCTTTTCTCTCTCTCTCTTTGATGCCAACATAACCGATGAAACCCATCAGGGCACCTTCATCCCCCTCTTCTCTTTCTTTTATAATTTTTCTGCCATTAGCACTAATGTTGCCTCTCCTCCTCAAATACAAACGACTGCCTCCTATGATTGCTGTTAGTTAAAAACGTAATTTTGAAACTAAAAGTTTTATGAAAATGTAATGACAATAACCAAAATCAGATTTGTAAGTATACAAATCACATAGCATATATATATTGAAAATTGATAAATAATTAAAGCGAAAGAACTGTTGGGCCTGTGAGAGACGCGAATGAAATTTGCTGGCTTAAAATTGATGTTGTCTCCCTTCGTGTAGGTTCTGACGAGGAATAACGATCCAAGATCTAACTCAAAGACTCGCAGCGGCTTCTTCTCTGATAGCACGACTACAAGAAGACTTTAAAACCCGTCTGATTAATTGCCCACTAAAATAGATATCACAAAGTATATAATAAAGTAGAAAATCATAAAATAATCGTTTTTTTAAGTTTTTATATCTACTACAATCCCTTTTATCTATAGACACTAAAAAATAGTCACAACTCTTAGCACCAAAATAAAGAGTTACAACCCTTCAATTTAAATTCATATTTATGGTAATTTTAAAACTTCCAACAATCCCCCACAAGCTTTAAAACTCCATAAAATTAATAAAACAAATAAAATATTCAATATAAGCGGGCAACATTATATAATACAGTGGGTATAGGTGTCTTCAGGACTTGAACCTACACTTAGTATATCAATTTTCATTTGAGGGAACGCTAATGAAATCTTACACATTGAATTAGGTTCTTTTGGCCAAACTTCAATTGATACATACACTGTATCTGATATAAGATATGGTTTTGGCGGCTTAGCGTTATTAATGGCCATGCATCCCAATCTTGAATTTCATGGGAGGTTTTATGGAAGAGCCCAATTCCACAATCGTAGCCTCATGACGGCTCCTCCAAGTGTACGTGTGACATCGTACCTTGCAGAAATTACCGACTTGGTCTCATTAAGGATAAATACACATCCTAAATGTCACACATAAGTAGGGGTGAGTATGGTTTGGTTTAGGGGTCAAACCGCAAACCGAACCAATGGACCTCGGTTCACAAATTCTCAAACCAAACCGAACCAAGACACCTCGGTTTGAACGGTTTAAATTAAACGGTTCAGATCGGTTTGAGGTAGTTTAAACATTATGTAGCATTCAAAAAAATAACAGTCTAATAACCAAAAGTTACATCATAGTTGCATTACATGATAAATTAAAAGAGTCAACAAGTGCAAAAGTGAAATGAAGTTACATTATTTTACAAGGTGAACTATTAATCTGGTCCAAAAAAAATAAAGGATAAGTTATATGAGACATCGTATTTGCTTTAGAAAATTAGATACAGAAGCACAATGTGTGGACTCATGATTGCATTGCTCACAACATTTTTGCAGCAATTCAATTACCATCGTGCACCTAAATCATATGCAAGCATACAAGATGCAAATACATTAGTCATCAATATATATATAATAGTTTAGCAAGCGCAACGATTACAAAGACTCCTCACAGCAGAAAAAGAACTGCATATTCACCGGATAAAAAACAAGAAATAGACACTTTAGTTATTCATAGTGTGTTCAAATCTCTATAGCATAATAGCTGGTGTTTACACGACCCCAAAATCTCTTGGTGTTATATGCACGCAAGTTTGAATGCTGAATCATTGTTCCTAATCCAGTAAGAACTTCAACATTTCCAAAATGGTAAATGTTTAATCCTTTAGCCAAAAGGGCAAAAACTAATTTATAAAACTATCAGCAAGCATTAGTAATTGTAATGTGCATCCTTTTACATATATCTTTTCAAGCACTTCAACAAAGCAACTTTCCCATGTCATAATTTTCATAAATGGACTCAGATTTGGTCGGTTACTGCTATTGTTGCATTTTTGCGAGTGTGGTTAAATAATTAGAGTCCATTGATACACCGAAAACCTAAAAAACTAGAATCAAAATTAGAACTCACATGCTCACTGTTCAGAAGCCGAAGAGAATGCACTTGGATCCAAGAAATTGAAGAAACGCGATCTGGGCAGTGACCTTAATCTGGGCAGTGACCTTGATCTGGGATTTTAGAACGAAATTGAAATCTGGGTAGTGACCTTAAGACTTAATCTTCTCAAATATTGGCAAAGGTTGATGCAATAGATAGATAGAGAGATCGCGATCTAAGAAGAAACATGTGGGCACTGGGCAGTGATCTTAATCTTCCAAAAATATTACCGATTGGGGTTCATCCGTGGGTTACGAATCTACGATGTCTAAGGGTGTGTCATCTCTGAAGAAGAAGAGTAGCAAGGATTTGGACTTTTGGAAATGATATAAATTAGAAAGAAAAGAGTTGTGGCTGAAGTCTCTGAAGAATGAAAAGAACAAGACCTGAATAATTTTAGGGTATACACTAAGCAGGTTATACTCTACCCTGGTTATTCAGCTAACCAGTAAGGCATATATATATATATATATATATATATATATATATATAATTCCTATATACCCTCGGTTCAGTTTGGTTCGGTTCAGTGCCGGTTTGGAAATTTTGAACCGTGAACCGGCCTCGGTTTGGAAAATCTCAATCCAAACCGTTCAATCTCATCAACGGTTTGGATTCGATCGGTTCGGTTCTATCGGTTTGAGCGATTTGGATCGGTTTTATCGGTTCACTGCTCACCCTTACACATAAGCATTACCATCACTGGAATTGGGAGGATATACTCTTCTATATATATATAGGGTAATGCTTTTAAAGAGTTCACTATGCGCGTGTTGTTTCTACCCATTGAACCTTATTTACGGGATCTCTGATCATAAAGGTTGGGTTACTCCCGTAGGTGACTCCCTTGTAGGCTTTGCCCTATTTCCTTCGATGATTCATGTAGCCTTGGTTAAATTATCAACCAAGTTCTTTCCCGATTTCACAAAATTGAGTGACACGACAGTTTTGTTTAATAGTCCTTTAATGGACTTATATCTCACTTGTATGTGTTTGTTCATATTTTTATTAGTGTGAGTTTGATTTGTAAGGGCTATTATAACCTTGCTATCACAATGAACAGGTATAGCCGGTAAAGGCTTTTATAATAAGAGGCATATCAAGTATAAGATTTCTTAACCATTCTACTTCTATACAAGTTGTGTCCAACGCTATCAACTCCACTTCTATTGTACTTCTAGATATGAGGGTTTGTTTCTTAAAATCCTAACATATAGCTGCCCCTCCAAGCATAAATATAAGTTCGGTGGTGGACTTCACATCTATGTTATCAGTTATCCAATTTGCATCACTATATCCTTCAATTGCATTTAGATAACCTCGATACATTAAACAATAGTCTAGGATTCCTCGAAGATAGCATAAGCAACCTATTTAAAGCATTCTAATGTTCTCTACTTGGGTGTGGGTATAATGACTAAGTCTTCCAACCGTATAGGCTATATCCGGTCTTGTTCTATTACTAAAATATAACCAAGACCCTATAATTTGGGAACACTTCAGTTGAGACACGGGTTCTCCCAAGTTCTCATTCAGGTTTATGCTAACATCATAAGGAATATTTTATAGGCATAATATCATAATGTCCAAACTTCCTCAACACGCTCTTTATAGCATTTAATTGAGATAAGAAGATCACAACACATGTCCTCTTTAGTTTTATTCCTAAAATTATATGAGCTTATCCTAAATCTTTCATCAAAATACATGTACAAGTAGCTGTCACATTATTAATTGAGTTTAAGTTTGTCCCAACTATCAAAATGTCATCCACATATAGGCATAATGTAACATGCTCTCCATTATCCTCTTTACAATAGAGGCCCTTATCGAAGTCATTGATTCTAAATCCGTACTTCAAAATGAATCTATCAAATTTATCATGTCGTTGCTTAGGAGCTTGCTTAAGTCCGTGCAAAGACTTTTTCAACCTTCACACTTTTATTTCTTGTCCTTTCACCTTAAATCCTTCAGGTTGCTCCATATAAATCTTTTCGTCTAAGTCACCATCCAAAAAGGGGATCTTTATATCCATTTGGTGTATGACGAGTTTATATATAGATGCTAGAACTAACAAGGTTCTAATGGTAGTAATTCTAGCAACATGAGAGTAGGGGTCAAAGTAATCAATTTCTTCCTTTTGAGTAATTCCCTTGGCTACTATTCTAGCTTTATATTTTTCTATGCTTTCATCAGGCTTTAACTTTCTCTTGAACACCCACTTACAACCTATTGGTTTGCTTCTAGGTGGCAAGTAAGATAACACCCAAGTGCTATTTTATATAATAGAGTTAAGCTCATCATCTATAGCGTCTTTCCAAAATGGTGCATCTAACAACGACATAGCCTCATCATAAGTCTTAGATTCTCCTTCGACTAAATATGTGAAAAGTTCTTCTCCAAGATTTTTCTCAATTGTACCTCATTTACTTCTCCTAAGCTACGGTGGAGAGTAGCCCTTACTATTCATAGGTATACTAGTAGATAAATCACTAGTATTGGTTGTGAGTCTAGAATTAAGACTATGACTTCTGATCCAATCTTTAAACGGATATACACCCACAAAGTATGTAGCATCTCTAGCTTCTATAATAGTGTTATTGAAAATTTCAAAAAATTCCGAATTGATGACCAAAAAAAGCGATTCGCAGTACCATTTTGAGCATACCCAACAAAGAAAGCATCTATGGTCTTTGCCTTATTTTCTTGCGTTTGGGTTCCGAAATTGCTACCTTAGCTAAGCACCCCAACACTTTTAAGAATTCCAACCTAGGAGGCCTCTTTTTCCATAATTTGTGAGGAGTTTTATCATCTTCCTTTGAATTTGTTACTTTGTTCAATATGTAACAAGATGATAAAATCGCCTCCCCCATAAGTTCTCGAGAGCACCGGAATTCAACAACATGGAATTAACCATATCTAACAACGTTCTATTTTTTTTCCAGCAACACCATTTGATTGTGGTGAATAAGGAGGCATAACTTGTAGAACGATCCTATGATCTTCACAAAATATTTTAAAGGCATTCTCAGAATATTTTTCACTTCTATCGGATCTATAGATCTTAATCCTTTTCTTGAGTTTATTTTCAACTTCTATCTTATAGATTTTAAATCTGCTATAGACCTCATCCTTAGTTTTAATAAGATAAATGTAATAATATCTAGAGAAGTCATCTATGAATATCACAAAGTACTTATTGTCGGCTCTAGTTAGAGGTCAATTAGAATCACATACATCACCATGTATGAGTTCTAAGAGATTTGTGTATCTATGGACAGAACTATAAGGTTTCATTGGTTGCTTTGCTTGTACACAAATCTCATATTTATGCTTAAAGTTTATAAATTTTCTTGGAAGTAAACCTAGATTCATAAACTGTTGAATTTTTCGAAACCTCGCTTGTTTCATGCCAAACATCACTTGTTTCACCATTAAAAACCAATGAATAATTTTCATCAAACTTGTTCATAACACTCAACTTAAATAATCTATCACATACATAACATTTACCAACAAGTACTTTATTCTTAGTTATTACAACTTTATTAGATTCCTTTACAACCTTGTATCCATGTTGTACTAAGGAGGACTCGCTAACTAAATTCCTTTTAACATCGGGAACATATCGCATATTACTAAGGCTTAAAGTCTTTCCCGAGATGAGCTTTATATCAACCTTTCCAACTCCTAGCACTTTTGCAGTAGTATTATTTGCTAGCGTCACGCTTCCTCTACGTGTATTCTCGTAAGATTTGAACAAAGTATGATCACAACAAACATGGATTTAGCTCCTGAATCTAACCACCAATCATCTCTTTGATAGGTAAAATCTAATAAGAGTTGATAATGATCAAACCTAAGAGGAGGTTTCCTATCCATCAACATATTCACTAGGGTGTTTTGATTACTTGGCTCGAACTTGTGCTTCTTTATCTTTCTATAGAAACAATCCTTGCCTTTGTGGTTTGTTCTCCCTCAAACAAAGCATGACTTGAGCACCTTCTTTCCTTTGCCCTTATTGTCCCCATGGTTATTATGGTTTCGGAAACGGTTAGATTTGCGATGGTCCCCACGATTATGGTTACGGTTCTGACCATTATTGTAGTGATTATGATTGTTGTGACAATTCCTGGAACCATTGTCCCTTAGATTGAAATGACTAGGAGTGTGTCACTCTTTGACATTTTTCATGAGGTTAAACTTGGCTACCATAGAATTGGATTTGTTGGTTGCTTTTCCTCTATCCTTAAAGCATTCAAGGCTTGGGTCAAAGTTAAAACTCTTTGTTTATGCCTAAGGGATTTAGCAAAATTTGACCAAGAGGGTGACAATTTGTCAATAAGCAATGAACTGAGATTGTGTGTGCTACGAATAAAGGGAGACTTGGGTCAAACTTGGCTACCATAGAATTGGATTGTTGGTTGCTTTTCCCCTATCCTTAAAGCATTCAAGACTTGGGTCAAAGTTAAAACTCCTAGTTTATGCCTAAGGGATTTAGCAAAATTTAACTAAGAGGGTGACAATTTGTCAATAAGCAATGAACTGAGATTGTGTGTGCTACGAATGAAGGGAGATAGAAAGAGTCATTGTATCATAAGTTGAACCACGTTCTTAATCTTAGTGCAAGTGAAACGTAAGCTATTTTTTTGAAACGTAGAGAGTAATTTGTAAAATATAGCTTCAATTTAAATGATTTTGTTAATCAATAACATATGGACCTCAATTGTGAACAAGTATACAAATCAAAATGAGGGGAAAAAAAAGAGTGGATACTAATGATGATAAAATCCTAGTTAGAGCGCTATAATTGTCAAACTATTTCAATGGATGAAAGTGTGCGTGCTTGTGTTGTTTGTTGTGATTATTATTTTTGTCATTTAAGGAGAAAATGTGTTTATTCCATAATATAGTGAAAGCTAGTAGGATACTTTAACCCAATCGATGGCTTTGCTACATTAAAGTCCACAATCAACATCAACTATAGAAACAAAGTTGCAACGTAATTTATATAAATCAGTAAGACCCTCGACAGGTCAAAATATCGTTAACTGAAAAGACTATTGTTACAAAGGATTCAATCATGTTAAAAGTATACGTTTGTTACTACGCTATAATCATACAAGTCCATACCGATAAAAAAAACACATTAAAAATCAAAATCGTGCGCGTATTGAAATACTTTTTACTCTTCCTAATAACCCAAGAATTAAGGGGTAACTTTTCGAAAAAGTTATTTCCACGCAATGCTACTAATGCAAGAGATAAAAAAAAATGAAACGTAAAAATTACAGTTTGCAACGTCCTTACTCTTTTCCAATTTACCCCATTTTGGTAAAAAAAAATAGGAGAAAGTGAAAAAAGGGAGAGGCAGAGGGGGTTGATAAGGTTGGGCTTTTGGACGGTTTCGGGGCCCACAAGGACCGTAATGGGTCCGGTAGCCGCAGACTGAAAATGAGAAAAGTGGTTCAAATTGGGGCCCCGGTTTGCAAAAATCTTCCAACCGAAATGCAGCAACCGGAAAAAGCAACGGTGGCCGATATTTTGACGGCCGCGACAGCAACCCATCATCGTCATGGCTTAGGTGGACACCTCAGACCTCTCTCTGTCGTAATCATTTATACTTACCCTTCTTTCTTCCCGATACTACTTTATACCGATTTTCATCATAAGATATTGAGCGGTTCGATATTAATATTTCCGATCATTTAGAATCACGGGATATATTTTTAAAATAAATTTTATTTTTTTTAGCTCTTTTTCTTATCTCATTAATCCCTCATAATTCAACGAGACTAAATGCTCTAGACTAATGGTTTGAAATCATGCAATATTTACGTATGCTTTGTGGTCAAGATGTACAAAATTTAAGGTAGAAATAAATCAAATGACCCGGGCAACATTTAGCGTAAAACATGACCCAACATATCATTTATCGCATTTAACATAAATAAATTTTGCTTAACAGCTAGAAGAAAAGAGACTTTTGCAATTTGAAAGAAAGGCTACTATAAAATGTTTTACAATCTTTATATCATTGTGTTGCTGTCGACACGTCTACCACAATTATGCACTATTCATATTTTTCTCATAACTATAGTATGTACTGAGTTACTGAAATGACTGTTTTATGTTAAACAAAGTTTGAGCAATAATTGATGCAATACAATCCATGAATGAATAAGATAAGTACAATAAATTCTTTACTCGTATCGTTAGTGTAATATAAAGCAAGAAGTCGTGACCAATAACATGTCTTCCGAGCCATATCGACTGATGCAGTATCTCATACATAACTTGTAGCACGTACCGTTAAGATCGTTGCATCGAAAATAACGTCATCGGGGGCTGCAGGGGGAGGAGTGCTAATCATAGAAAACGGGTAGGTAAAAATGAAATGGAAGAAAGAAGAAGAACTGGATGTCATAATATCCTGTCATTAGATGAGTTGACAAGAAATGGACTGGCTCCATCTTCATCCAAAGGGTAGTCTTTTTACCCTTTTGGACCCATACACACACTATCTGAATTCCTTTACGCAATCTCTTTTCACACTCCCTTCTCGAGTCCTTCACTGCACCAACGTGAAAAGCTTCTACAAAGGCTTAACATGAACTTTGTAACTTGGGAGATATCTCCAAACTCCCTTCTTTACACGTTGACATAGCATTTGCTTAAGCATGTGATATTCCCATAAGCAATCTTATCGAATGCCATTTCAAGAGCTCTCATATTCACACTAGCGACGTGAACAAGTTCATGTGACCGTTGGTACGGTAAATGCCAGTGCTACTGGGCTTGTTTCGTATCCGCTTTCAACGGTGTCAAGTTTCTGTGTGCAATTTTTATGCATTTGATATGCTAGTTCTAACTAGAGAACACTTGCATCCTATAAAAAATGGTCACATTTACTTAAAAAAGAGACCAAGCACAGAGTGCAGGTCTTAACTACATCTAGTTAAGTATTAGAAAGAGACGCTGGAGGCAGTGAGGTACAGTCCAGACCTAGCAGCTCATGAACGAGCAAATAATGGACAGACGCTATTGGATTATTGAAGCCCAGCAGGCAGCGCATTATGTGGAAAAGTGGAGCACTGTTTACCAGCAAGACAAAAAATGAAGCAACTGTTGTTGACTCCCATTCCTGGATGCAAGATGGAGCAAATTATTAGGACTTGAATTGCGGCTAAATCTGACAGCAACGGTCATCAAAATTGTGCCTATATTTTAGTAGTTCACTGCCCCATTCATCTGAAGAAGACATAAAGACCTAAAAAAGTATCACTAAAGGATTAAATTATACGGAGCAGTTAACGACAGAGTTTTTAGGAAATGAACATCCGTACTTAAGAAAATATTAATAATCTGTATTAGATTTTTTTCAACGTTAGAGTACTATGACTCTGATTAACGATTTTGACTGACGTGATGATTTCGTATTTTAAATATGTTAATACTATTATTAATACATTTTTTTCACACTAACTACGTATTTTATATGCGTCTCTCTCTCCTCCCTCTTTCTCGCATTCTTTTCCGCATTCAACTCCGACCACCTCAGCACCACCATCGCTCATCCCAACACCACCAACCACAACCACCGCGACACCACCGCCTCCGATCTACACACTCACAAACTCGCACAACAGACACATAGACTCACAAACACACAGAGTCGATGCCGCCACCAACTGCGGGGGGCAGGATCCACTACGAGGGCGGCATCATCACTTACAGCAGTGCCGCGGCGTGGCAACACTGTGTACATGATTAATGGCTCTGGCTCCAACTCCGGCTAGCTCTTCTAACGAATCTGCATCGGCTTTGCCGCTTCTGCGCGCGTTAATCTCTGTATGTGAGTGTTGTGCGGCGGTCTGTTTGTATGTGTGGTTTTCATGTGACGGCAGTGTGCATGGTGCGATGATGGGACATGGTGGCGCTTATGGTGGTTTTGTTGTGATTGTGGCTGGTTGAGAGAGAGAGGTGTGGGGATGTGTTTGTGGTTTGGTGGCTGGTGATGTGGTATTATGGTGGCTGTTAGTGGTGGAAGACAGTGGTGGTGATCTTAGTATGTCAGAAAGGAAGAGTAAATGCTATGAGAAAGGAGGAGGGCAAGTGTAAAAAGTTTACGCTATCAACATTCTGTTTGGTCAAAAGACACATGCGCGCTATTATGACAAAATATAGTTCTTAACTGTAATTAACCCCTAAACTCAAGAATCTAGTGATTTTACCCAAAAAGATACATTATGCGTGGTAATTGAAAAACGAACTTCAGAAGCGAAGTCGATCACCTAATGTTCAAAATCAAACATTTGAAAAATATTTTGTTTGTTAAAAGAACATTGAAACAACGCTAGAAAAGACACTTAAAGTCTTAACTTCCAGCATTCGACGACACCTATGTGCCGTGGAGTGGACCCAGATTTAAGTGAGAAACCCTTCTGATAAGCCGCTTTGGAGAGGTACCGAGTCGCTAAAACTGAAAAGGGGTGCAAAGCGCGAGAATAATGAGAGGATTGATGGTTCTAGTCAAAGCTTGCAATAGAGTGGTTTGTTGATCCGAAGACTGCTTTATTGGAACTCACTGGTCCATGGCAATACATGGTAGGAACAGAGCACAGACACACCATTGGTAGTGGACTCCGGAATGACTTTTTGAACCGGAAGACGTTGGTAGTGGGAGACAAGTACTCTATTCCTTTGACAAATCGAATTGCCTGCCTCCCCTGTTTCGTTATTATTATCATCGAGCCTACTATTGTTTTCACACCTGCGTTGACGCCGTGTATCAAAAAGCCACTCATTTCCCGTTGCGACAATCTAGACTGATGATCGCTGCACATGTTGCATAGGATCGCCGGCGCAGATTTCTCCGGTCGGATTTCACTTTTTAAGGAAGGGCAAACTACATTCTTAGGTTTGAGTTTGACTTGGACCATAGGTTCTTGTTTTACCATCCGAAGTTACTTCTAACTGATTAAGTTTTACTAGTAAATGATAGGCCATATGTTATTTCAACGGCTCTAGTAAAATATCCTATGATCATTATATAATATTTCTTCCGTTCTTAATTAATTGATCATATTTTTTTTTTGATTTGTTGTCCCAAAATAATTAATCACTTTCAAATTAATAAAGATTTCGTATATGTCTTTTCATGTGTTTCTCTTCTTACATTTTTTTTAATTATATTTCTCTCTCCATATTTAGTCTTCTACCAATTCATTGTTCTCTTTTCTGACCCACTTTATTACCCCTCCCCCCTTCTTTCTTTCTCTCTCTCTCTATTGGTAGAATCTAATTATATATATATAAAGCTGAAACTGAGAAAATGTTGTCCAGTCATTGTTTACTTACTTGGACAACAGAAAACAGAAAGACTTAAAATCATAAATCTGAAACACCTTCTATAAATTACGATCTAAATTCCAGCAACGTGAAATTCCGGTCATTGTTGGTGCAATTTCGGCCACCACCGGCGAAAGGTGAAAAATAAGCCAAAACTGGCAGATCCACATAGATTTGCCTAGATGGATCGAGATCAGAGACTTTTCATGAGGCCACCGTCTCCGATCGGAATCTAGTGAGAAGCGCGCACCACCATCGTCGCACCGATTGTGCTGCCGGCCACCCAATGATCACGTCGTAAAGACTACCACAACACAAGATAGAAACTGAAAACTGTACACTTAGTGCCGAAGCGACCACCGCCCCATGTGCGCGGAAGCATGGTGGGGCGGCTATTGTTACTCTTCTGAGGAGGTTAGATTTTAGAGAGGGCAGAGGGAATTTTGTAGAGAGAGAAAGTGGTTAAAATTTAGAAGTCGCCCTGTTCTCTTTCTCTTTTGAGTAGAATAAAAAATCTCATAAAATATAACTCATATCTTACATAAGCGTGCAAATTAATGGTGATCAAGTAAAAAGAAACGGAAGCAGTGATATTGATTACTGTAAATTAACTTTTGCTGATTTAGTAATAATTTTTTGTCAAGACCGTATTGGCATCGTAGACAAGCCGCTAATGAATATGCACAAAGTGAAGTTGATTAGATTATTTGGCTTTGGCATGTGAGTGAGTGAGCTACAGAAGGTCACGTTCTCGGACTGGGTCACTGACCATCGTCCAATAAATCAAAGCAAAAACGAATTTTATAAGCTACGAGTTCTGGTTGCAGTGGCAGCACATGTGCTTTTCTTCTTGATTGGACAATTTCCAATATACTCCATCAACTTCCTCGAGGGTTTCAAGACGAACAAAATTTGCGTTGGGTTCAAGAGCATCATTCAATTTCATTAAGGAGAGTCCTCAAATTTCAATCGAATTTTGTTGATTCAGAAGCAAGGCCTAATATACACTACTGGAAACAATATTGAAGCCGCCATTCTGTTTGAGAGTGTGAGAGAGGGGTGGCGTAAGGGATATGATATTTACCGATTTGAACTAGTTCACTCTAAGCTTTTAATTGCAAACAATTGTCACTAGAAATCATTAGTAGATGCAACAGTTTAGTGCAAATAGTGCTGCTTCAAACAGAGAAAATGCTTTTGCCTAAAGCATTTAGGGTCGACTCTGAATCATCCATTGAAGTATCTCAAATGAATTACTCCATCTCAAAAAAATTGTTCTATTTTAACTACACGCATATTAAGGATATCAATCATATTTTGTGTTTTTCCATTCTACTCCACAAGAGAGAGAAGGGGAGGAAGAAAATAAACCAGAAAAGAGAAAATGGGTTGATAAAACATTAAATGTGAAGAGAGAAATAGAATAAAAAAATATATAAATTAGAAAACATGAAGAAAAAAAAAACATTTACAATATCTTTTTTAAGTAAGAAAGTAATTAATATTTTTAGGATATCTTAAAAAGAAAATATGATCAATCTTTTTGGGACGGAAGGAGTATAGAAAGTATAGATTAGTAAAATGAATACAGGTACACGAACACAAACGACAAAAACAAGTAGTTTATGTTTATGTTGTAATTCCATATCATAAGATAATGGCTACATACAGACGGTATGCATGCAACATATTATTCACTAGTTTGTCAACGGTACAAAAGCTACATTATGCTTCGAAACCTATGCACACTTCCGGGTTGCATCTTATCGGCTACTTGGCATAGATGAATGCTCCAATTAATATCCAAAATTTTGATATCAAATATTTATTTGGAACCTTCGTAACAGTAAATAAATCATCTTCTTGAGCAACCAAACGTGTATCATGAGTGCAAATATCAGTACACACGAGCCTTTGGTGGGAATGGTTCAACTTCATCATCTAACGTGTTCATGTGAACTGGCCTGTAGTCTAGACGAACCTTCTCCTTCTCCCAATATCTGCAGATAGCAGTTCAAAACTACAGTGATCTAGTAGACTAGAATACAAATCGAAGACAAAGCGACCAAAGAGGAAAATAGAAAGTTTAGGAGTGAAGGATCTCGAGAACAAAGAGTAGAGTTTGTAGCTCGTAGAATATCTACAAAAAGAGCATGGAGGATTTTTTGTAATGAACTTAACGATATGATTGCATGTCCTTCTACCTCAGGGCGATTTCTTTGTACTTCTAAGCACATTTTTGTTTTTCTTCTTCTCCTTACATTTTGTAAACAATCTCATTAAGATTAAGCAGCAAGAGTCTTAGAGACTTGAATAGAGAAATAAGCTGAATGCAGGCCTCAGACGGACACCCGCAATTCATGATTTAATCTAGGATCTTGCAAGGACCAAGAACCCTTCAGAAGGGTAAACAGTGCCAAAGAGGGAGAAGGGAAGGGGGGAGGGGGGATTGGTAATAAAAGGCGGAAAACATACCCCAAAGTATGCTTCATCCAGTTCTCATCATCCCTTTTCTGCGCAACCAGAGGATTTTAATTCCGTTATTAAGGACTAGAGGATGCAAAGGAGGTAAAATAAAAAGACAAGGAATCTGAAATAACCGTAAAATCTTCACGGGCATGTGCTCCTCTGCTCTCTTTCCTAGCTTCGGCTGAATGCATGGTGATACATGCATTAATCAACAGATTTTCCAACTCCATAGTCTCTATCAAATCCGAGTTCCTGATAAACGTGTTTACAATTTAGAAATCAAGGAAAATGGATAACCTTTATAGGAACAATGCCAAAGATAACAGCCATTATAACCAGAATTTACCATATCAAACTTCGATCCTTCAACTTAACATCGTGAAAGCTCTCCGATGCTTTATCAATCAACTGGCAACCTGTAACAACAGAGAGAGGAGTTAGATATGATGATCATACAAACTAGCAAGTCTAAACTGTACAGATTAGAAAAACTAGTATTTATACACATAATAAATTGAAGTGTTCTCCAAAGAGCACCCAAGAGGACTTGGACAGTGACACATGATTTCTAAAGCACCTTCAGCTAAAGTCTCCTGTGTGCGGAACACAGCAGCATTATTTTGCATTATTCTTTGCATATCCAACCGAATTTTTGAGGTCGGAAGGGAGCCATTTGAATTTCTAAGCTTGTCCAACCATGCAATAGTCTTCTCTCCAGCATTCCTTTCCAAAGGTTTTTGTTTCTCCCCTGCGCGACAAGTGAAGTCATCAGAATACCACACTGTACGTATGACCTGTCTCAAATTAATATCTACTAGTTACCTGGTCTATGGATCTCTGCAACCCTGTTAGCACAAGCTCGACCGAAAACAACAATGTCAAGAAGAGAATTTGCACCAAGCCGGTTGGCACCATGAACAGACGCACAGGCTGCCTCCCCAGCAGCCATCAGTCCAGGAACTACTGCATCAGGATCATCACCTCGAATGGTAACCACCTGCAGAGCTACAAATTGCAATATTAGAAAGGACTCTTTCACCCAAACAGCACATTTCAACTTTAAGTTTGATGCTAGTTTGCACCTCTCCATGGTAATTTGTGGGAATTCCGCCCATATTGTAATGGACAGTAGGTAAAACAGGGATTGGCTCCTTTGTAACATCAACACCAGCAAATATGGCAGCAGTTTCAGAGATACCAGGAAGCCTCTCCTTAAGGACCTCCGGCGGCAAGTGATTCAAGTGGAGATATATGTGGTCCTTCATGGGTCCTATTGAAAGCCAAGAAATGATAAGCAGTGTATTAATAGGGGTAGAATCAGACAACCGAGGATGCAGATATCATTAACAGAGACCTGTCTAAGTAAACACCTACATGTATACTGCGGAGGACCCAGACATTACAACCTTAGAAAACCCAAAGACCACGCAACCAAAACTCGTCACCTTTGCCTATCATTCTAAATACGCTGTATAAGTTTGTTCACAGAGAGAGGGAGGGAGGGAGGGAGGGAGGGAGAGAGAGAGTTATAATTAGAATTATAGCTACTTTGCTAAGGAGGTTATAAAATAGATTGAATTGTATACAATGACACGCAGTGTATCAAATACATCAACAGTAAATAGAAAAACATTAAGATTGTGTGCAAGAGAGCAAGGGAGAGCGAGAGAGAGCTGAAGACCAATATTCAGCATTGCTCAGCACGAAAGAAAAGATGCCAAAAAGCCTAAAAATTTTGTCATCCTTCAAAAGCTCATACCTTGTAGCTTATGATACTCACCTGCTCGGATTCAACTCTTAAGCAGAAGGTTCTATAAGATCGTAATAAGCTTTGACAGGGCAAAGTAATGGGAGACATCTTAATTGATATCTAAAATATCCTGAGAACACAATGGAAGACGCCGACCTTTGCCAGATCCCGTCATTCTATATACATGCACGTAATTTTTTCTGCACAAACTAGATCTAAATCAACAAAATAGGCTAAATTGAAAGAGTCCTCATTGAGCCGGTAATCATTGGCTTAAGCTCAAATCTGCATTGAACGGAGAAAGCTGCATCGACATCTCCTTAGATGGAATAAATCATTCTAAAAAATTGGGAATACAGACCTTGACACTTTACTTTTCGGCGGAATCTTTCCTCGGAAAATGTTTTAAAATGGAATCTAAGGTTCTTTTAGGAATGGAATCATAGTTGCTGGGCTTTGTTTTAGCTAATTGTAAGTCACAGGGCTGTACCGCGTGTACTCTTAGAGAACACGTGAATTTGCTTGTATATTTTCTTTTACTTATAAATTAAGGGGTTTACTCCTGGAGTGCAACTCCTTCCTTTTAGGAGAAACTGTCTACGGTGCAGGCCCCCCACTTTCATTCTACTGAGACCTGACTCTAGCGGGTGTAGTTCCCATGGCTAGCGTCAGCTCACTCTCTTACGAGTTCCCCAGCTGCTTCGACTTATTAATGCATTGGGAAGCTTTCACTACTACCTGATGGAGAAGCCCGAATTGTTCCTTTGGAAGTCGAATGTTAGCCCAAAGCAGAACCATCCAATCAAAGACATGACGCCCATAGCTGTTGCTACTTCTTTCCTGACTAGCGGGTTTCAAGAAAGGCTAAAGCCATTGATCTGGTTAACAGAATAGACTTAGAGGTTTCTTAGATATGGAACTACTGAGACAAGAAGGGTCAAACATGACGCAAGCAACTGAGCAAAAGCTCACTTCAGGAGGCCCGACTGAAGATAGAATTACATCGTTACCAATAACTTTAAAGTTTCCATCGACTACCTCACTGAAAATCACAAACACACGACACGTTTTTATTTGAGTTTTAAAAATCATCAACCATCGAATATTTCTCTAAGGAAAGGTCACTACAAACACATACACAAAGAACTAAGTGTCACTTAAAATTTTCATCACATCCCTTTTTTTCCACTCCCAACTCCAAAAGCAATGACATAAGACGTTGGCCCATTCTCTGAAAGCATAAGGTTTTGGAGCAATTAGTAACTTAGCATGGTATTAGAGCTCACTCTTGTTTAAGGTCTTGGTTCCATTTCTTCCGACTTGCATTGGGTCACTATAGTCGTTTTGCACTCCTGGTCGTGCTCTCATGTTAATTTGTCTCCACATGCAATGGAGGGCATGCAGGTGGGGGCAGGGTGGGGATGGGGGAGGTGCCAAAGCAATGACATAAATAGTGTCAATTCTATGTTAATTTAATCTTTTCGATAATCTGGCAACTTAACAAGTTACTATATTTGAAATGAGAACTAGAAGAAGAAGTCGTGTCAGTGAAATGGCAAAAACAGGAGCCACACATAGTCTAAATAGGCGGCCATGTTATTCATTGGCACTTTCAAAGAAGTCAGGAATTATCGCAAGATCTACGTGTTTCATTTTATTGCCGTCAAGGGGAAGAATAAACATGAAACGCTATAGAGCTTGTTTTGTAATTTAATGTCCTTTTTTGTCCATGTTGGTGTTTATGAGTCTATATCTTTCAACAGCAAAAAGTGCAAAATAACCTCAAGTTTTCATAAATCGCATTTAGACCAGCAATTGTATAGACTTCGTTGGGTATGATGATAAAACGGTAACTTCCAGGCTCACGCGCCCAAGTTGACCTGTCCATACAACAACTAACCACATTTCGCCATGAGTTTCAAGCGAGTGATAGTGTCATACCTACACCGCGACCTTCTCGTATTTCCATTGTCATAGATCTTGAGACAACATCCCTTGACGCAAGATCCTTGGCTGTCGGGGCATAGCGTTCCATAAACCGTTCCCCGTTGCTGTTCCTAAGGATACCTCCTTCACCACGAGATCCTATCCTCAGCAAAAGGAAAATAGGAAGATAGAAGAAGAAAAAATTAGTCTAATTTGATGGACACATAAGAAGAACATGGAAGCAATCCAATTTAGACTGTTCATCTGAACCACAGGACAAAAAACAAAGAACCCCAACCTTCAGTGATGAGACACCCAGCACCATAAATTCCAGTTGGATGAAACTGAACAAACTCAAGATCCTGCAGGGAAATATAGCAAATGTCAACTGTGAATCGACACGAATAAGCAGCAAAATTTCCACAAAATTCTAAAAGAAGAAAGGACAGTATAAACCTCGAGAGGGAGCCCAGCACGCGCAACCATAGCATTGCCATCTCCAGTGCATGTATGAGCAGAGGTTGCAGAAAAGTAAGCTCTACCATATCCCTGAGAGGAACATTACAAGTAGTACTTAGATACGAGTGTGATTTACTTGTCTAAAAGCAAAAACTGAGTAGAGGTCTTGAAAGCAAAAAGATACCCCAGTTGCAAGAATTGTTGAAGCAGCATGGAACCGATGTAGAGTTCCATCCTCCATGTTAAGTGCAATGACACCCTGGCACTCACCTGATATCAGTATAAATGTCAGTCAACTTTCCAGCTGAAGATTACACATACAGGTATTGAAGTAAAATCATTTGTGGGGATAGGAACACGAAATACATTGCTAAATATCGGTCTTGTTAGTACTGTGTATAAGTGAGCGTGTATACGCAGATCGAAATATAGATCAGTTCGAAAAATTGTGCTTCATCTTGTTCAAGCAGTAAGTGGGACTTCTCGAACCCTTCATATTAAACTGAGAAATATAACCAGGGATGATCAAGATGGTAATTATGCATGAATACAGCAAGTTTTCCTTGAAGCAGTTAGGAAACTCTATTTAAGTAGAAGAGAACTTTCTCCAGGTGCACGAACAGTATAAATATCTAAAACATCTCTCTCTTCCAGTAACTTCAAGTTGTACAGGTACGGGAGATACTTCATCAACTCAACATGAAAATCAAACAAAACTAAGCACATATTATTCAATAAATTCCTTGTCATCAAGTCTAAATTTTTAAAAAAAAGTAAAAGGTAGGCTTGACTGCTAGCAATGTACCCGAGAAGTATGTACTTAGATAGTGTACAATGGAAGAAAGAATGGAGGTCGCCGACCCCAACTAGTTTGGAAGAAAGGCTTAAATAATAACGAGAAGGAAAAGGAAGCAATTTAAACTTTTCAATGCATACCATCACTGCCCATGAGTAGATCCAAAGCAAAATATTCCACGAAAAATTGTGTATTATGCTTCATGGCCTGGCCATAGAGAGAATGCAACAAAGCATGCCCTGTTCGATCAGCGGCACATGCACAGCGATACGCTTGTCCACCTACAGAAACAACACAGAGCAAGTCAAAGTCAGAGTGCTTTTCTACATAAATCGTGTTTTGTATTCTAGTTGCAAACCAGCAGTGCCATACCTTTGCCAAAGTCTAGGCTTTGACCACCAAATGCACGTTGATATATTTTCCCATCTTCGGTGCGGGAAAACGGTAAACCATAATTTTCAAGCTCTATAACTGCTTTTGGTGCTTCCCTACACATATACTGAATAGCATCCTGGTCACCTATAGGAGTACAAAATAACCTAAATGTCACTTTAGATAAACAGAAAAGGTCATATAGAAAAAGCTGAATAACTACGTTTCCTAGGGCAAGGCAAATGCGTAACATCTAGTTTCTCTACCAATAGCAAGTTTTCATGCTTCCAGATCATTCGTGGAAAATCTGGTAACAGCAACAGCAAAACATAAAAGTGGTGTTACAAAGATATTCTTGGTGCTATGATGCTCATAATCTTTCGTGGACATAAAAACTTGCTCTGTTCACAACGCTAGGGGTTGATGAGTTCCAAATTCCAACATAGCTTCATACCTAACCAATCACTTCCCTTGACGGTATCATACATGTGCCACCTCCAGTCATCCTCAGACATATTTCCTAGTGCAGCATTTATACCACCCTGCAACGGAGCATAAGGGATGGGAGACATATTTAACTCAGGCTTATAGCAACTTGGCATGATAGCATGAAATACAGTGCCAAAGATAATAGAACAAGCAGATGATTTGAGCTCCTAGAATGAAGGTGAAAAGAAAGGACAGCGCAACAAAAATTCTTCATGTTATGGTATCTCGCCATGCCACCGACGGAAGTGTAATCAAATATTCAAATGTACTGAGGTTTTGTTGCAAACTCTATTGCTTCTTATACAAACGCATAATTGAAAATCTCTGGATAAACGAAAGAGAGTGACAAGCTGAATCTGATACTTATAATGAACTTTGCTTATGTACAGTAACTAAGCTCGCGTGGTTATAGCATGCAATAAAATTTGTATCCCATGTACGACAACTTCAATACATACCACGAGAAGACTAACTAACCTTACCTGCTTATGCATGCAGTAAGATTGAGTTGATTCGTATCTCCAACAGATAAACAAACATTACCTCAACAGTTCAGCAATTCAAGTGCAAGAAAAAGCAGGTTCAAGATTCCAATCTCTTCAAGTAAACATAGAGATCAAAAGTGGTACAAAAACTAGTATGTATCAATGGATGGGGCATCCAAATTTCCACAGGGCCACTAGTTTATGTAAAAAGAAACACCCCCATAACCCTTCGAAAATCAAAATTTCTCATTTTACATAGCGTATTTTCATATTTATTTATCTTGACGCAAGGTCATAATATAAGGTAAGAAAGTTGCAAACAGTCACCACCTCCTCAAGTGCTGGCTTCTTTTCCATAGATGATCGTTACTCGTGCCTTTCCTGACACTTGGATTTGAATGACTGTGACGAACACGAACGACTAAATCAATTTACTTCCCTGCAGCCCTTGTATATGGATGATTGCATATCACTTAACTCGTGCCTTTCATGTCCAAATATAAAGTCTCTTCTTTTATTACCACCAAGTATTAGTTATATCTATAGATGTAGAAGCAGTTAACTAATGATGAGCAACATCTTATCGGTAATATGCGCCACATATTTGCATATTATACCGTGTAAACAGCATATGGTTCTATAATATTCAAAATCCAGAAATTTAAATCTTGGAAATACCTGAGCAGCAACAGTATGAGAACGAGTTGGAAAGAGCTTGGTAATGCAAGCGGTGTTAAATCCGTGCTCAGACAGCCCTATCGCTGCCCTGAGCCCGGCGCCCCCGGCGCCTACCACCACTGCGTCATACGAATGATCAACTACAGTATACGATGACAACCCGGCACTCTGTTACATAAAGCCATTACAAATCGCAACAAAGAGAAATAAGTAAGGAAAGATAAATAACAAAACTAAAAGGCCATATTACATTTAATCGAACAGATAAATTCCACAAAGGCACGCATAACAACACTAATCATAGCAAATCCAACGCCTATTCCTGTCACAAAAAAAAATGCATGCATCTTGCTGAAATATAGGAGTGCTAATAAATTGGATTTACAGAAAATAACATCGGTTACGAGCTAAAGCCATTCAACAAACGAGAAAACAGAAGTGCGATAGAAATGGATCGATAGCAATAGAAAGCTAATATATAACGAACAATAAGAACGATTTGAGGCGATTTGGAGAAACAAAAAATCTAGAGCTGGTGAAGAGAGCTTACGGATTCGGAGGAGAACAATCGGCGGAAGGAGTGAGGTTCGCCGGAGATGGATCTCCGGCAAGGAATGCGAAGGCCACGGGACACACACCGCCACATCTCTTCCGCTCTTGTTCTCTCTTCTCTTCACTTCTCTGCGTGCGTTTGTGCGTGTGATTTCTGTATGTAATGACTGTGTGTTTGTTTGAATTCTTCCCTGTGCTTTCTTATTAAGGAGACTGTAAAAGGGAAAGAGGCATTAAAGAAAATACTGGGAAATTTGGGAAAGAGATGGTTAGGAGGGTGGCCGCAAATATAATCCGATGTTCCCTCATATCTGACCCTCATTCAACTACTAACTACTGAAATGCCATTTAAAAATTTATCCACCTCTAAACAATTTCTATTTTGCTTTTTCAATAATCTCGGTAGTTAAACAAGTACCAACTGACAAAATATTACAACCAATCTTTTTTATATGTAACAATACTCGATATTTGCTACAAAATTGCGTCAAATTGACTTTTCGTACCTTTTGTTAGTTATACTACACACTTAAATCAATTATATTTAACGACTCACGAGATAACCAAAAGGGTATTAAACGCACCCTTTGTCGTTAAAGATAAAGATTTAAGTTGAAGTTGGACGGAGAACATAAAGTTTGGGTGAACGTACAAGATGGTTATGGGCCACTGGGCACGTGACATGGACTTTTTAGGAAATGGTCACGATCCACGAACCCGAAGACCAGCGAGTTACGTGAATGCTTTAGGTACTTTTAGCCCACAAGGTGAAGACATTGGCCACGCGGCCTTCGGACCCGCCACTACTTTCTAAGGCTGTGTCTCTCAACAAGTCACCTCTCTTGATTTCACGAAAGATATATGCTCATGTGTTTATTCCCTTTTTTTTTTTTTTTTTACTTAAAGCTTAAATAGTATTATTAAAATTTGTTCTCAGCAAAACAAAAATGAAAAACTAATGTTTTTCAGACAAAAACTACGTAGTATGCCTCATGATCTTTAACAATTTTATGCTTAATGTTGGTAATATACAAGACATTCGAGTGTGTTTGGAACTGTGAAATTTGAGTAATTTCATTTAAATATTCAAATTTTGTTGTTTGGAACATTAAAAAAAGAAATTAGAATTGGATTTTATGGGATTTGACTGGACATGTTTCCATAGTGTAAAATGATGAAAAATGGTTGGATTTCATGAGATTTGGATTTACTTCAATTAAAAGTAATTATTTACCTATCTTACTCTTTTTTGGATCTCTCCAACAATGAACTCACCACCATCTTCATTGTCGCTACCGTCACACCACTTTTACTACCACCACCGGCACCACTACTGCCACCAATACTGCTACCACCACTACTGCCACCACCAGTCCACCACCGGTACCACTACTACCACCATCGTCACCATTGCCACCGCCACTACCACCACTTTCTCCACCAACACCGCCGCCACCACTACTACCGTAGTTGCTACAGTTGTCATTAACGCCACTATCACCGCCACCACTACTGCCACCACTACCACCGACGCTACCACAAATACTGTCATAATCGCTGTCGCTGCCACAACTACTGTCATAATCACAACCACTACTGCCACCACCATCACCGCCGCCACCACTATTGCCACCGCCGCGACTACTACTGCAACCACTACCACCACCATCGCCGCCACCACAACTGCCACCAATACCACCGTCACCATTACTGCTACCACCACATCCACCACTGTCGCCAATACTACTGCAGTACTGCCACAACCACCAGCACCGCTATCACTACTTCCACCTCCAATGCCACTACCCAGTGTGGTGGCACTAGCACACTCGAAACCACTTACCGTAGTTCGCTTCTCATCGTAAGTCAATGATACAATTGTCTAAAAATTTATTAACTTTTCATTTTCTTTGTTCTCCAATCAGAAAATATGAATTCTGTGATTTGAATTTCCTTCCATTCCAAACAAAGAAAAGTGAATTGAATTCTAAATCCAATTCTAAATTTGAAATCCAAATTCTCCAATCACTTACCATAGTGTTTGCGTGAATTATATCTCAAAACTTGGTCCTTATAAACTTCATTACCTTTTAGCCGAGCAAATAGCTGTTTTAATACTAAACTAAAACGCTTAAGGAAAAAACGCACTCAAGCCTAATTCTGTTATTTAGTGTTTAAAAAGTAAATCTACTAATTGCAGACAAAAAGTAAATTTAACTGACTGCAACACACACGAGCAGGTTGTTTTATTTGATTTGTCTTTTTCTCTAGTTACTTAGAGCTCGTATTTGAGCAATATTGAGAATGCAGCAAAGTCTTCTCATTTCACGGATCATATTGGGTTGGCTCGTCGCACAGCGCCTCTTGAATCGATAGTTATAGCCTTCAGAACGACCACCTGCAAAATGGCACCCGGCTCATTAAAAGGGTAATAGCACTCTTAGCCTGTCTCTCTGAATTGAACGATACTACGACACTCTGTTCGGATTACGTATTCTATATGTATGCGTGAAAGTTTTATTGGGCATCTATTCCCCCCATTGGCATAGTGGACCCTGTAGTGGTATGCTATAGTAGTAATATGTTGTTTGACCCTATTGGCTTAGGTTATACTCCACAATTCACTGCTCAAGTAGTATTTGAAGGTATTTGAGATTGATTAAACTTGTTTTGAACAATTTAAAACATGTTTATGTAGTGTTTAGCACAAAAAGGAATTGTTTAAAACATCCTATAAAAAAAATGTGTTTGAAACCAAAAAACACTTTGGTCTTTCTGATTTTAAATGAAAAGAAAACTTAACCAAGAAAAGTACTAGATTACCTTTCCAAAAAGACGCTGAATGAACGCATTATCCACACATATTTTTATTTTGGGTCTCTACACCTCTTTCAAACTTTAATTGTTTCTGAGTTGTATGTTTTTTACTTATAATTTTAAAAATATACGCAAGAAATGTGATGATATAAAAGGGTAGAGAATTAATTAAAATATATAGTTTGCCTATAAAATATAGAGAATCGTGAATGTGTTAAACAATAACGCATTTCATTCTTTTGATGTCCTTGTTGGTATTTTTTTCACATTAAAAATGTTTCGACGAGTTTTACCCAAACAATTTTCAAATCTTTCAACAAGGGATTTCACAACTTTTGTCAAAAAGTTACCGGTGGTATGTAAAATTGATTAAAATAGTTTTTGAAATTTATTTTTTAATTCAAGAATTATTTTGAGAATCAATCTCAAACAAACTATTTGTCAGTATCTATGCATATTTTGCATTGTTAGTTGAGAAAATATTGACCGGTTCATATGCATGCATTGGAAAACGGGTTGAAGACGTGTTCCAACGATGCTTTAATGGAGGCAATTCACTCCACAATTGTGGTCAAAATTGCCAGCCATATTGTCTAACATACTAGCCGATAGGGGTGAGCACGATTCGGTTTGGTTCGGTTTGGAGGCTGAATACCAAACCGAATCGACCAACCTCGGTTTGAAAAGAAAAAAATGGAATCGTAGTTGAACGGTTTGGTTTCTACGGGTTGAACGGATTGAACGGTTTAATCGGTTTGGGCCAAACTCAATTTTTGACAAGTTTAGGCCCGAAAATTAATAACTTTTACATAATAGTAAGCTCCCAAAAATCTGAAATTTTAAATTATAATTAATAACACTTAGTGAGATGTAGGCGACGAGTGAAAAATGTGTGTTACATTAAAGGATTTAGGGTTTATCCCATTTTATATGAGTGCTTAGATAACTAGAGTTAGTAAAAAATAACTAGGATTAGGTAAAAATATATATATGTTATATTATATACGGTTGGTTCGATTTATGCGGTTTTAAAAATATTCGAACACAAACTGACCGAACCGAATGCACGGTTTGGGAAAAAAATAACCAAACCGATTGATTTTTAGATCGGTTTGGAAATAGACAGATTGGTTGGTTTGATTTTTACAGTTGAATCGATTTTAACGGTTTAAATGCTCACCCCTAGTAGCCAAAGCACTGGCTTTGTTGGTGTAAGTTGTGTTTGGTACAAACAAAATTTGTGATCAACGATGTGTTTTAACATTTGGTTAAAACGAACAATGCTAATATCAAGAGGCATTTCCAAATTGAGATAATTATAGCAAAGTTCAGGAAGTTATGGTGAAATTACAGGCGTGTCCATTAGTTTGGACAAATTACACTTGTCCGTTGATCAAACAGAATCTTAAAGACCTAACGGTTTTAAGAAAATGACTTTATTGCCCTTAAGTTAGAAAGTTATTTTTTTTCAAATGCTATTACTTCATCTTTCTCTTCCTTTTCTCTTCTTTTTGGAGAACCCACCAGCGTATTACCATCATGCCCACCGCTAAACACCACACGTCAGCCACCACCTCCCATGACCACAAAGATTTTCCGTATTCTCTTCCCTACTTCGAAAATCTACCAAAGCCATACCTAATCACAACCAATTAAATCAACAAATAAACTATATAAATAGCTCATATTTCCAAGGTAGCGGCATTTTGTCACCGGCCGGAATCTGTCTGATTGATTGTTTGAACCCATCATGGCGGTGGCTGGGAAGAGGGAAAGGGGTGGGGCGGTAGTAGGGTGGAGAGAGGTTGGGGGCGGCAAAGGGTGCTTTGCCTTGGGATCTTGCCCTTACCATTTCGGGCTTTTCCTTTGTCTTTGGAACTTTCGGGGGAGGAGGATGAGCAGGGGCGGACCCAGGAATATTTTTCAGGGGGTGCAAAAATTATATGTCCGTTACCAAATTTTTAATTAAAATAATATTAAACAAAGTGCACTTATAAAGCATACAAAAAGTAATATTAAGTTTCATGAGAGTCATTAAAGACTCTTTACAAGGACCTTTCGACCAATATGTTCGTCTAACTTTATCTCGAATATTGGGACTATAATCCATAATATTCGGACGCAAGCCAGGATCCGCAATAAGCTCATTAGAGTTGAACTCATCACGAATTCTACTTGAACCCCCGAAATCAACATCTCGATGCACAAAATGAGCCTTGTCCGTTACTGTTAAAGTTGAAGACTGTAGAATACTATCTTGATTAGGCTGCGAGGATTCTGCCAATTTCCCTAGCTTTTTAAAAAACTTATCCATTCTGAAAAAAAAAACACACACACGCACATTGGAATAAAATTTCAATATCTCAATATCTCAACACAAATTCACATAGTTAAATAATTGTACATATTATTATATTAGCATATTACACTAAATTTAACATATTAAACTAAAATATAAATGTTAACATATTATCATATTAAACTAAAATTTACTTATTAAACTAAAATTAAATCATTACCTCAAAGAGTCACAACAGCTGATGATGAGTTATGATAAGCAGTTGAAGCCACCGATGCAAGTGTTGGTCTAAACTTCCATGTGCCTGCATTAATTTGATACAAAGAGAGAAAAAAGAATTATCAAATCTGTTTTTATAATTACACCACAATATGAAGTTTAAAGTTATTTTATCCCTAATAGTTTATACTGAGCCAAGAATTTTGCAAAAAGAAAATGCCCGCGGGAAATTTTCACCCCGAAAAATGGGCAAATGAGTTTTATGCTTTCTACGTACAACAACAAGTCACACTGGTGTAAGATATGTTTTGCTCAAACAATTTTTATGTTCTTGTAAATGGTTCTTTCTTATTCGTAATACAATGATTTTACAATTAGCCAAAAAAATAATAATTTTAAGTTAGACCTTTGTAATCAAGGAGATATTAGTTGCACGCAAAAAGATAGCAATGGCAAATCACGGGTTCGATACTTGTTACAATAGATGTTGCATACAAGACTGATGGACGATACTTGTTATTAGGACGAAACAGCCACATAACTCCAACTAAAGTACCTTCAATTTTAGAAATCTCCTACCTAATTTCATCAACACCTTCTTTACTCCAACTTACCTGCTTCACTTTTTTCAACATTGATATGGCATCTTGTGCAATTATAAGGTGATTTTTTTAAGGATAATATCCCAATATCATCCTTAAAAAATCACCTTATAATATCCCTAATATGACATAATGACAATAGCCTTATAATATTTTCCCAACTCGGTCATGTTTTGGACTATGTACTTGGAAGAGAGATCAGAAATGGGTTATATACTCAGTCTTTCACGCGTGAGGTGAGACCATGAGAGTCATATTAGAAGTTATATACCATAAATTTGAAAGAAGCCTAAATGCCCAATATTATCAGCACTAGCAGACAGCAATTCAGCATCCAAGAGGCAAGACGGCAAGACCAAGATGAGAAGATCTACCTCAGATTTGGTTCTTCAAGGGCGTCGGCGCGTCGCGGGACTGCGGGAGGTCGTCGTCCCACTCGTCCGGTCACGGCGTCACTCTGTTGTGACGAGTCTTCGTCATCGAAGGCTTGAAGCTCCTGTCTGAAGGAGCTGTCGCCGGTGGGTGGGATCTGTCGCCGGTCGGTTCACTGTCCACCGGTGACCGGTCGCCGGTGAGACCGTGTGAGAGAGAGAGAGAGAGAGAGTCGATTGTGCCTCTCTCGGCCAGTCTCGGTGAACGGGTATCAGGGATTGAGGAACGGGTCTCGGCCTCGGGGAACGGGATCTCAGGAACGGGGTCAACGCGATTCCCAATTTATTTTTTTCCCCTAGAAGTCAGGGGGTGCTTCAGCCCCCCCTTGTCCTAACGTGCGTCCGCCCCTGAGGATGAGGACACTTACGTATTTTTAAGGGGAGGGTAGGGGATGGCTGAGTGGGGGGAGGGTGGGGCGACAATGGGATAGAGGGACGGCGGCGATGGGAGCAGCCACGGGTTAAAGGGAGGGGTGGTGCGGTGACGAGGTGGGGAGGGGGTGGGGCGACGACGAGGTTAGAGGGAGCGACGGGATGAGGGAAGTTGGAGAGGGGAGAGAGAGAGTTAGCTGTTCAAACATAAATACAATGTATTTCCAAGAAAGGAAATAAATGCAATCTGACTTAATGACAAAAACACAAATTTGAGGTGGGGGGGGGGGGCTAAATTTGTAATTTGGAAAGAAAAAAAAAGAAAGGGCTTAATTGCTGTTGGAGATACTTAATTTAGAACTTAGGTTAAAATCTTAATTTGGAGAGAGAATTATGTTTGAAACCTGAATTTGGGAATTAGGTTTGAAACCCTAATTTTCTAAATTAGAGTTTTTAATCTTTATATAGTGTATATGTAGATATATGGTATAAGGGTGGTATTGGTATTAAGAAAAAACGCGTGGATGACATCAGCCAAAAGGTACATTTTTAATGGATCTGGGACGGATGGACACCGGCTGATACATTTTTAAAATTTTTTATCACGATATATTACATTTTTAAACTTAATGTCCTTAACTGTAATGTAATCCTAACGTCAGGAACTTTGCAGTAATTATCCCTTTCAAACTCAACAATGACTACTGAACCATCAAGAGTAAGTATAATGATTTAGATTTAATGAAATATCCCCCTCGTAATTTGGACTCTGAATTATTTCAATTACTTGACACGTAGTTTTAGACTTTTAGAGGCACTACCTGAACAGTAACACTTTTGTACTCTTAGTGACGATTTTACAAGTGAGATTTTGCATAACGATTTTGGGTACTAGAATTTTGAGAGAATTAGAGTGTGTTTGGAGTCATGTAATTGATGAGATTTTTTTCTTTTTAAATACTCAAAATTTGTTGTTTGGAACATTATAAAAAAGAATTAGAATTGGATTTTATGAGATTTGACTGGATTTGTTTATGTAATGTGATATCCGATGAAAAATTGTCGAATTTTATGGGATTTAGATTTACATAAATTAAAAGTAATTAGTTACCTAACTTACCGTTTTCTTTTTAATTAGTTACCTATCTTACCATTTTCTGGATCTCTCAAAGATTGAACTCACCACCACCATCTTCATTGCCGCCATCGTCACACTACTCTTACAACCATCACTGGCACCACTACTGCCATTGCCACTACCACTGTCACCACTACTGCCGCCGCCGCCGTCGCCACCACTACTGGCACCACTACCACACCACTTATTACTACCATCGGCACCACTACCTTCACCATTACTGTCATCACCACCACACTAGCATCACCACTGCCACCACTACCACCGGCGCCACCATTACCACCACCCTCGACACCATTTCCACTACCATCCCCACCACTGTCACCACTGCAACCACCAATATTGCCACCGACGTCACTTGACCACCACCAATTACATCTCGTTATGTCTCAATACCACCACCACCACCACTATTATTACCATCACTTGACCATCCCACCACTCGATGCCGCTACTCTGTGGTGCCGCCACCACCACCACCATGTGGTGGCACTAGCACACTTGAAACCATTTATCGTAGTTCATTTTTCATCTTAAGTCAAGGATATTATTGTCTAAATTTTTTTAAACATTTCCATTTCCTTTGTTTTCCAAACACAAAATAAAAATTATGTGATTTGAGTTCCCTTCCGTTCCAAACAAAAGAAAGTGAATTGAATTCCAAATTTAAAATTTAAATTCTAAAAAAATTGGTTCCAAACAGACTGTTAATTCATTGCGCTTTATAAAAATGCTTATATGAATGAGGAATTATGGTGTAGACTTTAATGATTGTGGCTTTTTATCTACTAAAGTTTCAAAATGAGTCACAAATGTCATTAGAAATTATTGTATGTGCATTTAGGAGAAAGTGACCAAAGGGGAAAATGTATGAAAAGCAAGAAGGTGGCTCGAAGCACATGGCATAAATGTGATACGTGACTACTGGTTTTGCATGCGTGCATAGCTAATGGGAAGGAAAGAATGAGGTGCGTTTGAGAAGAAAAGAGAAGAAACAGGTAGACGGCTCATTCGCAAGAAACAGAGGAAGGTCGAAATGCGATATTGATAAAATGAAACATGGTTTGTGTTTAGCCTTTGGTACACACAGATTTCTTAAGTTAAGGTAAAATTATACGCATGTCTATTAGTTTGGACAAATAGCAATGCTGTCTATTGACTAAACATAATCTTGAAATACGTATATGTTTTAACAAAAGGACTATATTTGTCTATGTTGAAATGCCATTTTATCTCTCTTCTTTCTCTTTGAGAAATAGCCACCACCGGCCTCGCCATCCAAGACCATCATCGTCACATGCCCATGGCACCATCGAGAAAACCACTAATCGTCATTGCCATCACCAAATCGCCATCAACGGCGCAGCCCAGCCCCTCTCCAACACCTCAATTTGACCCAAAAGAAAAATGAATGCACACCTTGTCCACTATCACCACCACACGAACCAATTTTTAATCTCTCGTGGTTGTCACCTATATCTCCTTGCCACTGCAACCCCATATCACAACTTTGTGCACACCAACACTACATGGATCTCTTTCTCCACATCGTTGTAGCCCCACACGACACCATTAATATACTGCCATTTTTAATCAGAATCTTCATCCTACTGATTTTGATTCTTCCATCTACGAACTTACCAAGTATAATACCCAAAAAATATCAAGCACCAGGTTAAAAGAAAAAAGCAAACCATAAAAACAAAAATCCAAAATTTGGACAGTTTTTTTTTTATGGTGGTGGTGGAGATCGATATTGTTGGTGGCGGTGGCGAACCTATTGTGGTTAGTGGTGTGAATCGTTGGTAATGGTGTTGGTGGTGGGTGGCAGTTCTGAAGTGGATCGGCAATTGGTGGTTTGCAGTGGTGGATGGCTATTTCAGCGGGGGCTGGCTGGATCTGTTTGGCTACGCCAATGGCTGGCTGGATCTAATTTGGTTGCGGTGGTAGGTGTCTGTCACAACTTTTGTGGTTGTCGCCAATAAAGACGGATGAAGTCACAATCTGTTGCTTTTCTAAATTGCGTGTCCTTGATTGTAATTTTATCCTGACTCCACGGACCTAGATATGATATCCCACATCAAATGAAGGATAATATGAGGTTGTCCTTATAAGACTTTGTCTACAATCTTAGAAATACCTACTTTGGCTAGTCCTCTTGAGGGAGTTATTGCACTCTGGGGTCGTGGACTGAGTCATTACAAATGATATCATAGCAGACTCACAGAAGCTTAGGCTTAGCTACCAGTCGGGTTGATGGTTGGTAAAACAAAGGCAAGTCCATGTATATCCTACATCATGTGGTTAGGACCACGAAAGGTAAGCCGAGTATATCTCACATTGTCAAGAGAGGAAGAATCTTGGCTATATTTGATCGAGTCTTAGCAAGGATGCGAAAGCATAAGGAAGGAAGATTGTGATGTCCTACATATAGATGTAGGATATATGAGATTGCCCATATAGAACCTTGTCTGTGAAATTAGAGGTACATACTTTGGCTAGTTCTTTTTTAGGGAGGCATTGTCCTGAAGTGAGGCCGTCGATTGGGCTATTACACTAGGTGTAATTCCTTTTATATATTGCATATGTTCACTTGCTTTTCCTAAATAAAGCTTCGTTTATGAAATTGAAATACTTTTAGTGACACTTGAATTCGTTAAAATCGACCGTCACGTAAAAAAAATACTTTTCCATAGAAGTTGTTATCAAGAATATTTAATTTGTTTGGCTTTTCTTCCGACAACTTTATCATTCTAAACATCGTTACTGATATTATTTTCCTACACCAGATTTTTGTTACTGTTACTCGTTTTTATTACTCTTACCCGTTTTGCAAATCCTCTGTCTCTATCACCTGTCGACATAGCTATGTTATTGTTACTGTTTTTGTTTCTATTATGGTTACGATAGATTATACTTTAACCAAAATGATTTTCGGGTTGATTATCTATATACAACTAGTATGTGACGATTGGATGTAGTTAGTTGGCCAAACATTGTTTTGGTATTATAATCTTGTCTCTGCAAGTATTTTTCTGGGAGCTCCATTTTAATGCAAAGCGATCATGTCTTTTGGGAGTTGTAAAACTATTATTTTAGTAAATGAATTATTTTCTTGACATGTTACGGCCAAACAAGTTTGGTCATTGGTTATTTACTAAGTGAGTGAAAACTCACCTCCTACTTAATATTTCAGGTTTCTAGATAGAAGATAACGACGTTGATTGTGGTTTTGAAATTTTTATAGGAAAACATTGGAAACCTTGCATTTGTTGATTTTTGAGTTCTACCACCAGTGCCTTAAAAAGAACTATCGGGGGTCAAAGAAATACCCTACCTCTTCCTGATCAACCCCCTCCATATCTTTTCCCATTTGTCGTAAGATGAAGTTGTAAGGCATACGCCGAACCACCGAAACCATTTGATCCACAACAACCTTACTCCTTCATCATTATCTTCCTTAAACATGCTTCTACCTAGTGTACAGAAGGCCACTACCCAAAGCCACCCGACTCGACGAACTTGGACTGATGATGCTGAGGGCGCCAGAAGAGGTTCTCGATTATGCAGTATGCAAATGGTACTCGCACGCGGGGATGAATCATTTGAGTGGTTGGCTTGATGGACAATGACAAGTTGGCTGGTTTACCGCAAATGGGCGACAGTCGAGGTTCACTAAGTTGTCTCAGTGAGATCCAATATTTGCTTTCTTATTTACTGGAATTCAATAATCATTTCCCAACCACAGAAGCTTTGATATTTAAAATGAAGCTCATTCGGCAGTTAAGTTTTTAATTCTAATGATGATAGAGCTCGATCAAAATTTTAAAAAAATATTGTGCTTCAATTGACCAAAAAGTTTGGCTAAAACCTGGTGTTTTGCAGTATGGTTCTAGCCCCTTTTTTAGGCTTTACTTTGAGGTCCCCTGGTGTCTTGGGAGGGAGGGGTGTGGGGTAGAGGGCCTGCATGGGTGTTCTGTTTGGGATGGGGGGGGTGGTTTCGGGCTCTGGGGAGGGAGGAATGGGTCTGACTGTTGGGGTCTTTTTGGGTAATCCGTGGGTGGTGGTGGTGGTGGTGGTGGTGGTGGGGGGGGGGGGGGGGTTCGGTGGGGTTTAGGGCCTCTATTGGCTTGGAGGTTTGAGTGTCTTCTGTGTCTGCATTCTTTCTAGGTATAGAGATATTTTGGTCCAATTTCGGTACGAGATAGGGGAAAATTGCAAATTTGTCTTGTTGAAATTTTGTGTTAGCGCCTCCATGGAGGGGAGGGTTGTATTTCAGTTTTGGGGTCGTGCGGTTGTTTCCGGTTATCTGCTTTAATGTTACCACTTGTGCATGTAGGTTTTTATTTCTACTTGGTTTTATTTGTAAATCTTTAAACTAGGCATGTTGCTTTAAGTTGAGCTATAGTGTAGGATTTGCTCTGCTTTAACTTGATTGTAATGTGTACGAGCTTATTATGTTTTTGTTAGTTTTGACATTTGAGGTCATGTATATAGAGTCACGGACATGTCGTGACCTTTTAAAAAAACTGTTTGAGGCAACTTGAAAGCCTCTGTAACCTTTACTTTTCAATGTCAATACTTATTATAAAAAAAAAAAAATTGACCAAAAAGTGGAAGCAGAGTTTAATGCAGATAAATCTTGGAGTTAGACATGTAATTAATTTTAATAATAGGGTTTCTATAGAGTGCTGAAAGAAATAAAATCGAGTAGGAAGCAATTCTTTTGCTCGAAATCTATGTTGTGTGTCTTCCACTTGATCATATTTTCTTGTATGAGAAGAAAATACTGAAACCACAAAACGGAGCTCTTGGAGAACATTTAACACTCAAGTCAAAGTCCTTTAACGAAGGCGATTCCATAGAATAGCTGACCACAGGAGGTGAGGATGGAAAGGTTTTTGACGGGAATAATTACTCACGTCCAGTTAAACACGAACAGTCACAAAGATTTGGCAAACAATCGCTAGAATTTGAGCAAGATATTGTGGTAGTACCCCATGAACGTTCGCCCTCATTACGCTAAAGCCTCCAAATGACTCGTATCTATTAGAGTAATGCCATAAACCCAATGTCGGAGCAATATTAAGCCCTCGCCTTAAGAAGATCAACAAATGCTGGTCAACAAGGGTCTGCATGAACCCGGATCCAATTATTTGTAGTAGATTGGACTAGTTTAAGGTGTTTTCAACGCAATGGCTTAATGTGGCAGTCTATTAGCAACGACGGGCTCTCGTTAATTGGCTGTTCTATTGTTTGGTCGATGAACTAACGTGATAATATATTTTTGAAAGGAGATCAGATGTTTGATGCAAGAGTGAGATACAAATTTAGGAAGTGCTAATTAACAATTAAGCGCATAATTTGTTAGCAAAAGTACTTCATGCTCTACTTATGCCTGTCAAAATAAATGGGTGCCGGAGCTGCTATCTCACCTCATCGTTAGGTCGCTAATAATACATGAACAAGCACATAAGCGTATATATTTATTATGAACCAGATATGCAAATAGATATTCCCAGAAGGTATATCGAAGAACCTCTTTCTTTAAAGAGGGATGAACTCTCTTTCAAGTGTTAGGGCAAACGGTAAAGTTGAACGCCTGAACGCCTTTAATTGACTTTTTTTATCACTGAAAATTAAAACTATAACTTTAACATGTCACTAAATGTCATTAAAGTGAGATATTTGAACTGAAAGTTGAAGTGAGATCATTAATTTTCCAAAATTTGGCCTTTTTATTTGTCCTCAAACTGAATGGGCCTATCAGCTTTACTTCTAAGTTTTAACTCGGCCTAAAGACCCATGCACCAGAAGGAAAAGATAAATGAGCCTACCAACAAGCCTAGCAGCATATCTTTTTGGTATGAGTGGGCTTTTTGTTAGCAGTGAGTTAGTTCGACTTCAGGCCGGAGGAATTCTAGCTCTCATCATCTTAAAAGATGAATAAGGTATGTCACGTGAGTACGTCTAACTACGGTAATCGTACCAAATTTTTGAATCGTCTCTAAAAAGAAAATATGAAAAGAGTAGTTCATTGGTTTCACGTTGTAGGACATAAGTTGACACTTGCCCTTGCGTTTTGAGGCGCGAGATAATTAGGTGATGAACAGGACATGAGGAAGATAAGAATGAGGCTCAATCTGAATTATGGCACTAGGATGAGAATATAAATATTTATTAAGTCTGACTCTATTATCATATTAAAATTTGACGTTCAACTTAAATATATGATGACAGAAAAATTGAGCGCACCTCGTTAACGAAACATATATACCTCTTATTTTCAGCTCATGCAAAATATAACCTACGACCAACTTTTTTGGTTTACTTGGACGCTAATTCTTTCTCAACTGGCACTTCCCAATGTGAATTACGGTATTCAATAACGTTGCCAAGTGTGACAAGAATGCTTTAATGATAAGAATGATCATCCACTCGAGCAGGAGCCGAAGAGTTGGCCTGGTGAGTTGTTTTAAGAACGTGAATGCATTTAATCATTCCACAAAACGTGCAGCTTCGCAGGCCACAAAGTGGAGACATTAATGAATGCTTTAGCTGATACCACCAGAAGCCTCTAAAATCATTGCCAAGAAAACCTGGACAGCGAAAGGGTCCTAACCCTAACAAGGAGGTTTCCTGGGGGTGCTAATTAGCCCCTCAATCACAACTACACGAAGACAGCTTTATGATGAAACGTCACTGGAATTTGCCATCTTAAGTTAGTTAGAGGGCGCAGCAGTATGTCCAACTAGTTGTCAACACTACTTAACAAATAAAGGGTATTTGTATATATAACTTCACTTACAGCCCAATGAACAACGGCAAAAGGGGACGAACCAGTGCATTTGACAAGGACCCATCACCACTAGCATTAACATTCAACACTACCTTTTTACCGCAAATGCTGATATTACTTTCTTACCGGTAGAGAGAACTGTGAGCTCTTGTGTTATTGCTACCCTAAAAGCTTTAACTATTAGTATAAAATAAGCCTAATAATGTATTCATGACTCTCTTTCACGTGCAAGTCTTCAATTATATGTAGAGTGACAAATCTAGATACACCACAAATTAAGTGTACAAAGAAACATAGCGCATTGTACTGAGCAAAAAGAATTGAACGCGTGATCTTGTCAAACCAGAGATTTGATATCATGTTCAGTTACTATATACTTTAAAAGTTTAAGTTGTTAGGCCATGGTTTCAACAATATTATCATGCTTAACACAGGAATATTACATTGTCTCACCGTTTTATACATTTCAACTGGACTCTTTAAGGCAGACAATGAGCTGAATAGTGATTGTGATTTTTTTGTTTTCTGTAGTCACAGTCACGTGGTGTTCTCTCCTTACTTTTTGTCGATTAGTGGATCATGTTTTTATTGTGTTAAAATTATTTTATTAGTTCTTAAAATTTACACAAAAAAAGGCGCATTGCATCATCGCATGTGCTTCTATGACAGTTTCCATCTCTATCCATCTCTCTTTCTGTTATTATTATTATTATCGTTACTATTGTTCTATTTCTTTGTTTTAAATTTTGACTCTTAAATTATGATCTTTTGATTATTGTGATAGTGACGTAACAGATTATATGCAGTATCAAAACGAAAGTCCGGAAGCATATTACTTTTATTTTTTCTCCACAAGAATTTCCCAAACGCGGTCTCACTTCCAAACATCTCCCCTGCTCTATCAAAGCTAGAATTTGGTGTAGTATAAGGAAGCAAATGAGCTTTTAAGGGATGATTTTGTGAGTATCTTTTTGGGACCGGACCTGTATGTGGAGTCCTTGTCAACAACTTGCAAGCACATGCCAAGATATCTTAGAATTCGTGGTTGCACTTGGATTGCCTTTCGCTTCCTTGTCGGGACAAATTTATGAAACCATTTACGTACCCTAATTATTACCTCTGCCATGCACACAGCTCCATCAACTCAAGTTCTAGGAGTCAAAATTAATGGACATGATGCTTCTCACCAATTTAAAACTGGGTTAAAACCAGCCAGGTTACTGTACCAGTTATCTCTGTATAACTGCTGTCACAAACCAGCCTTCTGGACTCTCCATCGAATCACCATGCCTGGTGCAAATGTGCAATGCGCTGGTACATGAACGATGAATGGCGAAGCATTGACAAGAGATTGGGTGGTTTTAGCCTTTACCCTAAATTGTTGATACTTTTCTTTTGCTGGTTGGTTCAGTAGGGATGGACAGCTTTGATCCAAGCTGATTATCTCGAGTCATCTCCTACTACAAGCTGAAAAGTAATAAGAATTGACATCAACTGCAAAGATTTGCAGACGAAGTGCAACTAAACCTGCAATACTCTCGTCTTTTATCTTAACTTTGAAAGGATTTGTGACATTCAGACATACCCGAGTCATTTGATCAGGCCTCACTAAGGGATTGAAAGCAGGCCATGAGAATTAACTCAATCTTATAAGTGGCAAAATTCTTTTGAAGTGGACAACAATCATACTCTACCTCTCGCTTCTACTTTTTTTCTACGCTCTCGTGCTTTTAATGCTAACTACCGATCAACTCTGCATACCTCACGTTCTTGATTGACCAATTAGCGACGTAGTAAGTTGAATGATTAGTTATGATGATCAACTATTAGATCCGATACAATAAGAGTGTCATAATTTCTTGAAACTGTTCCAAACAAAGTGTGGAACGATGGAAGCTACTCCATTACAACTCAGATGGTACCGATCAACTTTACTTACCTCACACTCTTGATAGTTGATACTGCTCCCGCTCGACGAACTAGTGACATAATAAGTTGGATGAATAGCTATGATAATCAACTACATGATAGATCACGAGACGATAAGGATGTCATAATTTCTTTGAAACTGTTCCAAACAAGGTGGGACACGGTTGAAGTTCCATTACATATCGGATGGTACCACAAAAAGGAAATGGAAGATGCTAGGATGTTATAAATTACTGCCGCTAAAAGTGTATTTTGTTTAAGTTTAAGCCAAAGTAGATGGGACAAGGTAATTGAGAGCGCGAGACCCACTAAGTCGCCGGGTGGACCCGATAAGTTATTTAGAAGTTGGGCCCAGAATAAATCGAAAAGATATGGGGCACCGACAAATAGGCCGGAGACCGTTAAGCTATGTAAAACGGGCAGGACCAACTGTAAGTTAATTAGAAGTCGCCGGGTGAACCCGAAGATATATTATATATATCCCAAATAATGAAGATAAACAAAATGGACAAAGGTAGTTTTTTTAGTTTTGAAGTATTTTGTACCAGAAGAAAGAGGAGATAATTGAAAAATATATGTGCACGGCAGATATTTTGTGCTACTTCTACCTTAATCTTTAACTCAATTTACTATTTTGCATAAAAAGAATTAAAATTATCTGTCGTACAACACTCCTACTGTGATAAAAGATATCGTTAAATACTTTTTATGGAAAAGACTGTCACTTTAAATTTTGACAATATTGACAAATTTTGTCACTAAGGTTGTACTACAAATTTGCTGGACATGAGAGAATCCTTTTATCCATTATCCAATGTCTTTAATGATTAAATCAGAATTTGTCAGCTCGTACAAGACTTGAAAAAGTATCGCTAATCATTTTAAAAAGCGGGGATCAAGATTGCATAACTACACTCGTTTTACAAAGCCAACTTATAACAGAGTTGTACAAAGATTTACCAAAGCCAACCGGGATGTAGGAAGAGCCTACAGTTTCTCTCGTAGAGTGACAAATGATGGCAGCGTTGTTCAAAGATTTACACAGGTTGGCTCCCTACTGCCGAACTGTTTGCAATTGAAGTTAAAAATTGGCACTAATTGAAGTTGTTTGCAAAAATGCCACCACTAATATTTAACAAAAATTAATAGTCCCTTTACACGAAGTTGTAGGCATTCCCTATTGAGGTTACAGTCAAAATATTTCCTTTACCAAATGTAGGAAAGGATGCGTATATCCACTTTTTTCGCTTTTGTCAGCAAAAAGGTGTTTAACTCTTCTTGCTTATACTCTGTATAAAACTAGGTATATGCATTAACTAAAGATATGGATTTAAATCTCCCAATTTCAATTTCAGTTCCAGCGCCACGAACAACATCCAAGTAGAAGCCAGTCTTAAAGAACATAACCACTCAGATCGCTACTAGATCGATATATGTAGATTACAGCAAATAGATATGAATGTTGTCAAAAACAAGTAAACAATTACAGGGGAAAAATAAAAGAGAAAAGAAAACTTCTTTTTACATAGAGAGAACCAATTAATGTGGTTCTAGTATCTTTGTACTGTACTTCTTCCCTCAGTTCATGTGAGCTAAAACCAACTGAAAAAAGGATAATACACATGGCCGTTGGAAAAATACAAGAAGCTCTCATCTTCAGCATGCGAATCTGCTTTCGTTTCCTGTCTCTCTTCTTATCGAACATGAGAGGCTGAGGTAGAAGACACAGTGAAGAAGTCCCTTTCTCCAATACCTGCAAAAAAAAAAATATCTCGGCGGGTGTTGTTTCTATGTGACAGAGTGGTGTCGAACTCTGATTGGAAGACCTTTCGGGAAGTCGACGAACGGGAAGGCGAAAGCTTGATCCGAATCGGCCAAGTGCCATTGGAAGTTGAGGACTAGGTGGTGGATGAATACGGCCATCTCCAGTTTGGCCAGTTCGGATCCGGCGCAGAGCCGTGGTCCTCCCCCGAATGGCATGAAGTTATTACTTGTTGTCGTGCTCAGTCCTGTAGAGTTCTGCAGCCGCATGAAAAAGAGAAATTATGATGAAAAAATCAACTTGCATGGAGAATATAAGGTCGCAAACATTGGAAACAAACATGGCTGTGCTGTGCATGTGCTGATGCATAAGAATCCCTGTATATTTCACGTGGTAGCCAATGGGTCCCCGGAGACCACAAATCTATAGCTCTATTGTTGGCAATCGGCTCACTGCCCCGCTGTTGGAAATCGAAAGATTGTTCGTGATTTTCAAAGCATTCTAATTCAAGGGAGGTCTAGGGTTTGCGCATTACATGAAGAATTAGTAAAGTTGTGAACTGATTAATAAACTTTTTCCAGTATCATAAGTTTGTCACGTTAGGCTAAATCAAAATGGCAAGCCACCATGCAGGTTCTCCATGGAGTGGGAATAGTGCTTTGGGGAGTGTAACAGTTATCTACAAGCATTGTCAGTTTAGGCGGACGCAACGTTTCGCAATAGTAGCAGTCTAAGCGAAGCATTGTTCGTACGCGAGAGAGAGAGAGAGAGAGAAGAAAAGAAGAAATTGAGAGTGATGGTCATTCCGTAGTCACTTATGGCGACAAATTATTCTTGTAATTGGTTTCTTAGTTTTTGAAATAAAATTATATAACTTCGACAAATCAAAAAAAAGGAAGGAAGGAAAAGAAAAAAAAAAGAGAGCCTAAATATGGAGAGAAGTCTTTAGGGGAAAAGCCCAGAGTTATTAGTAAAACTTGAAGAAATAAGACGGAAAAGACAAAAGTGCAAGAAGAAGTCAAATGTATCGGATATATCAGAAAGTGCACAGGGAATCCAGATGAACAAAACAACACATTTCATAATACGGAGTATTAAACATTTTTTGAAATTATAGATTCAGGAGTGCCGGATATTAATTTAATATAATAATTTTGCTATCGTTAAAGATAAGGTTACCACTTATAGATAAAGTGTTTGACTACTTACTTTCTTACCGTCTGTGTGCTTGTAATTATACGTGATTGTAAAGTTTTATAATATAATATTGGTAGGATTCTGGTCCCTAAAAAGAAGTGTCATGTTAAGCTAAAAATCTAACTCACCAAAGATGGCCAACTAAGGTCAATATTTACTACTAAAATAAAACCATAAGGTATAATTTAGAAATTAAACATCTTGCTTCATTTGAAATCATACACTCGTACTGAAGTTTTATCACCTTGATGCCGCCATCCTTTGCATATCAAATATTGTATAATATATACGCTACCTTACAATTGTTGAATTGATGCAAGCAAGCTTGTTGCGGTAAAGTTAGCTAATTTTACCAACAACCAATACTAATTTTACTATATAGCTTTTGATTTCAAAAGATCATAGATAATAAAACTTCAGTCATCAGAACTTAATTTTTGATTTCAAAAGCAGAACATAAACCTAAACAAACGAACAAACGAGAGAGAGAGAAATATTTCTTTGAACCCAGCGGTCTTAACTAAGTTTTGATTCAAAAAGCAGAACATAAACCTAAACAAATGAGCGAGAGAGAGAGAGAGAGAGAGAGAGAGAGAGAGAGAGAGAGAGACGTTTCTTTGAACCCAGCGGTCCTAACTAAGTTTTGATTCAAAAAGCAGAACATAAACCTAAACAAATGAGCGAGAGAGAGAGAGAGACGTTTCTTTGAACCCAGGGGTCCTAACTAAGTTTTGATTCAAAAAGCAGAACATAAATCTAAACAAATGAGCGAGAGCGAGAGCAAGAGAGAAAGACGTTTCCTTGAACCCAGCGGTGCTAACTAAGTTTTGATTCAAAAAGCAGATAATAATAAACCTAAACAAACAAGAAGGCTAGACGTGTCTTTAAATCTAGCGGTCCTAAACGCACCTACCGATGCACTCAGGCCTTTGGCGGGTAAAAGTATTCAAGGACGGAGGGAGAAAAAAGTAGAAGAAATAAGTTGGACCAGCCGCTGACCCAAAAAGGCGAAGCACTGACGCACGTGCACGTGAAGCCCCACATCCACATGGGGGGGCTTTAATCATCAGAATTCCCCACACGCACGAGGGAAAGGCAATTGGCCTCAGTTTTTCTCTCTCTTTCCTTCCTTCCTTTAAGTTCTGTTGGGTGGGTCGGGGTCGGGGTCGGGGTCAGGTTCATCACATCGGTGTGGAGCCAGGCTTCCGTACGGGTGTGCAACATCTGGTAATTGATCACGACAGTTCATCTGGTGGGGCCACAAGCCCCCCTTTGGATGCATTATGATCATCCTCTGTGAACCCCTGATGATACAAACACCTCATCATCTTCATCTTTGCCTTATCCGCGGGACGCGACCTCACAGACGGCCTCGATGGAATGTTCCCTCAACACTCCTTATCCCCACTCCTTCCTCTTTCCCTTCTTTATTAATTAAGATGCTTATCTTAAGATGGTCTGAATATTTTAAGCGCGCAATGCTTAAATGATTAAGAGTGTGTTCGAGGGAACATTCCAATTGAATGGCCGTTGGAGAATTACGTGTTTTTTTTTATATATTTTTAAATGATTATCTTATTGAGCAGAGCCGAATAAGATACGAGTTTTAAAAAGTGTTCAAACTTTGTTCATTTAAGTCTTGTTCGGTTTTATTTGAACAAGCTTTTGAACGAGCAAAAGCGAACCGAGCCCGGGTGGTAGCCGCTTTACAACAATATTTTGAAAGTCTAATCATCTGCTACATGGATCGTCGTGTGATCCATAACCTATGATCATTACATGCGTTTCTCACGATGCATAAAGCATGCCTCTAAGAATAGTTGGCGTGAGGCATCTACAGGTCAATCAACTAGATTTGATCCTCTGTTCCAGTGAGTGGACTTGGACATCATCTGAGTAAATTAGATATGTTTCTTGCCAAGTAGTAGAAAAAAATGAACGATATGATAGCTATAGGTAACGGAGTGAGCTAAAAAGTTCATCGGCAACTGTTGTGACACGAGAAACACGATGGATATGAAAACAACTGATCGTGGCGCTATAATCCATAAGAGTCACCGCATAGGTCGATGAGGGAATAGATATTTTTTGCGAAAACAAACTCTAACGTCGTCTAAAAAGAACGTTATCCCAATCCTACAAAAGTTACCATTTCAGCATCAAACGCCAAGAATCTGGAGTCAGGACAGAAAGACTTTTAAGACATGGCAAAAAGGAAAAGAGAAAATGATAAAAAGCATGTCTGCAACTCTTTCAGCTAAATTGACAGTACCTGCCATCTCCAAGGATTAAAATGCTGGGGCTGGTAAAAAAGTGAAGGATCCAAGTGCACGGCTGCAATCACCGGAAGTACCTTCCACCCACATGGAATGTCATACCCTTCAAACCCACACAAAAACAATAAGTTAATCCCAAGTGGGTCTCAATTTCTCGGCCACCCTACTGATCATCTCAATCCCAACTGGTGATCCGTGCATGCACCTACCTTTATACCGGACATCCTTGAGAGCCTTTCTATGGAGAAACCTCACTACGTTCCCAAGCCGCAGTGTCTCACTGATGACCTGATTCACAGCCAAAGATGAAAACTTATCACACTATTTACATAACTAGTTGTGATCTCATCAATAGTTTGAAGTGTCCAATTTTTTTTGGAGCGCAGTTTAGTCTGGTTAAACCATCCAAAAAACATTTTTTAGTGTTACTGTAAATCGTTGTTTCGAAAAGGGTTGTTGCCTTAACGAGACTCCTACGATATAATCAATCACATGTAACTTTAGAGGAACACTATTAGCAAAACGAGAGTTCTAACATGACAACCCTTGTAGAAGATTGGACTCCCATCAAGTTTCAATTGACTTAGAATTTTGGTCTATGACCTTCTGGCAGTAGCCTTTGGTTTTGAAATGATTATGAGGGCTTACACTTTGGGTGAATTCCATCTTTTTGTAGTCATCCCAGTTCAATTCCACATCTCCTGATTTCTTCTTGGATCTTGCAATTTCAATGTGTTCTTCCTGAAAGATGTGTAGACAAACATAAGATGGTAACAGTATATACCATGAAGGTTGATCATTAAAAGCAAAGAAAAAAGAGAAGGATCCTGAGCATGTGATGCTTACTCTTAGTTGCTGAACTGCGCTAGGACAGCCTTCCAAGAAGTAGATGGCTAATGCTATGGACACTGAAGAAGTTTCATGCCCGGCAAAAAGCAAACTCAGCACCAAGTCGAGTATTTGCTCCTTTGAAAGGTTGGAGTGCTTCAATACCCATCCAAGTAGATCATCTTCCGTGCTTTCACTAGTCCTCTCTTCCATTCTACTCCCAATGAACTTAAGAATTGTTGATCGAGACTGTCACCAAATTACAAGAATCGTGAAAACATAGTCCCTAAGTATTGCATAAGAATTAAGAAGTTACCTTTAAAGCCTTTCTGTATGCGGTTCCTGGGAAATTCAAAGGAGCAGAAACCACTCCTTTCATGAAAGTTATGTACTCTTTCTTCAATTGCTCCGTCTCGGGCTTTCCAGGATCCAAACTCATTATATGTTTTGCCATCAAATTGAACGTGAACTGCACAAAACATCCCAATAAGTTGGAACCATTTTTCGTATATTGCTGTTAAACAACATTCTCTTTTATATCCTTTAGACCAAAAAAAAGGTTACCTTCTTTGCTTCATCTTGAGCACAAAAGGTGGAATTGTCCTTCCAAGAACGTAAAACCAGCAAAGTATGATCCTCAACATCTTTTAGCAGAGGAGTCCGAAGCCTAGCATTGCTCAAGAAGTTCAGAGATATGGTCCTCATGTCTCTATGCATGTCTCCAACTAAAACCAACATAGACCATTTCCCAAGAATTCCACCTATACTCCTAGGATAACTGCATTCAAACAACTTTCCTTCATTCTGAAGTATAAACCTATTCAATCCTGCATCCGCAGATACTATGGTCCGTTCGCCAAATAAATTCGACTTGTATATGTTGCCAAACCTGCAAAACACACTCAAGCTTGAGCGCTCTTTTCGTTTATTTCAAAATTGAAAAACATCAGTATATGCATCCCTTGATGCCATCAGTGTACCTTGATATGTGTTGCTCCATGAACTCTCCAATTGAAGTTGCTGAGTAAGGCTTCAGATAACCGAGAGTTTCACCGATAAAAGGCCAACCCATGTTGCCTGGTGGAAGATTAAGAATGTTTTGCTTTGCTTTGATGACATTGAAGAGCAGAAGCAAAGTTAAGATCGAAGAAACGAGAAAGAGAAGGAACTCTAAGTCAGACATTCCTCTCTTCCTCTCCCCCTCTCTCTGTCTGTCCCTCTATCTCTTCCCAACAATATGCTGCTTTGTTGTTCTAAGTGAAAACTGACATGAGATGTCTAACTTTTATACGCAGAAACGATGGAAAAGGAAGGTTCACTTTTATGAATCCATAAAAACACTTAAACGCAGCAGGTGATACTGATATCAGAGATTTCAAAAGCTTAATGCACACCCTTTTTACCCAATAAACTGCTTTTATAGGCTTCTTTCTTGTCGTTTTACCATATTATATTGTAATCATCTCAAATTGATAGAATTTGGACTCACATTTCCCCTAATTATAACATCCATTCTATAAGAATATTATTTGTTTTTTAGGTGCAAATTAAATGTTTTATTTTTTATTTTTTATATTATCTTTCAAAATCTGTTATTGGGTTGAAAGTACTATTTAAGCCTTAAAACCTTAGGGCTGGCTGCTAGTGTGCATCAGTGGCAAGATCATAGGTGGACTTCAGAGGGTAATTCTCCCGGAAGTCCTCTTGACTTTTGGAGAAAACTTGTGCACAATGACAATACCCAAATAAACGATGATCGCAACGAACTGGCGTACTGCAAGTTGATACTGTTCATACGAGACAAGAAAAAAGATTTAATTCAAGTTTGAACTTCAACAAACAAATTTCTTACCTCATGTTATATATCTTTTACAACTTGAGACAATCTCAATGGCCTCGGATCACGAGCACATCATGCCTTTATTGCCACATAATGCTGAGAGAATTGTTTGAGATAGAATATCGATAGTAAAATTCAAAATTAACTTTCTTTCAAAATAAATTTTAAACTATTTTTTTAAAAAAAAATAACTTCAAATTACGGATGACGTTAACTTTCATTAGATTTTGTAAACATTAGAATGTGTGTGGGTTCATAATTGGGTTTCACGTGAAAACTCATCCCACAACATGTCATCCCACTCTGACCGAAACCCCACCTAAATATATATAGTTTAGAGGAGGAAACTAGAAAGGTAAGATCTCAGCCGTTAAAGTTGAAAGATTGACTTCCTTCTTTTATTTTGAACGGAGGGCTGAGAAGGTGTCCACTCCACTTGACCCATCTTCATAATAAGCCAATTAAGGCCAACCGGCCCAAATAGGAACAACACCACCCCCCCCAACTAGTTCATTTTTAATATCAATTATTAGTGTAAAAAAAAAAAATTGGAATTGGGGAACTGACTTTTGAGCGATTTTTTTTTTCTTTTCCGATCCCCAAAAGCAGCAAAATATTTATCGATCGAATCTCACCATATGCCGCTGAATATTCACAAATTTACAAACATGTATGCTTATGAACCCGAAAGTAATTAGAAGTATTTATCGACGCTCATCTGCATACGATGAGACAAGAATAATTCTCTAATAAGTTGTCGAAAAGTCAGAAAAATACTACTGTGTGTTTTTTGAGTTACTAAAGCGGTCTAAAACCGTCTTGATCCAATTGATGTCTTTTGGAGTGACTTTTGCCTGCCCTGATTTTTTGAGATTTACTCAATAATTGAGTGAATCGTTATCATATTCTGCAGCTTGACCTATAGCTGACTTGTCAAGCACCACGTTTATAACAATTTCCAAAGGTGTGGTTGGAAAACCCAAACCAAAAAGACGAGTAAAATAGAAGTTGAAAAAAAAAAACAGTACCATACAATTGTATGAAATAGTTTTTTTTTTTTTTTTGTTGGTTAAAATTAGACATGTATGTACTATTACCCCAAAAGCAGTAACAAGGTCAAGAATGCCACTATCAAAGATGCCGGCACACGCAAAGCTCAACGATATCATTCGCCGATAGGAATTCATATTACAATTATAAAGGTCAAAAACTACCACAACTAAAGTATCATAGGCAGAACTAGAGCGAAGATCAACATGCAACGCTGCCAAAAGGAGGCATCAAGTTGCTACTGATGCATCAAAAGATTAGATTGATTGGCATAAGAGGCCCAGGCTAGAGCTAGGCTCAAGAAAATTAGAGCACAGAATCCGAAAGCTAATATGGAGACATCTATGTTTAGATAACCAAGAAAGCGCTAACAGAACAATTGTTAGGGTAGATAACCCATCGATTGCTTAAATCGGCCATATCTAATACCCATCCAGGGTCCATTGGGCATTAAACAAAACCGATCCAACCCCAACACGGCACTTTGACCCAGTGTATGGAAAAATACCGCACAGAACATTGGGGAAAAAGGCAGAGAACATCCACACGTCTCGTGTACATGAAGCAAATGGATGGGAGGGTAAAAGTGTATAAAGGCCTCAATAGGTCGCTCTTGGGAATGAGTACTTAGTAGCAGTTTGGCCAATTGTCGATAATAACTCGAGGTTACCCGGACATTAGCGACCGAGGGCTTAATTTTTGCCAAGATAGCTATTAAAGTTTGCTGCACGGAGACCATCTCATTTCAGTTGCACCATTTAGCCCAAAGCGTCATAGAAATTTAAAGATTGGCTTGAAAATACTGGATGCAATAGATTGGTTGAGCTAACCAAAAGGAGAACCACGTCAAGCATGATATTGTCCCCTTAGTAGTTGAGGCCAGCAATTCAATGAAGGAATCTCTCTGAAGAGGCTGAAAAATCGCACAACTAAGGAATAGGTGTTCGTGTATCCCTGACAGAATGACAAAGAGGACATATTTCCAACTTCAAAATTTAATTAGCTTAAGCCAAGGGTTTAGTAAAACAAGTAATAATTCCTTAGAAGGACTTATTATCCTCTTTTGTTCCATTGAATTTTCTCTTTTGAGTTTTCGCAATATATTATGTAATATTTTGGTACATGTGAATATTGAACTCGACTCTAATATATATCATAGAAGAAATAAGTATTGTTTGGTAACTCAAATTAGGGTAAAATTAATGAGTAAAGTCAATCTACGCATCTATTAAATCCATCTTATTAATACGCAAAAAGTCAAGAGAGGAAAATTTGATGAAACGGATGGAGTGGTTATATTCAATTAACACAAGAGATCAATCCCAAGAAAATATGGCAAATAGTTAGAAAACAACCAACTCAACCTTCCTACTTAAAAGTATGGATTATGTTAGATGTCTTACTCGATAAATTATTTGCATATTGTATGATGCATATTTATGAAATTACATTAAAGAAAAAAGGACGGACGATTAAGAGGTACAAGTATTTTTAAAACCATATCCATGCAACGCTCGCCGTCGCCCGCGCACTGGCTTCGCGGTGCCTATCACCCGTGGTCGCGCGCCATCGCCGCGACTCACGTCCCCCTCGCCGGCGAGTCGGCTTCACGACGCCCGTCGCCCGTGGCCGCGCGCCCGCTTCACTGCGCCCGTCGCCGTCGCCCGCGCGTCGGTTTCGCGACTCCAGTCGCCCGGACGACATTTCTATGACCCCCGTCGCCCCGACGTCATCTCCGCGATTCCCGTCGCCCGCGCGCAGTCTCCGCGACCTTCGTCGTTCGCGTCCGCGTGATAGCTCCGCGACTCCCGTCACCTGTGCGCCGTCTCCGTGACTTCCGCCGCCCGCGCGCCGTCTCCGAGACCCCCGTCGCCGGCGCCCACGCACTCTCTACAGTGCTCACTTACCACCAGTGATCGCATGACACTCGTCACCGTGCCCATGTGCCGTGCCACTTTCATGACGTCCACGGGCACCAGACATCGTCCCGCGACACTCGTCGCCGCTCTCGTGCGCCATTCTTATAATACGTGCATCGGCACCAGATATTGTCTCGCGACGGTAGTCACCGCGCCCATGCGCCACAATCATGTTATGTGTTTCCGGGGGGGCTCTGCTCACAGTGCTCCGCACGAGGACTTCTCGCAGCGGGATGGACTCGTTACCACAAAGCCATCGCCGTCACAAATCACGGGGGGCTCCGGCACGAGGACCCCTCGCAGCAGGATGGACTCGTTACCCCAAAGTCATCGCCGCCACGGGATAGGCTCGTTACCACAAAGCCATCTCCGTCATAATCGCGGGGGGCTCCGCTAGTAGTGCTACGGCACGAGGACCCCTCGCAGTGGGATAGGCTCGTTACCACAAAGCTATCGTCGTCTGGGGTGACTCGCGTGACTCTAAACACTGAGCTGTGACCATGTCCACTCATGTTACCGTTGATCGTCGACGCCACCAGGACAATGACCCACGGGTCACTCCAGGACGGGAGCAGGTCTTTGGAGGGCATCGCGCCTAGTCCGCCTGGCAGTTGGCTACAGGGGCAACCCTCACCGCTGTTGTGTCCTCTGCGCGTCTCTTGACGCACCTTGTGGGATTCAATAATGGCTTGGACCATCGGCTGGGGTAACGGGCTTACTTTGATCATGCTACCGCGGTATGGTCAGTCTTCTCAGACAGGCAGAGAGATGTTGCAAGGCCAGGGCAGTGCGGATATAGGGACCGGTAGTCCAACGGAGAATCGGTACTTTGGGACCCCCTGGTGACGTGTCACTCTCAGGGGACGACACATGTCAGTTGATGACACGTTGATGACACAGGCACATTTTTGCCTATAAATAGTGGACTTTGGGACTCATTTGAAGGATCTCTCTCTCATTTGACATTTTCACTTTCTCTCTCTAAAAAACATGTTCTCTCTGAAATTCTAGTGAGAGAAACACATTTGGACTTCTGACATCGAACCCTTGACTTGGACCCTAGCTTGGACTGTTGACTGCCAGTCCTGTTCGTCGTCGCCCTGCCTGCGCAGCGCTGTCAGTCCTCGCAGCCTGTCTGGGGAGCCTTGCTCTCAGCCCTTACTCCGTCCTTGCTGTCTCTCACTTTGTACACTTAGAAGTTGACTCGGACTGCAGCCTTTGTGGCACCTCTACATAGATACGGACCCGCTTTCCTTGGCATCAGAAAGTAACTTAATATTTTCAATAAATAAAAATGAAAGCCGCTGGTCTTTCGAAACGTAAGGTTACTATGACACAACGTCCATAGGTCCTTAATATTTTTCATTTAGAAACTATACCTCTATAATATAATTGAAATTTATTTAAATGCACATTCCATTTCTCGAAGGCAATCGCATTCAAGAAGTCATCATAACGCCATGGAGACGCCAAAGTTACTCTGTGTACTATACGTGCTAACTACTCCTATATATATATATATATATATATATATATATATATATATATATATATATATATATATGGGAGCTGATCCGTTGAGAGCGCGGGCAATATTGATTAAGTTGCTAGCGCGATCTGGTCGTCCATCCCGAAAGATGGACGGCCCATATCTTTTTTTTTTTACGTTTTTTTAAGTACGTCCGCTACATTATGTAGCGGATAATTTTTTGACAAAAATGCCCTCCAGCTCTATCCGCTACATAATATAGCGGATGAATTTTTGACAAAAATACCATTCAGCTCCGTCCGATTATGTAGCGGACGAGTAGCGACACTATTTTTTTTTTCTCTTTCTCTGTCATTTCTCTCATTATCCTTCTGACATCTATCTCTCTCGTTTCTCTCATTGTCCTCTCTCTCTCTCTCTTTCTCTCTCGTTTCTCTTACTGTCCTCATTTTCCTGTTCTTCCTCAACCACAGCAACAGAGGATGAAGAAGAAGTGGAGGGTTCAGTTTCTTTCTCTGCTTTGATAGAGAAACCGAAAATAACTTGCTTCAGAGAGAGAGAGAGAAAGAGCTTGTATGTACAGTCGATGGCAGCCTCGAAGAGCTACTTCGCCCGGGCGAACTACCGGTTCCTCTCGACTGACCGGGACAGCCCGATCGGGCCAGACTCGGGCTTCGAGCTCGACGAATCAGACGTGTGGAGCTCGGTCGGCGGCGGCGGCGTCTCGCCGGACTACAGAAAACCGGTGGTGAGTTCGAGGAAGAAGCCGCTGGCGGCGGCGAAGAGGGCTGAGGCGGTGGTCGGGGGGACGGCGTCGTCGCTGCCGGTGAACATACCGGACTGGGCGAAGATACTTAAGGAGGACTACAAGGACAACCGGCGCCGGGACAACGACGATGATGTGGACGGCGAGGATCTCGAGAAGGGCGGCGATCGGGTGCCGCTGCACGAGTTCCTGGCGAGGCAGTTCGCGAGGACGAGGATCGCCTCCTTCTCGGTGCACGAAGGGTTTGGGAGGACCCTCAAGGGGAGGGATCTGAGTCGGGTCAGAAATGCAATCTGGGCGAAAACTGGGTTCCAAGATTGAATATTTTTGCTACAAACAAGCGTGAGGAAAATACATTATTTCTGGAAATGCAAATACAACCTACATACTAAAAATGCTGAGCTTGTTCCAAACAGGATGGGAGAGTTGGATGAGAGAGAACAAAAAAGATATGAGAGAAAAAAAGAGAGAGAAAGAGAGAAAGGACAAGAGATAGTGAGAAATTGACGTGAGAGAGAGATGTGTCAGAAAATTAATGAGAAAGGAGAGAGAAGGAGAGAAAAATGTACTGTCTACTTGTCCGCTACATTATGTAGCGGACATAACGGACTCTGTCATTTCTGTCAGAACATTAATGACAGAAAGAGAAAAAAAGTCTGAAAACTTGTCCACTACATAATCTAGCGAACGGACTCGGAGGGTATTATTGTCAAAAAAACACAAAAAATTGTCCGCTACATAATGTAGCGGACGTACTTAAAAAAACGCAAAAAAAAAGATCTGGGCCGTCCATCTTTTGGGATGGACGGTCAGATCGCGCTAGCAACTTAATCAATTTTGCCCGCGCTCTCAACGGATCAGCTCCCTATATATATATATATATATATAACATTTTAGTATAAGTCCTAACAGTGAGAAAAATATTGGGTCAGGGGTGGGCCGGTGGGGGGGTCCAGGACTAATAGTCCTAATTATATGCTACAACCGTGAAACAATTTTACAAATAGAAGAACATATATTTGGCTATGAAAAACTTCTCTATGGCAACTAATAGAAAGACAATTATACCTATATTCAAAGTCTAAATGCATAAATTTATTAAGCGGAAAGAGGTCATTTAGTTTTAAATTTGCAGCTCTAATCATTTTTTATATCTTGCCTAGCCGTTACTGGCATCCCCCAGTTGTCACCACAATCACGTCTGCAAAGTAACGAGAGTTGTGGGAACACACTCCCCCCCTTGGGGTCCTTGAATCCTACCCACAGTTCATTTACATCCCACCAATAATTCGTAGCTACGTTAGTAGGGACTGCGATGGTGGGTGGGGCGACTAATGAGAGGCTTTCGTGGTGGTGATGAGATATGGTTACGGGTGGAGACCAAAAATAGTGGTGGTGGTGGTGGTGAAAGAGAAAGAAGAAAAGAAGATAAACGTTCTCGAAAATGCAACGTTTGATTTATAGTCACAAATAAGTTTTTTACGGTACTGTAAGACATCCATCCGCCTTCTTTTACTATAAGTTATTATTATTATTATTCATAATCTTTGTTGACTACTTTTTTACATTAAAGTATCAAATAATAATTAAAATTAATAACTCGGATAGAATATCACACACCAACCGGGGGGGTAATTGCGTGACCGACTCCTCCAAAGTCCAAACCTTTAAGAGTAGTGGATACAAAAAAAAAACCCAACTTTCTCTCTCTAAAAATAAACCTTCTACTTCTCTCTAAGAAAACTTTCCCCAGCTAGCCACCGCGGCCGCCCCACCGTGCGATGGCGCGTGTGGGGCGGTGGCCGGAATCCGGCCTAGGACCGGAATACATCTTGTTTTCTTCTAGTGAGCTTTTACTCTGAGGGTGGTCGTCCTTCGCGGCCGGCGGCTGATCGCGAATGGAAATCGATGGCAGATTACGGCGAGGTGGCCGGCGCCATCCTACCCAGCCACAATCGGGGACGATGATGTCTGTGCCTCCGCCGATTCGCCGGATCTCTTCAGATCTGTGAAGATCGAGGGTCTTCCTTGATCTTCTAGATCTGATAGGTCTTGATCGGAATATTGATCATGGGTTTGCTTGGTTGTATTGTTGATTGAAGAGGTTTGGCTTTGCTAGGGTTAGATCTTTTATTGCGGAAGTGGCCGGATTTGAGTGGCCGGAATCTTACCGGCGGTGACCGGAATCCTACCGGCGGCGGCCGGAATTTTGCCGGCAGTAATCAGGGCTTTTTAGTTGGCTGTAGGGTGTTTGTTTTGGCTTCTATGCTCAGTGTCTAGGGTTTTGGTGTAGTACGCTGTGATGTCCTGTGGTGGGGGGGGGTTTGGGGCCTCGCGTGGGTTTTGGGGTCTTAGGCCTGTTGGGGTGGGGGGTGGGGAAGGGGGGTTGAGGCCCTAGGGAGGGAGGGGGGGAGGGTTTTCCAGGGTAATCTACTCTAGGGGTTTGGGCGTGGGGTAAGTTTGTTGCCTGGGGGGGTGGGGTGAAGGGGGGAATGGAGTCAGTTACAGTCTAGTTGAAGCCTTGTTTGTGATTGTTGGCTTGATGCCCGGCTGATGGATGCCGTGTTTTGGAGGGAAGTCGCCGGTGAAATATTGTGAACCATGCAAGGTTTCCTGCCTCTTATATTTGCATTGTGATCCCGTTGATTGCCGAGTACATCTGTGATTTTCGTCGGCTCCTGTTGGCTCCTCATTGTACTTTTTGTGTCGTTTAAATTTTAGTGTTTTTCTTTTTAGTATACGTTGTGTGTTTATAACCTTTAGACTTAGGCTTATTACTTTAAGTTAATCTAAAGTGTAAGATATGCTCTGCTTTAGTTTAATTGTAATCGGTTTTGAGTTTATAGGTTCGTTGTTAGTTTCTGACATTTTGTCGTGTATACACAGAGTCACGGAAATGACCTTTACTCGCCGTTAATTCTAACCTTTTAATTATCAATGCTATTCTCTTATTAACCAAAAAAAAAACCTTTAAGAGTTGCTTTTTTGCAGATGTGTAGGCTTTTAGGCCGAATAAAGCAGCCAATTGGAGGCTTTGGAAGCATCAGGCTAACCACTCGTGCGGGCTGGCCCTCCTCCAGATGAACAAGTGTCCTGAGCCAATCATTGCTGCCTCGCATACGCGTCAGCCTTAACACGTGTGGGGCGAGACACATGGCAAGACTTAATGCGCACCAACCGCGTACTTTAGCGTAGGCCCATCACCAAAGGAGCCTTTACAACCCCATTTGATTTGATTTGATTTGATTAGACACCCAGTTGAATTTCACTTAATTAAAGACCTTACTGATTAATTATTATATTAAAGAAACAGCCAGTAACATAGATCTGTACTGCAGTGAGACCAACCGGCTGGGATGCTGATTCCGGTAACAGTGTGAGGGAGCCCAAAGAGGAGACATGTAGTACAAAGTAAAGGTCTTCATCTTTTGCCCAACAATCATCAATTTTTTTTACTTTAAGAACCCTAATTGCCAACTTTGAATCCAAACCCGAGAAAGCACCCCTCTTCGTTGTCTGTTATTTTTACTAAAAGAAGATTTTTAGTGGTCGGAATTATAGAGGACGCTGGAGCAATCTAATCTATTTACTATAAGTTTTTACTGAAACTAAACAAAAAAGACACAAGATATGTAAGAGTATTCTTTTTTTTTTCTTTGAAGAGTAAAGTTATTGGACGTAACATTAGTAAAAAGCTCATTTTTTTAAATTTTACCTTCAGGTATACGCACATTCCCTCTTGGGTTTATTAGTCTCGTGGTATTTTAAATGTTAAGACATCATCTAATGTGATAACGAGATGACAACGTTAATCAAAGTAAAAATATCTACTTTCGTGCAATAAAAAGCTCATTTTCGAGATTTCACCTTCAGGTATACGCACATTCCCTCTTGGGTTTATTAGTCTCGTGGTATTTTAAATGTTAAGACATCATCTAATGTGATAACGAGATGGCAACGTTAATCAAAGTAAAAATATCTACTTTCGTGCAATAAACACGTTCTTGCATCATAGCGCTATGATCTAAGAGAGCATGATCTTAAAGTGTATCCTACCTCTTTCCTAAGCTCAAAGCTAGAGTGAGTTCAAGAGATCAAGCTAGTCCTATAGAACATGATGAAATTTGTGGCTGTACACATCCCGACCTTCAGGTACAGTTGCAATTTGAAGACATAAACTTGCATGTACTTTACTATTACTACAAGTCGCATGAACTTCTGAACATGAAAATGTATGTCTGTGACTGACTTAAACTTAGTTTAGACGTAAACTTAGTTTAGTCGTTGATATCTTTTTTTAGAGTTGAGTGCAAAAGCTTTACCAACAAATATGTTACATGCAAAATAGTGTTATTCAAAAGAGCAGAAATACAAAACCATGGAAAGACACAAAGCACAACTTAATAGTTACCCCCAGATATACAAACAAAAGCTTCACTACCTCTTACCTGCTCATCTCCGATCTGTGAACCAATCTTGTCTATGTATCAATCCTGCTATCCTTCATCTAAATATTGCATCCTACTGGGATAAAGAGAATTTAAAGGCGGGACTAGGGATCTTTCTATTCAGCACTGAATGTATACATGTACAGAGCTGGAGCACTAGTTTTTCGACAGCAACACAACATTTAGCCTTGGTCAAATCACTCTTACATACTTGCACTTGGGCTCGACTACACAACTTAAAGCATATCATTATTCACACTGAATCTTTATATCTGCTCTCGCAGATGATGAATGTTGATACGCTAGATTACATGGTGAAGCCTATTATATATGATATATGCCATCTTTGCCCCTCTTTTGATATGTGCAGTTTAACCACCGATGATCCAGACATAATTCAGGCAGTGAAACTGTTTGCCATTACAGCAAGAATGGTAAACTCTTCAACAAACCAGGAGTGACTTCTTATCTTATGAAGCGCATGGGAGGAATCACTATGTGGCCTTGCTAGTCTGTGCATTACTAGTTTATTTAGTATGAGTATTTTGTCGAGCTTTATTATGTTATATCCCCTTTTGTAATTTGTTGTTTTATGACAATCATACCAAGACTGTTATCTGAACTTCTTTCTTTGATATTAATGCAAGTCTGAAAATTTCTCAAAAAAAAAAAAAAAAGACAGCAGAAATATAACGATATGAACAGGACAGACAGAGATACAGATCTCTTATTTGCCCACTGATCAGTGAAAATGCGCCTCCTATCTCTATGTGCCAATGATGACTCTTAAAAAAGACGGGGAAAAATGAGAACTATTCACCACTCTAAACCTGACAACAATTAGGCCAAGAAAGACTGCTCATTTAGCCCGCCGGACATCAAAGGCAAAAGGACGAACTACAAACTGTTACTGGGCTTCACATCATCCAATTAGGTGGTTGCGACGTGTATTCTTTCACTTCCATATTTTGTCTTCGGAAAGTAGTGGCACAAAGTCAGACAAGTTCGAAAGCCCTGCACAGCCGGGAAAACAAAAGAAGGGGCACATCAATGAGAATGAGAGACAAGATTCCTTGATTAGTCTTTGTTTTAAAACAAAGCTGATGATGGGCTTTTCAATCTTTGTTTTGAAAGAGGCGCCCATTATATTCGACTTTTGTTCCATAGTAATAGACTTCCACTAATTTTGTGTTGATAGAGCGAAAATTGAACATTTAAAGGAAATGTTCTTTTTGTTTAAATTCGCATGTCATACCCGAATGTAGATACATCAAGACTGAATCAATAAAGACCTTTTAAAAACTTAGTCACTACGTATATCGTGAACATGTCATATGACTATTTTGTAACGTTTTTGTATCCTGTAAAACTGTGTAACCACTATATAAAATCTCTACTCTCTCCTTACCACAAAAATCCAAGTGTTTGGATAGGAACAATTATGAATCCCTCCCCCCACTCCTATCATTGTTGAAGAGCAAAGAACTTCGGCTGTATTATTGTTGACCAAAGAAGAAACTTCCAAGAAGATTGGTACTGAATTTCTCCAATTAAGATATGTATGTATGTAGACGAAAGCTGATTTTTTTGGTTGTGTTAGCCGACAGCTTCCCATACCACCCTCCAATCTTTGATCTTTCATGTTGATGAAAAGTCCATGTCGTTGTAGTAAAAGCCAACTGCTAAAGTAGGAAAGCAAAAAGATCATTGTGTCAGCCTCCGTCCATGTACACTCCAATCCACCACCTCAATTCCAATAAATACACTTCTCGCAAGCAAAAGTAGTTCAAAGCAATCATTGTGCACGCGTTGTTTCTGCCAAACGTGGCCGCACAATGCTCAGAGAATTCCAAGCAAATGGCATCATGGCCACATCTTGCAGTGTTGACCGATTGGGATCCTCGAGGCCCAAAGAATGATCATCATGATGTTTGCGGGTGACTTGATATAGCAGCACGAAGGGGGAGAGAGAGAGAATAAAGGGAATGTTACTAACATTTGTTACCACTTACCATCAGGAACTGGAATGAGTTCAGCAGCATGCTCTTCTTGTTCTAAGATCTCCATCACAAATTAGAAAACTTCATGAACACATAGCAACTAGTATGGACCCCAAGGGGTGCGTAAAAGAAATTACCGCGTTCATGAATTGTTAAGATTCTGCAAAAGCAGTTGATGAATGAGTTTGGCTACAATTACTTTTGTATTTTCGCATCTAAATAACAAATTTGAGTTTGAAGAGACCGCGTCAGTTTTTCCGTCTATAGAGGAGCATCCAGTGCTGGGTCATCTCAATGTAGCAAAGATCATAGCCTTGCAGCTTGAAAAGAGGGATGGTGATTATGGCTCACAAACTTTAGCTTTCGGCTGTGTCACATCCAGCCTTGAGGTCCCCAATATGGTTGTTTGACGATCAGGATTCATGCATCGGTGGTATGGGTCATAATTAGGGTTAAAGAAACATCAGCATCAACACTTCTTAAGCTCAATCAATATTCAGTACAGCAATTAAAGGTCTCAATTATGGCGTTTGTCTAATACAACCCAGAGAGGAGTAACGTCTTAAAATATTGTTTTGGGCCAAGTGGAGCACTGGTTGGCCGAGACTTTCGGCCTTTCAGAACAAGTTAAACTGAGTATTGCCTTGTCTAATCACCTTGAAGCAAGAGGTGGCGACTAATTATCTGACAACTAAACCAAATAAAGCTATTAGGAGTGTTAGATTAAGGAGGCAGATGGATCTTAAAGTTCCTTTGGATAAATCATCTATCAACTCCGTCAAGTTAGCAGTAGCTCACATGCAAACCACATCTTATAAAATGTTTCCCTTACAACATACATATATTGCTTCATCTGCTTCTACTTCGTAAAACTTATGCAGTTAGGCCCTTGGTATCGAGGTTATTGTGGGGGGGGGGGGGGGGTTAGGAGTGACCACTATTCCGAACCAAACTCCGGGGAGAATCCACAAGAGAGCCCACTAGACAAGCCTCTAAGAACTTTTGGGTGTTGGCCATCCGCCGTCGCTACCATGGCTGAAAGAATAACCCTCATCTCCATTATATGCTACAAAGTTTCTTACAAAGTATCAACAGTAAAAGAATTACTTGGTCTAATATCAAACTCGGCTTAAGATATCATTGATAGTACCCTCTCGAGGTCCATACTTTTTATAAAACCGTAGCATGTCTCACTGCAGCAGCATAATCTACGTTAATTTCTGGTGCTTACCATAAATCTTGCCATTAGGCCATCGCACCATCAGCACTTGAGACAACCACATACACACTCCCAACACCTTCATGAGAGTATCCCCGGTCAACCGCCATCTCCAAATTGGAATTATCCATATAATTATACAATGAGAGAACTAGTACTCATTACTTCCACGTTTTGGCATATAGAATATTCATACAGCAAGCCCTTCATAAAGGTAAATGAAATTTCTCACACAAACAAGAAGTTTAATAGCAACTGACAAACCTAGTTGCTTTCCACATGTTATAAAAAACCATCGATCCGGCCTATGAAACTATCAACTGAAGAGAAGCTTACAAACATACAACAAGAGAAAGTAACTATCAGGTAGAACTTAGAACAGTTTTTCTCTGAAATATAGAATCAGAGAAAAAGGGTATTCCAAGCAAGGGCTATTAATTTTCTTCATCAATTTGCATATCTAGAGGCCAAATTAAAGAGACTCTGTGAGGCATGTATTGAATGGCCATAAACCAGTTAATTGAAACCAATCATGTCTCACATATGGTACACAGTACGATCAGCATCTTTTCTTAATTCAAGTGCATCTGTGCGGTTATGGTCCAACTGGGGGACCATAACTCCAGAGGTTCATATAAATTGTACAATAGACAAACGGGATAGATGCACTAACATCAAATGGGAATGATGTTATAAACAGCTATTTGCTGCTAACAACATCCTTAAAAGAGTGTAAATACTATGTCAATTAGCATATCTTGTAATTATCAAATACTACTGGCAGTGGCACACAACAATTTGTACCACCAGTCATTAATAAATTGCTGCAAGCACAATGGTCAGAAAACTTAACTTCTTGTCATTCATCCAAAGCACAACATATTACCCATAAAGCTCTCCACTCTCCAGTTTCTGAAGGATTTGGGGGGTTTAACATTCCAGACCTACTCATTTTTCACAACTTAGGAATGAACTATCAAGGCTAACTTATAATCTCTTCACCATTTCAGTTTTGGGCCAATTAATCTGTTGAAATTTGAAAATGAACTTACCCATTTAAGTGGATTTATGCTATGAGTTTTTTTCTTTGACAAGTAAAAGATTGGATTAGATTAGGTCTGTCCGACAACCACATGACCACCCCAACCATTGAACTGGTTGAGAATGACCCTCCGCCGCACAGCTGGAACCACACTGGGCCAGGAGAGCTGTTAATCGTGATCTGATCATGCCGTCATGGTTCATCCAACAGACTTGGGGGTCCCTGTCTCCTTGAATATTAAGGAAACAGACGTACCAGCCTATAAAACAGATCCTGTTCAAGTAAGGTCGTTTGATGATAAAAGTTTAGAGAGTTATCCTTCTGAGAGTGCTATTTGTACTCCCTAAGAGCCTGTTTGGGATTGATTCTGAGATGGTCAAACTGGATTTAATCTGGATTAAATCGGTTGTTAGGTGTTTGGCAAACATACAAATTAATTAAATCAGTTTTTGAAGCTAAAAAAAGTGATTTAAATCGTGATCAAAGAAAAAAAGGATTATGAATTAATCACTTTTTCATAATCAGGTTTGTTCAAGTAAAGTACCAGAATTCCCTATTAACTGCAAAGACCTTGAGTACCTTTTATTCAAACACTAAATCTCATTTATTGCATTGGAACTGCTTTTAGTATATGGCTGGATAGGCCCATCTTGCAGGGGAAAGAGAACAAAAAAAACCAAGTTTTCCAAGGCTGTCCAGCTTTTCTAAGCTAATGTGCACCATGGTTTTTCATTTTAACATATTTTATAGCTTAAAGCTAATCTTACAAAAAATAGCTTAAAGCTGATTAATATTTATTCTGAAATTTGCTTTCAAGAATCAATCCCAAACAGGTTATAAATATGTTAAGCCACCCCACTCATAAAAGTAAGTAAAATTATGTGCACGGACCGACAAAATTAGGGTGTTTAACAATGATGCTAGTGGAATAGCATATTCGACGATCAAATATCTCGTCCTTGGCATCTTTGCCTTTGTCTTATACTTATTAGAACATTGGAAACTTCTGATACACTCTTCCTTACACCGTTTCACCTACATAGTATTGAGAGAGTGTTTTAGCCACTTGCAATTAGCTACACTGAAAAACTTTTGGTTCATAAACTAACTAATACATCCAAGGTTTTCTCTGATATCTTGCAACGGGCTTTAATTCCAGAAGTAAACATGCTCGTTTGTGTGGGTAAGGACATGCTCAAACTAATGGCACTGCATGCATATACTGAGGCGAAATATATACCTAAGGGAGCCATAAATCCACTTGAAAGTCAAACTTTGACTATTAACCACTTCATTTTACCCACTCTTAATGTTCTACTCTCGTCAGTTTCTGTGCTGGTCGATTGTTATTCATCTTCCCTTCTTGATGATGAGATACTTTAACACAGCATCTAACAACTCAGTCTGAGGACCAGAATTATCTCTTGTTAAGGTCAAAAAAATTTAGATTGCCTTTTAAAACTAGCCCACATGTGTGGAATTTACATGTGAAAGGAATGCTTTAGCAAATTCTCAAAGCTCTGTGTATGGGTAATGAAGAAAGGAGAACAAGAACATACCAATTCTACTGATAGGAGCTGGCAAGTGTCCTGGAATGATCAACTCTTGAAGTTTCTAAACATCCTAATAGAAGGCATTTACACCAAAATACGGCAGTATGCCTGTTGGTTGAATAATCCGGCTTCGACAGTATAATTAGGTGTCAATTCACATGGACAAAGGTAACATCAATCTTCTGTCCCTCTTCCTTGCAAGTGACTGCCTAGAAACTCTCAGGCGTATGGGAAGAAGAACACCGACGCATATAATGAGAAAAGAAAGCCAAAAATGTCTGAAGTAGAGGGTCACATACGATGATACTACGAGCACACTGAATACTAAGCCCCACAAGATAGCCACAGCAACGTCAGCCCTGCAGAAAGTTGACAAAATATTTTATGTTTACCAACATGACCTGAATATGAAACTCTTCAATAATAGCTTATTATCTTTAACAACAAACAGCCGTAGTTGCTTCCATGAAATATCTCTTCTTGAAACTAAAATTGTCTATCGTGAGAAGGTGATTCAATTTTTAAAACTAAAATTTCTTAGACAGCTTATAGACTGAAGTTATCTAATTGTGCCCCGAAACCCATCAAATATGTATGTCTTCATGTCTTCTGCTAAATTAAATGCAGTGTTTGTAGAAAGCAATGTCTAACAATATTGGCAGGACTCTCACAGTTTATGTTGACTAACGCCCCATATAGTAGATAAGTGTCACAATCATGCGCTCATATATAAATACATATTATATTATTATGCCACTAAACCATATCCTTTCAGAAGAGAAACATAACGACAGATGAGTAAAAATATGTTCTGATGGGTACATTCCAGCACATCTGCTCACGAAATGGCAAACAACTCAAGTGAAAGGCAAACATTTAATCGACTATGGTTCAGACCAAAAATTTAGATCGTTGCAATAATCCTTTTGAAGAAGAAATTGAAAACAAGCCTTATCAACACTTATGGAACCCAACGATCACAATAACCCACGAGTAAATTCAATAAAAATTTCAATTGCAAAATCAAACAGCAATCCACATATAACAGTGCAAACTGTATTTTGTGCATCAGCCCTTGTGGCTAACAGATGCTGGTTTCGCTACAACAATAACTTGGCTTGTTGTTTATAAAACTTGTGTCATCGCATGATTAAATCATCAATGACAATTCCATTATTTTTTCGCTTTAAAACAGCCCCTGCAACCAAAAATCAGCAATCCCATTCACTAGATTTAGTGCCTGACGGTGGTAATTCAGATCTAAATTACCGCTCAATCAATCGACAAAAATACACTATTAGAATGGTTTTCCACTGTTAGTGGGACAAGTAATCCAGTCACTCTTGGTTTCCTTTATTTTGGGATGTTGGCAATGTAAGCAGCTGAGCAATGAGATGCTATGAACCAGTAACATAGCAACCACTCAACTCAAGTCACCTAAGGCTTTCCCAATTTGATTGCAACTGGTACATGAATCCTTTTCTTCCCCTCTGTCTTATCCAAACTTGATGTTTCGGAATATTTCAACCAATAAGTCCGTTCTCACTACTTCTACCAAAGAAGGTCAAATCCAAATAGAGTGAACATATACACTCGACAAGGAGAAGCTAGCCAAAAATGCTAAGTAGGCATCATGCGATCTAGAAAAATCATCCTCAGCCTACTGCAAAGAATAAACCAAAAAGATATGCCTACTGCAAAAAGTTCAGTTTTACATATTCAAACATTAAAAAACCCTTCCCTTGTCAATGGTCTAGGATACTACATATTCCACTTCCCCATCATAATTATAAGTTACACCAGCCTGGATTTGAAAGCACGTCACGAGCATCACAACATTGCCACAATAAGCAAAATAGAGAGCATATAAGTTGAGGTCATAAGTACCATATTATAGACAGCAAATAGCTCCATCTGGAGATCAAAATTGGTCAGAAATCGAATAAAAACATATAGGGTACTATCCCATTTATACTTGCATTGGAGCCAGTGATATTCCTTTTTCAAACAAAAAAAGGAACAATGATACTAACAATGCATAATCTGTCCCATTGTTACTATCAACTCTGACTCCACGCATATAAACCAAAACAGCTAAAGGAGCTCCTGAGTCCTGACAGGCATGTTAAGCTATACAATGAGAGCATTAATCACCATAATCCTCAGTGATAGTTAACTATCTGGAATTCGGTCCATCAGGACAGCATTCCCAAGTATAAAAACCTATTTCACCACGAAAAGACACATTCTTGGACCAAGCAGGAAAGGTGCTCATAAACAGAAACTAACGCTACAAACAGTATACAAGTTTCATGCTTGATTTGCCCTCCATTTATTTGTTAAAGAAACGATGAGATGAATTCCGGAAAACATAAGCCGTTCCAACTTAACAAGGCAACCATCTCCAAAAATTATGAAAAATTGAAGCTACTAAGACCTTTCTTCCATGTAGAAACTATAGCTATTAAGAGCGACAAAGATTGGGTGGTCATGGTACTCTCTAGAGCAAAGCTAGTCGAGCACTCATTCTCGCAAATGAATGCAAAGATTAGGAAACTCCTCCTTTAGAAAAGAAGCAGCAGATTACCACAACTTTTTGAGTCAGGTAATCAACAATAACAGCACAAAACTCGGAAGGAAGATGTCCCCAAACATTAATAAACCCTAAAAATGACCTAGTTTCCTAGTTTAGCATATCTAATGGCTTGCACAACGGTAAGGTAGCGCCTAGCTATGCAACACACATAAAGATCGGAACTACTCCCTCCGTCCTATGGATTCTCTCCTTTTACATTTTATGAGCTTCTAGGATATATTTTGGTACATGTAACATTCAACTGAACTCAAATAGCAATCATAGGTAAAGTTTCTTTTGGTAAGTCAAGCTAGGGCCAAATCAATCAAAGGCAACATGTTTACATGTACTAAATCTATTTAGGGATTCGGGAAAGTAAGAGGCAAAATCCAATGGAACGGAGGAATTATTAAACAAGGCTTCCTGACCGTAATAGAATGCCTCTCTCCACTCAAGACAAAGTCATTTCCAAGGAAAAAGCTTCTTCCATATCCTTTGTAAAGGAAGACCCATACAATGGTGCTTAGTCTTTTGTATTAAGTCCTACACAACAGGTGGGGAACACTCGCAAGGAGCTGCCTCTAATTCCCTTTTGGATATTCGAGAATGTGCATAAAGGCTTTAGAAAGACAAAATACAAGGGATACCTTATGATGAAGCAGGAGAAAACCATGGTATCACTACAAGCTAAACTACTAGATAGAAGGCTATGAAGACAAGCTTGAGAGCTACATAGCTGAAATTCTAGCCAAAAAGAGACCAATTCGGCATTAACTTCTGGGCAAGAAGCTTCAAGCACAATAACACTAGTCAAGCTTCAAGCAGTACAACATAACACTAGGGTCAAAATATGGTCCATGATAAATGTCCGTACGACACAAGTTTTTGAAACGTACAATCACATTTCATGCACTTTGCCACGGCGATGACCCTGATTAAATCACTGTCTGTTCCCTGTATGTTCTGATCAGAGAATGCTGATAAAATGTGTTTGCGACAAAGGTTCAGTTCAATTGAGTCTAGAACAAAGAATTCAGCATGTGAACTAATCTCTATCTTGACTCGCCTCGACACATGCCCCTCCTTGACAACAAGGAACCCATTCTGGTTTAGAAAGGCCATTGGTAACCCGATTACTACAACGAATATTTTAACTTGTTATGATAATAACAGAAGCCAAAATTTGCCTATTTTGACACCCTCCTCCAAAAGATGTGTTGATGTGGCAATTCATTCCACATTCTTTTGACGCTTCTCGCATCTATTAATCATACACGCTTGCACAAGCAACGCAAAACTAGGTAAATAATTCTCTATCCAACGTTACTCCTAACAATATCCTCTCACTGTAACTACTTCAAATGTACTTCATAAATACCGAACAAATAGTAATTAAAAACAAACACACTGTATCATAACAATTAAACGCAAATTCCGGAATCAAAGAGTAATAACAAATTAGGAGAGGGGATACCAGGTGGCGATATTAGGTTTGGGAGAGAAGATGGTGAGAGCCGTGTACTTATGCTCGGATCGGATCTGGTAATCTCTGAGTTGCTCGACGAGTTTGGAGCGAGTAATCATTTCTCTCAGACCGGAGAGACGTGCGTCCGATCTTTGAACAGATTAGATTTGAGAATCCTCAGAAATATGGTGCGAAGCGGGTAAAGTTTGGGGTGATCGATCTGAATTGGAATTGCAAGCGAACGCGTTGAACAAGAATTAAAAAACAGACGAGCTTTCAAGTTTTGCCAGCCAAAATAGTGAAGAAGAGGAAACCCAACCAGATGAACAGTGCAATGGCTTACACATGTTTTACCTCTGCATAACCCCTTTAACAAACACGCGAGCCAGAACTTGGGTAAGTTTCATTTTTGGTCCTTTAGAATTTTGGGTAAATTTGTGCACTATTAGCCTATTAGGCATGTTTAACAATTATCAAAAATATATTAAATTAGTCCTTTACCGAAATACAAATGACTTTAATGCATTTGATAAAAAGACAATTTTACCCTTTCTTTGCCTTGAACCTTCCTTTTCGGCATCTTTATTCTCTAACGGGAAAACCCCACCCTTTTCCTGGTTTTCACGCACTGCCAACCATCGTGCCCATAACAACTGCACAACCACCGTCCCTATTATAGCCGCACAACCATCAACCACAAACCTGAAAATGCATACCACCGCTGGTTGAAGCCCTATACCAAATCAAGCATCTCATCTCCCACCTCATCCCGTCCTCACCTGTCCATCAAGTCCTTCATTGACGATGGCATGTTGCTACGTCTGACCACCACCAACAGCTTCCACTGCCTGGCCACAATGGTTTTTGGCTTCACCATAACCATCGCTGCACCAACCTATCATCAATCCTCGATCAACCCTATGTCGCCACAACGCCATCTCACTATCGCACCACCAAGTAGCCCACCCCAACTACCCACCACACCCGTAGTTGCCACCGATGAGACCCGCCTCCACTTACACCTGCCACCACCACCTCCTTTGCAAAATCCATTTGCCATTCCTCGTTTACTTTCTTCATCAACCCATCAAATAAACCAAAGCCCTAATTGTTCAATTCAAAAGCCAAACTACCAAACCTTATGATGTCAATGAAGTGGGTTTGCAATACACGTGGATGTGCCATAAAGAATGCAATCCGAGTCAGACGTCAAATGTGTTGAAATGGTACAGTGCAAGAACATAGACCAAGACTTTCCAAATAGAACCTAAAGAGTGGCAGCACTACGAAGGTGAAGGCACGGGGTGAATACATGACGACAGTCACAGTCCAATACTTAGGTCTAGAGTCAAAGTCCAAAGTCAGGATCATGTGTGTTTCTCTTTCTACAATTCTTTATCTCTGGAACTCTAGAGCAAGAAAGTGAGTTTTATAAATGAGTTGAAAAGTCTCAAAAAATGAATTTTCAAGTTCCCTATTTACAAGGGTTGAAACAATGATGCTATCAAGCAACACGTTGCACTCTCTAAGAGTGATACCTCACCAAAAGGCCACAGTTGTTGGTGCTCCACGTACGATTGAATCACAAACCCACCTGACCTGCCCCGCACAACTTCTCTCTGTCTGTTTGGAAAGACTAGCTCACATAGTACCGATGTAGCTAGAGAACTCCTTGATCTAGCTACCAGTTTAAAACCCTTACTGAGTCCCACGTGGGGAGTTAAGAGACGTAGAGAACCTAACAGTGATAGGGGAGAGTCCCTACGCCCAATTGCCATATGGACTAGGCACGGTGGCCTCTAAAGTTCTGCTCCCTTCTCGAAGTGACTCGGGGGTCATGATCTCTAGGGGTGCCGATGAAGAGCCCTTAGTGCTGGAGCACGTAGACAAGTCACGTAGACACCCTGGAGGAGATAGTGTCCCAGAGGATTCACTTATCCCGATGGTGATCTTGTGTCGGAGCCCTTGGAGGGTGCCAAGATAGTGTCTTGGCGGAGTCGCCTACCCAATGGACTGAGGTAATGTACGGAAAGATTCGCATACCTGACATGCCGAGGTAGTGTCCTGTAGGAGTTTACCCAAGGTAGTGTCCTAGAAGAGTTTACCCGACGAACTATAATAGTGTCAGAAAAGAGTCATCTACCTGCTGGGAAAAGGGGAATGGAGTCCTTACGCCAGAGCACTCAAAGCTTTGTCTTAGAGGAGTCGCCTACCCGACTGGCCGAGGTAGTGTTTGAAAAGAATCGTCTACTCAACACACTAAGATAGTTTCGCGGAGTAGTCGCCTACCCGACGGGCTGAGGTGGTGCCCCGAGGTAATCGCCTACTTGGCAGGAGGGGAGTCCTCGTGCCGGAGCACTCGGAGCTCCCTGGCAGAGATAATGTTCCGAAAGAGTCGCCTATCCTCAGGATGAGTCCTTATGCTAGAGCACTCGGATCGTGCCAAGGTAATGTCCCAGGAGGAGGAGTCTACTCGATAGGCTGAGGTAGTGTGCCAGAGGATTCACCTACTTGGCGGAAGGGAAATCTTCATGCTGAGTACTTTGAGCTCCCTGAGGTAGTGTACCAGAGGAGTTGCCTACCTAAAGGGATGTTGCATGCCCTGAAGAGTAGGTCGAAGCATGCTTTATGACCAATAGAAGGTGCACACGGTGTAGTGAAAGGATGGATCAACATCGGGAGCGTGGTAATGGGTGCTGAGAGGCGTGACCGTATAAGTGGTGCAAAACATGGGCGTAGCGGGATACATGCAGTGCAGGCACGATCACTAAGTTTTATGTACAAGAACATGACACATCAACATCTTATGGGTGCGGTGGAAAGAAGTAGTGCCAATGGCATGTAAAGAAAGAGGCGGCGCTCGAGCGCTGCTGAACGTCATGATACAAGGGTGTGTGACTGGTGTTATAGAGATAGGTGTCATGCTAGGGCTTATGACATAGAGGCATTACTCGGGTGCAAAATGGGTGTTGTGCGGGGGTACGCAACTCGGAGACGGTGATTAGGCGCAGCGACGGGTGTCGTGGAGATAGGCGTCGTGCCGAAGCTACGTGACTTACAGACGACGCTTGGGCGTGGCGACGGGTGTCGCGGAGATGGGCATTGTGCCGGGGGCATGTGGTGTAGAAAGATCGCTCGGGCGCGGTGACGGGTGTCTCGGAGATGGGCATCATGCCCAGGGCACATGATGGAAATACGGTACTCGGGGCGAGATCACGGGTGTTGCGGAGCATGGAGCCCCCAACGAGAGAAAAGCTTAGGCCGTCCCCTGGGGGGAAGGCTGGAGGCCGACCCCTTTGGGGGAAGGCGCATCATCGATTATAACACTTAAAATATTTTTGAGGCGTGGCCTGTTGTAATACCCTGAAGTTCGGGAGTTATTTAAATAACTATTCGTGCTCTGAAAAAATAGACGGGCATTAATTTTGAGCAACGCTCGGGTACTAGTAGTGCATATGAGCTTAAAAAGATTTTTGGGGCAAAAATATAATATTCAAAATTTTGGGGCATTTTTTTGTAAATTTAGAAAATTAGAGGGGCTATTATGCAAATTTTGGTCACAAGATGGTGCCACCTCCTCCTTGATTATTTGATGACTAATGAAATAAAATTACAAACTATGTACAGATAAGTGTTAGGGGAATAATTGAAAAGAAAAAAAAAGAAAGAAAGGGAAATAAATTCGGGAAAGAAGAGAAAAAAGAAAAAGATTCGGCCATGAGTGAACAGTGGAACAATTAGAAGAAATTCACAATTTAATTAGCAGACCAAACCAAATTATTTTACTATGAAAATTTTAGGGAAACTTAATTTACTGAGAAGTTCCATTTTATAAAATTTGGGGCCATTCCGAGGCCGATAGGTATTTTTAGTCGAACCGGCTTCTGAGCGCTCGATCCTGACATCGATTCGGGATTTTCGGGCAAAAAATTTCTAAAATACTTTTTAGTCCATAAATGACATTAGGATGCTTAAAATAGCGTTTTAGGATGTTTTGGGATTTTTTCGATGCTGAAAACCCCCAGGGGTATTTTAGTAATTTACCCACCGGAAAGGGGTATTTTGGTAATTTTATCTAAAAAGGGTATTTTGAGATAAATTTACATATAGTAAGGTTGCTTGAGTGATTTTACTCGTGGGAAGGCTGTTTTTGATGATTTAAGTGTAACGGGGTATTTTGGTAATTTAGTACCCGAGGGGGTATTTTGGTAATTTGACCTAAGAAAGGTAAATTTTGTGTAAAATTGCGTACGGTAAGGTTATTATAATGATTCTACTTACGAGAAGACCATTTTTGTGATTTAAGTCCAAGAATAACATTTTGGTAATTTTACATATGCGTAAGGAGGTTTATTTTGGAAGTATGTGTGAAATCGTATTAAGTTATAATATTGTACTGTAGGCTGTGTTCTAATGATTCGAGTATTCCGATTAGGTTAAAGCTAAAGACTTCCGGTTAGGATAATTTAGTTGCGGATTCAGGTAAAAGATTCTATTTGAACCCTGGGTAAGGACTTTCGTCCGAACCCTTATTTGATTACTTGTACTCGTAAGTATTCCTTTGATTTAATTATGACTAATGTCGAACGTTGAATTATGTATTGATATCAACATGTCATTGCCCAGAAAACCATAATATTGAACCTGAATCGATTATTTGGAAATCTGGTTGATGCTCGCCTATTATTACATGCTAAGCAAATTTGATAATTGTTTGTGTCCGTTCTTCTGAATTCTGTGCCTAAATTCGATAACCATTCGCCATCGTTCTTGCTGTTTGTTGTGGTTAATCTGGAATTTTGAATGACGACATATTTTAGTATGTTTATTGTTATTGAAATCCAATTTGATTTTGGTGATTTGAGCTTATGTTAATACTCATTGATATTGTTGATTTTTCTGTGTTGACCTGGGTATCCGATCTGTGGGGAGGCAGTATAAGGCTGGATTGTTACTGCTTCCTATGGAGAAGCAGGCTAGTTCCTTGACCGATGAAGATGACTAGTAATTATTTTATGGTACATCATGCATGTGTACTGCTTTACCTGAATAGCATCGCGATCGCCCAAGATCAATGTTGATTTTTGATTTTATCTGCACTATATATTGCCGTGACTGTTACAGAAATGACTGGAAAGTATTATCTGAATGATTTGTGCTTGTGTTGAAATCCGTTGAGAAATCGTCATTGTACTCTGGAAATGATGACTTGGGAAGTGATATTTTATTGATCATTTTGGAAACCGTCGTGATTGTTATTGTTGTTTTGGTATCTGCTTATGATGAATTTTGATCATTCTGGAAATCATTGAGCTGTTCAAATCGTTTGAAGTGTTTCGGAAATCATTGTTGGTTGGATTCTTTGGAGTCGTTTTGTAATTTTTTTGGTAGTCCTTGTACGACCTTACTGAGCTCTCAAAAGCTCACCTTTCGTTTGACTCCCTTCTGTAGGTGATGATCAGATGTAGCATGTTCGGGAATAGGTTAGAGTTTGTGTGAGATTCCGATGAGCTCACCATTACTGTGTAGTGGAGTCGTTTTGTAATTCTTTTGGTAGTCTTTGTATGACCTTACTGAGCTCTCAAAAACTCACCCTTCGTTTGACTCCCTTCTGCAGGTGATGATCAGTTGTAGCATGTTCGGTAATAGGTTAGAGTTTGTGTGAGATTCTGATGAGCCCACCACTACTGTGTGTAGTGAGACCCCTGCGTGGGTCGGTATTGTCAACTCGTTTTATAAGGACTCGAGTTTGTAAAGAACATAAGTTTTAATAGTTCAAGTTTAAGCAGTTTTGTAATATTGTATGTGAAGAAATTAAGTTGATATCGGATTAAATGTTTTGAAGTAGGTGTTAGTGAACAGGACCTGACAGGTTTGATGTGATCCAGTAGGTTAACGTTCTGGGAGTTCGGGGCGGCGGAGCTTCGGATTTCCGGGGATGTTACACCTGTGGCATCAATTCCAACATGTAAAAAAATATTTTTGTGTCAGAGGCATGATACATGACTTGAGCGTGCGCCTAAGGTTGACGGGCTTGGCAGCATTGAACTTTGTCCGTAGAAAATATAAACGTGTAGTGGAAAATAGGTCCGATGGAAAGTCAAAAGTGCGCGTCTAGGACAGGCTAGCAACACCTTATTCACAAAATCCCTAATCTTTCTATATTAACGAATCATGATGCTCTTCAGCCTTAATTGTCCAATTAGATTTCAAATAGAGTCTATGATGCGATTTGTTGACGACGACAAGTGTAGCATGGCGGTGGCACCCATTCCACTGTGTTGTGTGGTGGTGGTGCTAATGAGGGAAGGAGATGTGTGCCGGGCAGCAATGGCCCAATTGCACTGGAATGTGTTGTGGGTATGTGTAAAGATGGGGTTGTAGGTGCATTGAAATTGAATTATAGAGTACACAAGACAGTATTGACATTTTTAAAATACAAAATGCTGGTCTAAGTAAAAAACGGATAAAATACAAATGGTACATCTTTTATTAATTTTTAAAAATCTGGACTGAGATGCAAAAATTTTGAAAGTCGACGAGATTGACTGATATTACAACTGAACCTTAGAGACTCTGTCTGTTCATAATTCTCGTTTAACTATGGACTTGATTATTTTACAAGGTCCATCCATTCCTACAACGTAAAGGTACACTAAGTAGTCGGATGCACCTTATATGACTAGTGCAAAGAGGCAAAATGAGATAAAAATATGTTCTAACTAGAATACTGCCAAAACAGTCCCTTACGACTTTGGCGTAGCACTGAAGCCAAATAAGTTGATTGATGTGGGCACCTAACAATAAAAGATAAGAAATTAATTAAGGTAGTGTTTGAAATCTATTCCGTTTCCAGTTTTGTAAACTGGAGAAAAACAACGCGTTTGACATACAGTTTTCGTTTTTTTTTTTTTCCTTCAGTTTTGAAAACCAGTTTTTAAAACATGGTTGTTTTTGAAAACTTCCATTTAAAATTTTTGGGTTTCCAGTTTTGATTTTTATTTTGAGACCACCCCCCCAACCGCCATCGCATGTCGCTGCCGGCCACCGCCACCCGCTGGTACTGCTGCCGGGCACCGCGACCACCAAAAAAAAAAACTCAAAATAAAATCTGGATAATCAAACATCTAAAAGAAAAAATTCAAAATAAAAACTGGGTAAACAAACACCCATTTGTTTTTATAAAAAATAAAAATTAAACTGATTTTGGTTTTTATTTTTTTGGAAACAGAAAACCAAAACTGGAAGTAATTTCAAACAGATCCTCAACTCTTGAGAATACAAAGCAAACTTACGAGCCAAAATCCATTGTTGGAGCGCTTTTTAGGTTTCTTGTCCAAAGCAGCTATACCAAATAAGGTATAAAATAGCAACTTTTTGTAGTAGAAAGTTCGTTTTCAGTAAAAAAAACACACAAACATTATAGAACTCAACATAAACGTAGCTGATATAACTATAATATAACTTCCAATAATTAGGGAATACCCGGCAATCCTAGTCAAACTGGGAGATCAATAATTATCTTATCAGGATTCTAACTCTATCATCAGAGATAGACATATGATCCTCTAGGATCCTAATACAATCCTGATTAGATTTGTTCATAATCCAGTCTTACTAGGACTCGTCTTCCTACCACTATATAAATGGGTCTACCCCCGAGGTATGGGACAATTACACACATACAGATACACATTGTGTCTTTCATGCTTTTTCAAAGTTATTATTCTGTAGTTGCGCTCTAATTGACACATTCACAAAAAATGCACTATAGCTTTAATATTGGAAGTACTGCCCTCCTGTGCCAGGTGCTGCCTTCGCCTCTGCTTTGGCGGGTCAAAAAAATGGGTTAGTGAGATCATGGATCAACTTTATAGGTTAAAACATTAAAGGAGGCCTCAAACGGGTATTTTTTTATTTTTTATATCTAATTTACATGTCCAAGACTGCATTTCCTGCATTTCACATAGGCAACAACTCCTTGATCAAAGTTACGAATATCACCGTCCTCACAATCTTTTGGCCTTGAATATAGCTAATTTATTTGACCTCGATACGTACTTGTTTGGGTTAGGAAGATAGATCAATGACGGCGGGGATGCGCGTGCTTGCCCACACACATACCCCTCCTCCCCCCCAACCCCCACACACACGCACATACAAGTGCATACATGCGTATGGAAGCAACAAAAGCTAGTAAAAGGTAATGATATGGGTGAGGATTCGTTCTGCTGCGATTAGATAACATAAGCATCTTGTTTTAATGATAAAAGTACATTGATCATTTCATTCTATAATGCGTGCTTTATGTGATCTTTCCATGGACACACTCCCATGCGCTCATGGAGATACATTTGGAAACTTGAATATGTGAAATCGAATCATAGAAGCTAAAAGCTATAAGTGGACATGCTAATAGAACTCTATCAAGTCCAATATATCATACGGTTTCAAGAAAGCATATGTGAAGTTACTTTCAATTGTTGCTATACTTTACTGTTTTACAACCGGTCTTAATTAAATGTTTGGATTGATGACTATCACTTAAAAGGATCCCATGCATTACGTATGGTAGTATTATCTCTCCAAACAAGCGTGTTTTTAGCAAATTTGACAACTTTAGAGCTACTACTTGGTAGGAAAAGCAATTATAGTTGACTCTAATAAGCAGTGAGTTTTGGAAGGTATTGTAAGCGACTGTAATGTTTTAATGTTCAATTATAATGGCTAGATTATATTGTCACTCTGATTTGATTCTTTTAATGTCTACGCTTATCGGTGACGGCCATATTTCTCTCTCATGCTTCAAATTCACATCTAAAGCCTTTCAAAACTATATGGGAAAACATTTCTAAGCTTTTTTTTTCATTAAAAAAGCATCATGCTCAAGATTTTAATAATGTTTCTTCAATCTCATTGGTTTTCATATCATGAAAGAAAGCATTATACAAGTTTGGTAAATTCAGAGATCAAACTTATAGTCATTAGTCCTGTCATCTCTCTATAATGCTAATTCTAATGGAGTCTAATGCTCTTAAAAGGGACTTAAGTAAAATGTGGATTTAGGCTCAAGAATAATTCAAGTCGAATCACTTAACGCATTGTGTCAAGTATGATCTCCTTTATTTTATTACTCTTTGATGATCTTAGATTGTAGAGTACCTTATTTCGATATGTTTTTTTTTTCACCGGATTGATTGTGGTTATTATTTAAACAATAAATTAATCAACTTGAATAACTGTGTTAATTTGTAATTAACTTGTAACGATCCCTCAAAATTTACAAAATACCTATTTACTCTTGTAGAGTTGTTTTATTGGTCTTCGTATCAAACAAACAAAATACAAGAGATAATTAAGTATCAAATAAAGAAAATAAGATAGTTAGACAAATTTAAGATGAATTACCCTTTGCTTTTTTCCTTAGGGTGGATTAAGTCGTTTAACTATTTGATCCGTCTTTCCAAAAATGATATTTAAACTCTATATTTTGTATTTAATTTGAGATCCATTTTTTTCGTTACGACTGTCGCAATATTAATTTTTTTTCTTTTGTTCAGTTGTTAATAACAAATTTGGTGAAGAAATAAATAAAATAGTCCTCGTCCTCAGTCATCACAAACCGATTGTATAAGGTGGGGGTTGAAAGGGTAAAATATGAAACAAAGCAGTCGGTTAACGTCCGAGTGCATATTGCAAACATAGTTCGTTACTCGTATCATCATAGCTCGCGCCGGAGGGAAAGAGAAAGAGAAAGAGAGATGGCGACGAGAGAGAAGGATAGGGATCTCGAACGTCTGATTCCAGTGGGGGGATTAGTGATTGCCGACAATGGAGACTCTAAATCGTCGTCGCCTTCGTCGTCGCCACCCGCCTGTTCGTCTTCCTCTTCTCACAATTCCGGCAAAGAGGTGCATGATCGTTTGACGTACGCTAATGTACATCAGTATAATCTTATGATTAGTACGCGGTGTGCATGCATTGTAATCTCATTCCTTCTGTTATCATTGCGCGTAGTTACGTTCGTTTACGTTCGAGATTGTTAATTCCATCGACAATCGGTTTGCTTAATCAGTTAGCTACTAAATTTTTTGTTTATACTGGTTGAGGATTTTGTCAGCTACAAATACGGGGTGGCTTAACCCCCTTTTTGGTTTTTCTCAACCCCACTGCTATTGTTATGCATGCCGTCCTCATTTGGGAGAGAAATTAAGATGTTTGGTTGTCACAAACTGGAATTAGCTAATCGGTCGACGTTTAATATCTAAATTCATTTTGGTATAAGTCTATAGCTCCGAAACTCACTCATTGTTTTATTGGATGGGAGATTCATCTTGTTCAAAGTATATGCATGTTTTTCAATGAGGTCAGTTAATGCTAAATGACAAAGTCCAACAATTTGGAACTCCATGTTGATTACGGATTTTGAGCTTGAACCCCTAAAAGAAAGAAGCGGATAAACTAATTTTGGGTGAATCACTAAACTACCTAGAGGTGATGAACTCGTATTTGGAGAATTTGTTTCCTTTATCTGAGAGATAAGACTCGAGACATTAAGTACTGTGTAAGGACTTGGTTTTTGGTAAACTTTTAGTAAGCCAAGTAGGAAAGGCCCCCATAACTTGCATGCAATACAAGGGGCGTAACCTTGTATAGCAAGGACATAAAGTGGACTACAAGTATTAAAGATATAGCAGCAAACTAGAAAGAGAGCTACATAGTTAACACAAAGAATAGGTTAGATAGACTAGAGTTGAAGCAGGTGCAAAAGATTTCGCCAGAAGAAGGGTATGCGCTACCTACTACCCAGTACATTGCATCTGAGAAGAGAACGAACGTGTTTGTAGGGAGTTAAAAACCATAATCACACATAGTATAATTGTCTGCATATGGTTACATGCTTTGGTGTAGCAATTCCCTTAAATAAACACTCAAAGATCATATGTCTCTTAGAAACAAAAATGAAACCTAAAGGAGAAATGAAAGGAAATGTGAGTATAGTCTTCACCGGTGGACAGGGAACTCCGGGTTTCATCAGATATGAGAAAGTTAGCCTTAAAGCTCTCTATTCCTCTCTCCCAGAGTATCAGTCATATTGCTCAATAAATGTCAGAATAAGTTCATCTAATTTTTGCAAATGTCAAGCACTAGTCATTGCTGGAACAATTATTTAGGATCAACTCTACATTATATCTGAATTGTCTTGTTAAAGTAATACGATTCCTAATAACAAATCCATGTAAAAGATGTCTATAAGTCAGAGACAAATCCATCAGAAGAAAAAATTAAGGGGGCTTTCTTACTTGTGCAGGCTTTGAGCAAAGTAATACGTAGCTGGGCTTCAAAAAAGTTTATGACTGGATGGTTAGTTATCTTCCTTTTAACTATTCACTTATCTCTTCTTAATTTGCACTAATTTCTTATATACTTGCCAATGTAACATTGAAGTTTCCTTCCAATGGTGTTTCTATATATTGTTGAGCAGTGCTGATATATGCATTGTCTTAAACGAAATCCACCAATTAAAGCAAAATGGTAGTCCATATGCACCAACTCTTGGCTGGTGGTTTGAATGTTCCTAATTAACTAACTATGGATAACTTTTTTTTGGCAAGTAAGTACGGATATTTAATTTGACATGGAACCCAGGTTTATTGTTTGTGACCTTCTAGCAGTTATAGGAGCCAATCCGGCTAGGTTGTCTGAGGGCAATAACTATCAAGTCATGTATTTTTGTCATCTACACTTTCGTCTAGCTTAGTATCTCCCAGTCGTAAAGCAACATCGGAGATGACAAATTATTTGTGCACTGCCTTGTAGTAGTCCTGTTTGAGGTTTGTTCGTAATGCATAATGCCTCTAAAATTCCACCAAAGAAAAAAGCTTTTAAGTTTCTGAATCAAATGAAGGCATAATCTGTGTTCGTAAGAATTATACACTTGAAAAGCATCAAGTGCAGATTTATTGAAGTTGCACACATGTAATTTTAGCTATCGATAATCTGGATGGTGTAAAGGAGTTAGATCCTTTACCTCCAAATTTGGAAGTTGCTACCAGTGGACTTGCTTGGCAGTCCGATGATGAAACAGAAGTGGTGCCATTTACAGGGTTTAAGTAGAGGCATTTTTTATGGTCAAATACTTTTTATCTTCCGATCATGTGTTTTACACGTGTTTACTTTCTTGGAGATTATGAGAGGCACTGAATTTGCAGCATTGGTAACTAGTGACAAGGGCTTTAACAATTTTTTGCAGTGTCATTTTACTTCCTATAGCCATCACATTCTACGCAACTTGGTGGTTCATTCATTTTGTCGACGGTTTCTTCTCCCCTATATATACTCACCTGGGGATCAGTACATTTGGTTAGTATATTGGCTTTTGCAGTTTGATTACTACATGTCTTTAAGCTTTACAGCTAGCATCACTACACTGTACGTGTTTGGCATTTAATCTATCAACAATGATATTGCAAATACATGTCAGGAAAAGTGCTGACCTTTCTAAAACTCTTTAGTTCTGAAGAACTTTTTAGGTTTTAGCACCCAGAGAAATGTTGTATTTGCATTTGTGGATTTGTTATAAATTCGTCCGGGCGGTTCTATAATACAAGCCGTTGTGATTTTTCCTAAATAGGGTAGAACTGTAAATGCTGCAGCTATTCTGGTGAAAGCTGCTTATAGTTGGCAATAACGCCTCAGTATAGTGTATCTTCTACATCTAATTTTGAGGTGAAGCTGCTGAAAGGAGATTGTAACAGAAGTATAAGTTATTCCATCCCCAAATGTGGCTGATAAGAATGGAAACACTAAGGTGAATGTTTCACAACCCCAATGTGAAGTACATGTGATGCCATTCCTCTCGATTCCAGAAGATTTAACATATTGATCGCTTTCTTCTACTGCACACTTTTGCAACAATTCTCAACTGAACTTTAGAATCTTAGAGAATGTGATCCTACTGTTGTTAATGGGATAGTTCTTTAATGATGTGGTCCTGCATTGATACAAGCAATATAGTTCTGGGAACATGCTTTTTTTTTAGATAATTAGGGGTATATTTGCTTGACATAACTGAATAAAGGTCGCTTTAGGGTTGAGTATTCCAAGGGATACCCAATGCCACTGATGTCCTCTAATACTTTTTCATAGGTCTTGGATTTGTGACCTCCATGACGTTCATTTTCTTGGTTGGCGTGTTCATGTCCTCATGGGTGGGAACCTCTCTTCTTGCTTTGGGAGAATGGTTTATAAAGAAAATGCCCCTTATGAGCTATATCTACACTGCTTCTAAACAAATTAGCACAGCAATTTCACCAGGTAAACCTATTCAATTTGAACATGAATGTAAGTCAATTTAGTTCACTAAATATTAGAGCATAAATGATCACTTGTGCAGATCAGAACTCACATGCCTTCAAGGAAGTCGCAATCATAAGGCATCCTCGTCTTGGGGAATATGCATTTGGCTTCATCACATCAACTGTCATTCTACGTAAAAGTTCAGGTGCTGAGGAGCTCTGCTGCGTCTATGTGCCAACCAACCATCTCTATCTTGGAGACATATTACTTATTAATTCCAAGGATGTTATGAGGCCTAATCTCTCTGTTCGAGAAGGAATTGGTAAGAATTTAGTTGAATGTGCCGATAGGTTTTGATTTCTATGGTTAGCCGCGTTGACTTTTGGTGTTGTGCAGAGATTGTCATCTCTGGAGGCATGTCAATACCACAGACATTGTCTATAGTGGATGGACAAACCATTCTTTCACCAGGAGCTGGGAAGTATGCAATTCCACAAGTATAATGGTGGCCTCTAAAGGCTGAAACTCTTTGCGTTCGGTACTCTTGTGAGTATCATCTTATATTGACCTAGGCAAAAACTGTTAGATAAATGGAGTTTGCTTTGAGCAAAAATACAAGCTCTTGGATGCTTGAAATGCGGAATAGACGGTTGATGTTCCTGTCTCCATTTTTTCTTTCCCAAGTTTCTTTTACTGGTTAAGTTCTTTGATGGCGTGACAGACTTACAGTTGCTATATGCTGGTTATGCCAGCTCCATAAAAAATTGTAGTGGCCCCATTGGGTTTAACTAACATGTAGGAGCTCACCTGTGGTTAACAGGCATTTTAGCAAGTTAATATCTCAGTTGCTGTTTTTGGCAGCAAAATGATGTGGTATCAACTAGTTTACCTGATAAAATCGCTTAATGGCGTATCGTGAAACCCTGAATCATCAAAGGGTGGCGGTCGGGTACCAAAAGAACCCGAGAGCAGAGAAATTGCAGCTATATATAATCTGGAATGTCCCAAAAAATAACCCCAATTTAAGTTCGTGCAACATATAAACACCAGATTCACCTGGGTCTTTTGTTGCTATTCAGATAGAATTTGTGCCTCTAATTTGCCTAGCTTTGGTCCAAACCTTCAGCTTGTAACGTCTCATCGTACACCCATAAGGTTGATCCTTTGGCCCTCACGCACCTTAAAATTCCAGAAGTTCAAAAGCAGCTTGTGCTTACTGGTTGTAAATTGATTTGTAGAGAAGCATGAGTAAATTTCATGCTCTTAAAAGATGGGCTATCTGGCATTTACCTTGTAACTTCAGTGAAAGGCAGCCGAGAGCTGAAAGTTAATGACAGTCATTAACTACTAATCTTGGCTAAAAGCAAGATTCCGTTGTCGTCCAGCGGTTAGGATATCTGGCTTTCACCCAGGAGACCCGGGTTCGATTCCCGGCAACGGAAATTCCTTAGATCCTTTTTTCAATTTTATTTTTGTGGCTTTCATTTATCTTTTGTGGGCTATATAACTGATCTTTAGTTCTGTCATTATTTCAGTTCATCACGCCATTTTTGTTTGTTTTCATCTTCAAACAAATTATTTTGGACCTTTCAATGCAATCATAGCCGCTATAGAAATACAGAAATATCGCCTCACGCACCATGTCCAGGTATAGTAGTATTCACTTAACCTTCACGCAGTACAGACCTCCAGTGGAGCATTCAGTAGACTCCGGTACACAAAATGTCTTATCACACATACAAACACGAACTTTATTTGATCTTTGATTGAGAAGGAATGAACCAAAAAGTTGATTATGAAAGATAACTGTGGTTTTTAATTTGGACATAGCTATCCCCATGTTCAGGAACACCACTGTGCTATCATGTTCAAGACTCGTAACAAAGATTATCGAACCCCATATACTCGTGTTTCTCAAGCTTCTCAACCATATTTGCTATCCCCACCCCACCTGCAATTTGAAACAGCAAGGTAAGCATCTAAATTGCTTGTACGGGAACTCTACTTGGAGATCTTTTCATTGCTTTAAATGGAGCTAGAGTGACATGCATACCTAAACTGATTGCGCTTGTGAAGATTGTCAGAGACAGTATGAAGATGATGATGGATGCCCTGCCAAGTAAAGCAATAATCTTCCTCACTACATGCTGACCAGCGAAGGCAGCAATGGTGGCAACTAAGACGAGATAAGCAGCTGTAACAGATGTGCAATAGAAACTATAAGGCTAGGTCGAGCGTTATTAGGATTGCCTACTTTGAGAAAAACTAGCAACTGATTCTACGTTATTAGTAACGCAAAGGGCCTCGTGTCGAGGATAAAATCAATGCTTATATCATCTTAATTAATTTGATATTTCTTCGCTTTGATACGTACCATAAGGGACTGGGAATCGCTTCAGAATGTAATATTGTACAACTGACATGGAGGATGAGAATACCATTGCAAAGCTTGATGTTGCACTTGCTACCTGCAAAAGGGTACACTTCGTCAACCTAATACTTCACCTATATTAACTGTTCACGATGCGAACATATTGATTAGAGGGCCGAAGAGATCACTAAAACTTGGGGATTAAACATTTTACTTTGTTAACTATCCCAGGTTGCCGACACGATATGCTGCAGTCTCTAATAAATCCTACAGCTGATTGAACACTTGTCCTATAAGCCGAGACCAATGAAAGAATAGGTCATTGACTAGTAACCCAGCCATTCCCAAATTGGGGTTCACGCTTTGCTTATTCAGTCCAGAACCATTTATCATGTGCTGAACCCAACTATTCTTTCAACTCATGAGCCGAGAGTCAAGGATATATTTTGGCTTTGCTGGGAAATTGAGTTTCAAGTTTCAAAAATTAAGAGAAATTCCCTGGCTTAGAATCCCTCAAGTCCATCGTTTGAATTCCCGGTAACCATTTTCGTCTACAACTTCCTTCGTGCTTTTTGAGGAGGTTTTACAGAAGCGGGTGCACAAGTTAACATCATAATGTACCTGAGGAGGAATTCCCAGTTCAAGGAAAAGCGGTCCCAGAATAAATCCACCTCCTAGTCCAAGCAATCCTCCCACCATTCCGGCTACTATTCCACAGCAGCAGTATAAGAAAAGCAGATGTGGCTTCCAATTTGTGACATCTTTTCCCTTGGATGCGATCACCCTAGTGCCTTTGTATAAACATGTGGCTTCATAAAGTGTCACTGAGGCGGCAATCGGTACCTAAACAGGGTGAAACCGATATTATCTCATCTTTCAAAGTGTTGGCATGTAATAATCTAAGCATTGCTTAGTGTATATATTATGTAGGGGAATCTACAAACTTGTTTGTTCTAATCAACAGATATGTTCTTGGAAGAGAAACATGAAAGTGAAATGTTTCTTTCGCATTGTAGTAAAAAATTAGATGTATAAGAATTCCAGTGAGGGTTTGAGTGCCTCTCCTAGTTGCAATACATGAAAGCTTGCTTACTTTCTGAAGTGTTGCCAAAAATGTGTCAAATTAGTTGACTAGTGATTAGGGCAAAGGGGTTTATGTAGTGTCTTTTTTATCAATTTCTCCTTTCGGATGAAGACCATGACTTTGTTTCCTAAGTACCCGCACGAGTTAGTATTTTCTTAGTGGCTGTTTCAAATTCTTGAGGGAAAATTTTGGACTTTCAAAGCTTCATTTTCAATCTTAAGTTTGAGGTCTCCTCTTTCTCTCTTAATTTTGCAATGATTCTTACCGAAAGATTTAGCAATAACTTATGCTTAGGATGTCGACGGCTCAACTGGTTCATGTATATATGCTTGTCCAAGCATCTTAATAACCATGACCATTATGCAACACAAAACTTTCAGGAAAACCGAGCAACGGTGTTATTCATGGAACTGAAAGAAACCTGGTCCTAGCTGCATATTAATTAGCAGATTAAGCTAAACCATGTGATCCACTTCTTATTGCTAGCAGTTAGTTGGTAAGTTTTTTGCCACATTTTCTGTTGAAAGTTTGTGAAGGGTTTTGAAATATGTTCCCATTGATTCTAAAAGTACATGCAGATTAATGATATGTTTCGATTTATAGAAATCACCCGAGTTACAGAAGTTTACGACTCCCAAGTTTATGTTTTGTCTGTGAGCGCAACAGCATGCGCTTTTTGTTGCTGTTGCTAATATTCTAAGGAAAGGTCATTTTTTAAGTACCTGACAGAGAAAAGGAAATCTGAAGGTGTCAAGCAGGGTAATTACCTGCAATAAGTTCAGAATCCAGTACTTGACAGAGCAGGTTATGGTATACGTCTGCAAGGTGGAAAATTTGAATATTAGTTCACGTAAAATGCACTGAGAAGCTTCATGGTGAACTAAGATAGATCAATTGACAGCAGGTGAAGTCTCGGGTGCTTTCGCAATTGCCAAGGTCTGAAATTATCATGTTTGGATCATCAAATCTTGGATCAAGAAGTGTTTCAAGCACTTGTCCATCTATTTGTTAAGCAGTCCCAGAGGAAAAGCAGACAAAAATCTGCATGCCCTGGACGGAAGATCATAAATAACAAACTTTCCTTCTGTGATCGATGAGTTTACCTTCACAATCTGAACAGCAAGAAAAGCTACCCATACGAACATTAGCAGTGTTAACTCTCCCCAGCGAATGTTGAACAGCAGGGAAACCTGGACAAAGAGCGTGATATAGATAACACGAAGAAGAGGGAATCTTCAACTGGTACCACTTGGTATAAGACAATCACGCATTTACCTCTTCATCTGCGGAAGCATCTGGACCACTTGGTAGTCGTTTGTATTCCTCCCCTGAAAAACAATTTAGCATGTTAGCAAATATATTCTTCTATGAAAATTAAGGTCGAAGAAACGGGGGGGATACTTTAGATAAGAAATTTTGAACTGGAATTATCGAAGAACATATTAAGACTATTAGTACTTTTGAATTTGGCTCGTAAAATGCTTGTTACCAGATCGAACGTTAATTGATGTCATAGATTAAGGCGAGACTTTTCAAAGTTTATCAGGCACTAGTGAAATTGGTCCCTGTACTGATTTTCTTTATAGCAAAATTGATTGATTCCTAAATAGGAAACTAGCTAAAAGTTTGTGTACGTTATTATTTTGCTTTACAAGAAACCCTTTTCACTACATTGACCATCATACTACGTACAAGCATTGTACTCAGACTTCTAATGGACAAGTTTATGTTGCATTTATGTATATCCTGTTGGTCCGTTGTCACTAAGCTATCGGTATAGTTAGTATCAAGCGATAGAAAGTTTGCCGTGATAAGACCATTTGATAAGACCATTAAGCAGTGCACTCACCAGGCTTCGTCTCTGATTCCAACAGCTTGATTGCTTCCTGAAAGTGAACCATATTTTCAAACTTCTCACTAGAAATTTAGCAACAAGGATATACAACCACTGAGAGCTCAAGCATGTATAGTAGGTGTAATATACCTTCTTCATCACTGATTCTTTCTTCCATGTCTCTATGCCTTTGAATAGTGCTTTAGTTGATGTACCTAGCGGGATCGTATGTTTTCATGTTAGCATGAAAATGTTATATATAGGCTTTTAGTGTTAGAATGATCCATAGATCGACTTGCACCATATATAGAGATTATGGTATGTGCGCAAATAGGATCTTATTACCTACAAACAGGATGATGAGGAGAACAGTGACCATCCAATCGGCAAAGATTACGTTGAAAGCGACTCCAATGCTTATGCCGAGCATTAGCATGGGCTGAAAGAGCAAGGCTAGGTCGTAGTCTATCAAGGGCATGTCTAATGTTGGGTGTTTGAGTTTCAGATTGTAATATACCGTTGATCCTGCTGCTCCCATGATCATACCTGGCATCCAAGAATCAGGCCACCGTAATAATTTAGATACTTTTAACGTAGAGAGCATCAACTCATCAAGTTTGAATTGCAGAATTGCAAAAAATAAGATACGTTTTACGTCGAAATGATTGCACGCATACAGCCACGTTAATCTTATTCGGCAGAAAGAATGGTTATGCCTTGCATGCAGGTATGCTGCTTGTTCTTACAAACTAGTTGAACATCCACCGACCCATGCATGGTTTAGTGCAATTTCAAGCTAGCAGACACTGATGTGCAATTTATATCGTGAGATTTAACTATAAAGAAGTTGCATACATTTGGAAATGGCAGTAGAAGATTTGGGGTCGAAACCAATGATCAAACTGAGCATTGGAACGAAAATTCCACCACCTCCAACCCCTCCAACGCTTCCTAAAGCTGCACCTAGGAATCCAATTACCGTTCCTACCACCAGTCTCCAGCCAAATTCCATGTCCTGCTCAACCGAACAAAAAAGAGAACCGTTATGATTTATCCCAGAGGATAAAAGTAACAAGGACCAAAAATATTGGAAAGAACATTGAACAAGATACTGTATATCACAAAAGTTCAGTACTCAGCAGTAACAGATGAGATTTTGAAAGACTATTTCAGATTGCATGAAATAGAATCAGGTAAAAAGAGGGAAGGGGGTGGGGGGAAGATGAGACTCACGGGCCAAACAGGTTGATAAGAAGATTTCCCGCTCTGCCAGAAGAAATGCAGGACCTGGACTAGGAAACCTTGTCTCATTTCTCTCTCGACGATATAACCTGGCTCCGTGGCTTTCAGAAGTCTCTCTGCACTGCCCACACCACTCATAGTGAAAAGAATCCAACAGATCACCCATGCTGCCGCTGCTGCGAGCCCCTTAACCCTCTGCTTTACTTCGAATCCAGCCATGTGAGTCTTACGGCTTCGGTCAGAGCTACAGTCACGCTAATATGAACTAGTATTGTATATTAAGAGCACGCAGGTGGAGTTCAGGATGGAATTATGAGAAAGTGTACTCCTTGAGTGCTGCCGTGAGTTAACATTTATAACACTCTCACTCTCTCTCTCTCTCTCTCTCACTCTCACTCTCACTCTCACTCTCTCTCTTGGTGGACACTTGCTTTTGCTGCGGGGAAACTGTCTCCATTTTAGCTGCTCTTTCCAATCTAAGTAGAGGTTAAAATGAAAATACGGAACAAGCCTGTGCGTCCATGTAACCGATGTTTAGCCTTGTGTGCGGATTTGGTCAAAAATCATATCCTCACAAGCTCGGTTACAAAATTACTACGTAGAGCGGCGGTTCCACTCTACGAGCCAAAAGTCATTTCCAAAAAAATTAGGTGTTTAATTCACTGTTTACACCGTAATGGTCATTAGATGCAATACCAGACGCACCCAAGGAGTCACTTTCATTCTCTTGTCCAGAGTTGTCTGTTCCTTTAATAATAATGCCCAACACTTCACATGCGTGTTCTAATGTTTGTTTGGAAAACCGATACGTGGGTATTTGTGATATTTTACTTGAACAAACGTTGGCTCATACCCGGGTCGTAGGAATCTTCCTCCAACTCCGTGTATAGTGACAATTAATAGTCACTAAATGTTTATAATAGTTTTTCTTCTAACACTTTTAGTGACAATTATTAGTAACACTCTTTTAGCGTCACTAAATAAAAGTCATTAAAAACATTTAGAGACGATTGATTGTCGCTATATAGGGAGGTAGGAGGAAGATTCCTTCAACCGAGGTAGCAGCCAAATTTTTTTCATTTTACTTATAACAGTCATTTTGTGTTTCATGTTATGAACAAGAGGTGCTCACTTCTTTGCATGCTAAAAATAATGTAAGAGTGCCTAGACATAAAAAATAAAAAAAGTTTAGGTGTGCACCGAAATTAATATAACAAAATATCATGTAACGTGGGGTTGATTTAGTCATTTTTATAATATTTTATTCCAATAGAACACATCTAATTATATATATAGGATTCACAGCCTACGTGGACACTCTCTTAGCTCGCCATGTGAACTTTTTTATTTTAAAATTTTGAAAGAATTTTGAATTTATTCACTTTTATAACAATGATTTGTATTCCTTTTTTCTCCCTATCTCCTATTCAATTTGAGTTGAATTTATTTTTGTCATTTGAAATTCAATCAATTAAACAAATTCTATACTTTTTTCTCTTCACCGTCAACATGTCCCATTTAAAAAAAATTATTTATATCTTTGCAATTTCATTAATTCCTAAGGTTTTGCCAAAAACCAGTCCTTTATGTATTCACTTTAATCTTAGATCTTTTAATTGTTTAGAGAAGCTCAATATTCTCTATCAGTTTTTCTTTCTAACTAAGATAATCTCCCTCCTTTTATTTCATTACAAGTTTATTTAAATACTTTACTCTCTTATTTCATTTTCAATCATTGTTACATATGTTTATTCTTTTCTTGATGGCTTTGAGTAATACAAACCTCGTCACATGGCTTATTATAATTAGAATTATCACATTATTATTGCTATAAGTTGGAATAGACTGTTTCTATCATTTTATGTATTATTTTTAATCTTAATTTGTTGTTAAAAGCTAGCAATCATTACTCAAGTTTATTTTTAACGACAAAAAATGAAAAAAAAAACTCATATAGAAAGGTGAAAATAATTTTTCAATTATTTTTTTGTCACTACTAATTTTGTTATTGTTATTAAGCATACAAGTACGTGATCTTTCGATCAGTACGTTGTTCCAAGTATGCAATTGCGACCAAAAGCCAAGAGTAACCATGTTCCAACGACTGTTACAATAACATTAACAATATCATTACCATTACAATCAATCTCACGTAATGGTGAACCAAACGGGTTTTTAGAGCGCTATAGAAACACTGCGGATACGTGGTAATCGAACCCTATTACTCCAGCATATTCCTCTTGCTTTCTAAAGAAGCGACATAAATTAAGCATCGCATCATAGGTACAGTGAGGACTCTTTTGGAGCAATTTGAAGCAACCTCATCTGATGCACAGTCGGTATCGCTCCATAATGAGTCCAATTTTTGCAGCTCCACCTGCCACAATTGAATCCTCGTAGCTCTTGTATCCCCACCACGGTTCACTCAATTATCCCATGCAATCTTAAGTGGGTCCGAGTCCTGTTGTTTAGTGAAAACCGTGATAAACAAAGTTGATGGAAAAAAAGTAAAAATTTGATTCCTCCGTCGGTTCTTTAGTTTTTATTTGGGTTCAAAACTTCAATGAACATTACTAATTTTGGCAAGTAGCGGCGCAGAAAAGCACGTGTAAAATGAATCCTCACTCTTCATTTGCAAGAGAAGTACATACGGTACACCTTGTGAGTTTGTAGTCTAGCTTTACAGGTGCAACAAAGTTTGAAACATCGCAAAAGGAAAGTGGTAATTGATTTCTTCATGACTGGAGTCCCTCAAGGCTCTGAATGCCCGGACACAAAAGCTGCGAAAGCTTCCATGGCTGCTGAAAAGGCGTGAACATAGTGTAGCACGTAGTACATTGTTAGCATTGTTTGCGAGTACCGAGTAACAAGCTGATTTACGATCGAGGAATGATGAGTTTGTATACAGCTTATCATATCATTCCCGTTCAAAGTTTGCTACCTCTGGACAAGAAATGTTTGAACCTGAGTTTCACTTGGCTGCAACACTCTTTGTTCATTATATTTATTTTTTTTTCAGGAAAAGTTCCTTTCTTCATTGAAGCTCAGAGAAAGAGTTCACACACTTAAAGGGGGGCATATTATCAGATAGCGTGAACTCGCAAGACTTTAATTTAAAACCAGACCTTATAAGGACTTTTGTCCATTTTCTCTTAACCAAAAACGTTTTATAAAGATACAAATATCTTTTATAGTACTTTTAAGAGCTATACCGTCTTTTGTTGGATTCAAAGGCGATGTGTTATCAATTTTATCCTGTCATTAGATAAAAATTAGTTCCTATGTCCAAGAATTTTTTGATATAACACCCACAACCAAACTACCACCGCCATATGCATCACCCAAAAACTGTCACCACCGTATTCACCACCTCCCGCCATCATACCCACCCCGCAATTGCCACCTCACCCATCACAATCTTATGTCTCAATGAAGTCCTGTCATTAAAAAGATAAAGTGCAATTCAGATAATATTTGCACGCTCTTCAACGTTTTGCTTAAGGTGACGATTCGAGCTAAAGAGCTGGAGACAAGCTCTGGTTGGTAAAAAAGGAAGAACAAATGTTGGATGTTACCCTGATTGTAGAAATCTTCCTCAAATTCCTTATATAGTGACAATTAATAGTCGTTAAATGTTTCCAATGGCTTTTCTGTTAACACTTTTAGCAATAACTTTTAACAGCATTTTTTTAGCGTCACTAAATAAAAGTCACTAGAAACATTTAACAACCATTAATTGTCGCTACATGGAGAGTAGGAGAAGAATCCTTCGACCCGGGTAGCAGTCAAATTCTTTCCAAAAAAAAGGAATAGAATTGTCTGCATGTCAGTTAATACAAAGTAACAACAAAACACACGTCAGCTTCCTGGGAGTTTCCCAGAGGTAGTTCGACAGTTGAAAGAGAAATCTTCATCTCCCAGGATTTTGGTCTCTTCGTACCCGACTTAATCAAAGGTAATCACTAAGTTTTGCCAGAGTCCCCATCAATCCACAGGGTAGATAAAATAGGAAACGAGATTTCTAGGAAACTTCGCAGCAGCAGTAGCCGTAAATGTGAAGCTTTTGAGAACGAAGCATGCACGAGCCTAAGATCCTGAATGTTTTTACGGAGAACAGGGGAATAGACTGGTCAGTCCCGCAGGAAGCGGTCGTTAGACAAATCTGCAGCAAGCCTGCAAAGCTACGTACGAAGAAACTTCAGCGTTGCTTCAAAGGCTTTTGGCTGCATGCTCTTCATTGTCATGTCCCCTGAATTATTGCACTTCCAAACAAAAACATTAAACATTCACAACTCCTACTGAGAAGGAACAAGAGGTTTAACAAAGTTCTTAAGAGAATTCAAACTTTGTTTTCATAGTTTCGTCCGTTGTTCACTATTATTGAGTTGCGCCCATGTTGGGCTTGTGGTTGGGGGGTCCGTTGTTTAGGGCATAGGAGCAACCTCTCGTCAATGATGGTGATTGCATAATAACTAAATCACTTGTGTACGAAGATTTACCTCACATGAGAAGCTTTTCACGGATGTGCAAGTGCTTTTACCTTTTACCAAAAAATTGAACCAACCTCTTGCTTTACTACGATTTCCACGACGTATTTTTTGGCGTTGACCGGGTTATGAGACGGGTATTATGACAATTAATTCTTTGAACCCGCACCTAGTATGGGTCGGTTTTGGTTTCTAATATAACTGACCCGCACCCGCTCTGCATAGAATAACTAAACCTAAATCTGATCCTAAAGTTAAATTTTAGCCGTCCATTTGCTCATATAAATTTAGGACCACAAACCCTAGCCACAGTCTCTCTCTTCTTTTCTCTCCTCCTCCGCCACACACACACATAGGCACCTCTTCTTTGCGCCGCCTGATTACCTCCTCTTGGACCACCTCGCCACTTCCAGTCATCCACCTTGCGTTGTCCACCATTAGTCGTCCACCGCCCGCCGTCCATTGAAGTGGAACTAGATTTTAGGAGGTTGGTATATTTCTATGCAGATTGGTACGAGTGGCTGATACCAACTGTGGGTCTAGTGTGTTCCCAGATAAATGAGAGATCCCAGTCCTAGCCTAGACTACCATGGTAGTCAGTAGGATGACCTGCTCCTTAGAAAGAATAGTAGGAAAGAAGGAGGAGTTTCCATTTGGTTGGTGATTCTTACTTGCCTTATTTTAGTTGAATCAATGTTTTTACAAATAAGAATTCCAGACTGGTACCATTCAATTTAGCATTTTGTTCGTTCTGGGATTGAGCCAATAACCGGAATGTTGGTGGCCGACAGTGGCTTCCGGCGGTCGTGATGGTGACTGCTTTGTTAAATGTATTTATATTGTAATTAAAATAAAAAAGAAAAGCCACACTTGGTGACTGCTTTGTTATATTTATTTATATTATCATTAAAAAAAGTCACACTAAATTACATATTGGGACAGATCAGGACTGATTTGAATTTTTTTTAAAGTCCGATGGATCGAAAATGATATTCCCATCCCTTGACCCGATGGCAAGGCAGGAGAGAGTCGTGTTTGTAGGCTAGCAGGACAGGTACAGATTCCATAAAACCCACACCCGACCCGCCCCATTGCCATTCCCAATCTAGTAGTCCATCCCCACTGCCATTCCCAATCTAGTAGTCCATCCATCGCGGACAGACGGACTAAATCAGCTTTCTTTTTTACAACTTCCCCATCACCCACCACATTATGCAACGGAAATCCCCCACAGATGGTAAACCATCGTACACCCCTTAATGGAACAGGAACCCACTCCATAACGTACCATTCCCAATCTAGTAGTCCATTCATCGCAGACAGACAGACCAAATCAGCTTTCTTTTTTACAACTTCCCCGTCACCCACTACATTATGCAACGGACATCCCCCACAGATGGTAAACCACCGTACACCCCTCAATGGAACAAAAGTCCACTCCATAACTAGCATACGACAAAGTTCACTTTAAAACAAAAAGAGCAAATCTGGACAATCCATCTTCACAACGGCACGGTGGCCAGATTGTGCCAACAATTTATCTTAAGTTGGACTCCATGCACATATATACACACACACATCCACTTACATATATATTTGTATGGAGCTGATCCCTTACCTGCATTGACAACTTCGCAAAGTTGACAGCGAATCTGACCATCCACCTATAGAAAATGGACAGACCAAATCACCTTTTTTTTTTTAAAATCTCGTCATCCGCCCCATTATGAGACAGACATCCGCAAAAACAGTAAGCCCAATAAATGGCAAACAGTAAGCCCAATAATGGCAACGACAACGAAGTTCACTTAAAACAGAAGGGCAAGATAGACACAGAGACATATAGTCCAAAATCGTCACACAGTACCAAGTAGTTACACATACTACAGAGTTGACAAAGGTTATTTAGTAACATTAACCACAAGGCCAATGTTGTTCTAATCAACAAAACAGCAATTAACAGAAGAAACTAAATCAAGATCCACCAGTCCAGGAGTTCTTAAAGCACTCTCCTCGAACTCTGATGACCCCACGTACCTGCCCTCGTCACCAGATTGGAAGTTCAGAGACAAGAAAGACTGCAGCAAGTTCAAATCAGTGCAACCGACTAGCATAAGAGAATCATGTTTGCATACCATAAAAGACTTTCAGCGAGTTCAAATCAAATACAACCAACAAGCATAAGAGAATCATGTTTGCTTACCATGAGGATTGCTTACTACTCGTGCTCACGAGAAAGTGACCTCTCTGAGTGCCTGTATTCATGTTCCTTTTCATGAGGCACAGATGTTGCTCGATCATATTTATAATCATCCTCCTCCATTCGATCATAATGATCATGATCCCTGTCAGGATGTTCATACCGTTCTTCATCACCCTGGACATCTGGATTACCATACTTTGCCCGGCCTTGATGTTCGTAGTAGTCGTATTGTCCATCTTCATGCTCCACTTCTGGGCGCCTATGGCCATGCTCGGACTGTTCATACCATCCAGGATTATCCTCTGGCTCAGCATGATCATCTCTTCCACCGTGTCGGTTCCGCTCATGTTTTGAGTCAACACGGTCATAGTCATATTCCTTATCACGGGAACGCCCACGATCATGGTCAGCATCAACAATGTCATGATCCCTGTCTCTATCCCTCTCGCGATGGTGGCGATCACGGCCACGGTCTCTATCCCGTTCTCGCTCGTAATCACGGTCCCGACCCCGGTCTCGTTCTCGTGTTCGATCTCGACCTCGTTCTCGGTCTTTTTCCCTGTCCTTGTCTCTGTTCCTGTCGCGATCTCTATGATGCCTATCATCTCTATGATCACGTTCCCTTGGTCGATCATGAGAACGCTCACGGGACTTCTCCCTTTCCTTTTCCTTTTCCTTTTCCTTTACCCTTTCACGGGATTTTTCCCTCTCCCTGAAAATGTTTGTCAGCATGAGTAACACAGACGAAGATATGTATCCATAACCATATCATATGTACACTGTAGATAACCAAAATTGGAATGGTTTTTCTAAAACTATTTTGATACTTGTAACCAAAAGAATCTCCCCGCATGTGCCCAATAAATATGTTCAATACATACCAGATCCTTCCTATTAAAAAGTAAACACTTCATATTGGAAGAAACCTACTAACAACTTAAGCATTGCAGAAGTATATATTACCGGTCTCGCTCATCCCGTACTCTTGGTTCCTCAGAGTGAGGTGGTCCTCCAGACTGCTGTTGTTCTCTGAACAATTCCAGAAGGAATAGAAAGCACGTTACTTGCTACAATAATGAGACTTCACACTCAAAATGACGCAGGAAAAAAAACCGCAGGGATAGGATACACAATATACCAAAACTATAAGTTATCACATACCAGTAACCCATCAGAGGAAAAGAAAGAAAATAACGGCTTTGCTAGAAAACAAGAATGGAAGTCACAATGAGAAAGGGGAAAGCTTGGTCATCAAAAGATCTGTTGTTAATACGTCCAATCACGCCATAAAGGATCAAACTTGACCTAAGCAGACAACTGCAGATACCCTAAACTATCCAGGGACCTTGTCATTCTGACCTCCTATATTTTCCTTGTAGATCTGTGGATAGTCCCCCCCATCTGTAAGTTTGATCCTTGAATACTTATTAACTTCCCAAAACGCGATGACTTAAATACATCTGCTAGTTGCACTTAATGAACACCCACTGTATACCAAAATGGAATTCATATCTACCATGCAAAAGAAGTACTAATAAAATAAGCAGAAGAGGTTACAATAGTATAAAGTGAAGTTCACCATCCTAGAAAGAAACAGAGTTCAAGAAGAGAGTTTGCAGGGGAAAAAGAAATACTCGACAAGACCACCAGTTGTACTTTAGTCTAACACTAATGACGTCTAACCCCAGAGGGAAGCTCAACGAAACCACCACCTAACCTTGGGAAGAAAACAGGATATAGTTAGAACTAGTAAAAGAAAGATGAAAACAAATAAGTCGAAGGCAATATGAATCACCAAGCCAAACAAAAGCTAATGCACCTAAGTTCATTTAATCAGCCTATGCAAGCAACTTTTCTAGTCCCACATTGCAAAAAGGCTCACAACAGGTCCATCTCCTAACTAGTTTTCAAAAAATACAGAGAATCAGGCTAATTACCTCCCTGAATATCTCTGATTAACTTCTTCACCCCCAACCCTGGTCGTTCCAAGTCCACCGCCAAGTCTGCGAGGACGCCAATTTGGAACAGTTCTCCCGCGTTCGACATCCACCAGCACCCTACGATTATCGAGTTTCCTCCCATCAGCTTGTTTATATGCAGCTGAATGACATTATGCAGGTATAGAATGTCAGTTTTCTGTGAGAAAGAGAGAAAGAAGAGCAAGATCCAAGGACGAAAGAAGACCTTTCATATCTCGTGTATGCATGTACTCAATGAAAGCATAGCCTCTAGGTCTATTCTTCTCTTTATCTGCAACCAAGCGAACCTGAAACTCGGGAAATACAGAGAATAAGCGCTCACAAAAGAACATAACCTCTGCCGAAAAGGAAGTATTTCCACGGGTGCTGGTCTATGAATTCTAATGCAATTGAACAAGGTGAGAAAAAATAAATCCTATGGCACGGCAGACAGGCGCTATGCCTCATTAGCCGTGCTCACCTTTGAATCATACAGCTTCCAGGCAAGATGCATCACCACCACTGCTAGAGTTGCACAAAAACTGTGGCCAATTTACCAGTTCTCGAACATACTAACCTCCCCTTACCAGGGATTTCTTTATATGACAAAAAACTATAAAAGTAATATATGAAATACCAGGAAATCTTCAGAACTGCTGAAATGTTTTTGATAGCCTCTAAATCCAAAAAGTAAAAGTTTTAGTAGCAGCAAGTGCACGTACTAAGAACTGAAAAAAGAAGGGAAGAGATGCTGATACTCCTGACATTTTTACCCAGTGCAGGAATAAGTTGTCAGTCTCCACTGTTGCTTGAAAAACAATGGCCAAAAGGATAATGGATAATTGCTCTTTGCCGCTCAGGATGAAGCACTGCTTTGGAATTGATTTGGTTCCAATGGTAGAAAAATACGGAACCAGAGATACCACTTATGGATCAAAACCTTGTCCCCTTACCAGGATACATATTATATGTTGAACCATACTGATGAACAGTACTTGGAAGCCAACACAATACCCAAGTCCCAGGAGTTTTCAGAATAAAAAATATGAAAAGAGGTATCAAAGGATAAGCGAGACTAACCGCGCGCTACTAGTGACAGAGACAATTATACCTGAGCAATAAATCCAAACCTGATCGACCCTCCGACAATTCAATTTCAGAGCAAAGTAAAGCCCATCCAAACTTGCTAAAGGCGACAAGTAAACTGTGCACTGTACCAGTTGCTAAACATCTATTTGCAATTGCATCATTGCAAGTGAAGTATACAAATCCTCCAAGCCTCAGTGTCCAGACAAACAAATTAGGGAAATAATTTGAGGATTCGACAACCATAGCTGGTTATCGAAAAGGTTCATAGCTAAAAACATTTCCATTATGAATGCAGTATAATATACTTTATGCATCAGGAAAAATGACTTGTGCATATGAAATTACAGATGGTATGGCCGTGCCAAGGGCATGTCAGTTGAAGTAGATTCTTCTCTTAGAAACATGGATTCAAGTTAGAAGTTTTAAAACTTATATGTTATTACCTAATAAGTAATGGTTTCAAGTAGATTAAAAAAAGAAGTTATGTCAAATTCTACTTAAAAGAGAAGAATCTCTTGCTCTCTTTTTGCTCGGTGAGTACAATAAATAAACCTCTTACCGAACCGAATACCTACCCGCTTGATTGGCCCGTAAGCTTCAAACTCCCTTTTGATTCTGCTCTCAGTTGTCTCATAATTCTGGAAGCATAACATGTATCAGATTAGTCAGCCAAACCACATAGAAAAAACTAACTTGAAGTTGAACAAAACCAGGCAAGGTTACTCACAAGCCTAGCTACGAACAATGTCTTGTATGGATCTCCAGAAACATTGGGGTCATTATTTGGATCAACTACAAAGACGAAAGAAAGGCATTACAAAACTACATAAAGCTTAACCCACACACCACTACATATAAAAAAAGAGAAAAAATTAGGCATCTTATCACATTTTTCAAAATCCTCAGCAGCCTTCCTTGCACCCTCCTCTAGCCGTAACTGGTGAACCCTAGCCCGCCTTTGTGCCTGGATCAGCAACAAAAAATCAACATCCATAAATAGAGCTTACAATCAAATGATAACAGGCTGCATTTGCGAAGATAACCCCAAACAATGCGTAAGAAAATCAATTCCGTAATTGAAAACCAGCCACTCTCTAGCAGATGTTAATTAGCATACCATAAACAAGTCCAAATGCTACATTAATCACATGCCAGAACAGTCATAAAACATTCATAATGAGCGTTTAAAAGCATAAATGAGTTCAAGATTTCTGAACTTAGGGTTGCCCCATAGGTGCCAATTTGCGTTCAGGGATAAGACGTTAAGAATGCTTAATCATATCCAGATCTACTGTGACCAACAGTGTAACTTCTGATGTAGCATAAGTCTACACATAAGAAACTCTCTGTTCCCCTCCCTATTTCCCTCCCCTCTCTTCTCCTCTACCATCTCAGCATCTGACAGAAGCCACAAGAAAAAAGTATAGTTTACAAGATGAAAGCATCTTACAGGAGTTTCACCCTTCTGTACAGGCGGAGCATATTCAGGCTCACCCGGCTCAGCAAAGCTATCCACATATTGCGCCATCCCTTCGAAAAAAAAGCAGTAAGTACGACTGACAAAACTCAACAGCTCTGGCTATCTTAGTTCTGAAAAAGAAAACCTGTATACGACGGGCATTTCCTCTTCTCTGGAGGAGGTTTGAACTCCAAAGGAGGCCGGGCCTCGAAAAGCTTTAAGAGGTTGGAAGTTAAACCGGTCGGATGGGCTTGCCCAATCTGCATGCAAATACATACTAGTTATAGAAAAACGCATAGACTATGCATTGTGGCATATATTGGGACACAAATCTATTCTACTACTCCTTTCATTTCATAGTTTTAGTCCCCTCGACTCTGTGCGAATCTCTCGGACAGAACTCAGACATCTATGCATAGAACTGAAACAAGTAGTAATTACACATCAAATAAAAATGATTGACAACTCAGACTAGGGCAAAAAGAACGTTTACATGCTTAGATTCTATTCTAGGAATGTGCAAAACATCAAAGGAGACAAAAACACTAGTGAAATGGGGGAGAGGCAAAAAAGTGCACAAGACGATGCACATGGTTAATGCATTCTTCGCATAGGCATCTTAGGAGAAACAGAGGGTACAAAGTGCACATAAAAACCAACATCCCGACTCATTCATTATTCCTGTACAAAATTGCTTATTGGTATAGCTCTACATAAAAAAATTGTTACTACAACACTAACAATGAACAAACGGTATTAAACTCTCACACTCACATGTACAAAAAGTAGCAAGACAAACTTCTAAGAACCACAACAAGTGACAAGAAGCATACCTATGCAAAATACCAAATCAAAACTTCTATCGTGCCCAGATGAACAGCGAATTACAAGTCACTTCGTGTAAAGTATGTTGGGGTTTTTGTGTGTAACATTTTGCGCAGATGATACTTTTCGGCCAATCACAAGATTCAAATAATCTATAACAAATCAAAACTTCGTATTCGTTTCCTCAGCAACCAAACACAAGGTTATACTCGACAAACCAGATCCGAATCAGCTAATAAAAACCCTAAAAGTACAACAGATCATGCTGAGCTACACAAAAACCCTAGCCTGAGAACAATATCATCACATAAATCGGTAAATTAATCAAAACAAAGAGCAGTTACCAGCTTGAGCTGAATAACATTGGCTCGATTGGCGGCCTTGGTGCGGGCTTGAGGGTTGTTGTTACTATTGTTGTTGTTCCGCATGAAGGCATCGCTGTAGTCTCCCATCTTCGTTTGAGATCGGACTAGATTAGGGCTTTTTTTGATGTTATTGAGGTGTCGATCAGGCGGTGGGAATCACGTGCATCGGACGGTCGGTGGCGGATCAGTGGATAGATGAGGTAGAGGGGAAGGAGCCTGACGGCGGCAGCTAAAAGTTGCCGAGGGTTTTTGGTGCGGTTATTTATAGAGGATGCTGATTTGGGGGAAGTTCTGTGATTGACTCGTTCTCCTGGTTAGTCCCGAGGCGGAGGAGGGGTATTTTGGTATTGACAATAGATGTCAAAGGGCCGAACTTGGCCGATCCAGCCCGGGCCCTTCGGACTTTTCAAGAAAAAGGGCCGGGCCAAGCTTGGGCCAGAGAGAAATAGGCCGGGCCACCTCAAGAATATGAGGGCCCGGTCCTAGTTCATGCCCTTGGCCCAAAATTAACGGACGAGTTTGGGCTACGCCCGGGCCCAAGTAAATTTTTTTTTCTTTTTAATCATTTTTTGTTTTGCAGTAAAATTAAATTTATGATAATTTTTTCATAAGTCATCCTTCTTTAATCCGGGCTTAGAACTAGGTGCTTGTTAACAAGCAGACAAAGTTACCAATTTTTTTTTATATATATAAATGATTAATGGATCGTGATCCACAAGCAGTTAGCCAATTTTTATATTATATATAGCAATATATAAATGATTAATTGCCCCAAAAAAGTGAGAAAATTTATTTTGCTTGTAAATAACTACATTCTCATGTATGTTGTTTACTTTAAATACATTTAATTTGTGTAAAAATAATCTACGGGAAAAATCTAAACTACATTTTGAGAAAAAAATTTATTCTAAAAAGTTGATAAAAGGAAAAGAAAATGAAATTACCTAATCATCTAAAAGATCTTTAACGTTCGAACGGTTACTTCTTCTGTCATCCAACACTCTCTCACTCACTGAAAAACCATGGAGGCTTACACCGGTAGTACATCCCGAGCAATTTGAGATAAATTTTTGTATTTTGTTTTCAAAAAGTTAACAAATCAAAATTCATTTGCTCGTCCATTGATAATGAAGAATAATGATCGGTACTTGCATATAAATCAATTTCATTAAAAGAGGAAAAAAAAGATGAACTTGTAGAATTAGAAGTAGCTTTCACTCTTGTTTGTTTTGCCATTACATGTCAATGCTCCTAGGAAATGACCCATAATATATTTGATCGTTCGAAGATGTAGCTCGCCCGCGCACGACAGCGAAATTTCGATGAGTTATAAAGATCTTCAAATGACTTGCTCACACTCCTTGTAAGCTCGGTTCTCTCAGCTGTCGGGTAGCACATTTATTCATATACGTCTGATATAGACATTTATACCACGCAACTGAACCTAGGATCCAAAGTAGTAGGGACAGTAAAAACAAGAGGCAATTCCTCACAATATTCATTAAACTTAATGTTCATTTGTTCTACCACATCCTGAAAGGGTTCTATAAATCTCCATTTTCTCTAAAATGTTAGCAATTTTTAGAATTATTAATACATGGATAGTACGTACCAGACAGTAGAACAATAGACGTGTAAAATACCTTTAAAATTTTAACTAGGTGTGCAGTCATCTGCCATTTGTCAGGAGTTGGCAAACCTTGTGAGAACATGGTTAGTAGGCAGTTAATATGCACTTGTTAGTATAACATAACATGTAAAAGCATTTTATATGTGAAGTTCCACCTATTCATGACACCGGTAAGTGGTCTCCTACGAGGCAAACCATATTGAGCACATAAAGCTTTAAATACATGTATTCTTAGACCCGAACAATTAATAAATGTTGTCATACCCCTCATTTTATAAAGAATATATCATGCAGCACCTAAACCATCTTGAACAATTAAATTAATCATATGACAAATACATTTAACATGAAAAAAGTCACCTTTAAATACGGGTCCGAAGGTTCATATTTAAGACTTCAACAACAGCTATATCATTAGAAGCATTATCAAAACTGATACTCATAATCTTGTCCATTAATTTAAATGTGTTACATATTCAACTTATAATATCAGTGACGTGAAATCCATTATGCGGATAGGGACAGAGTTCAAAAGCGATGACTCTTTTGTTCATAACCTAATCATAATCAATCCAATGCACCGTCACACAAGCATAATTAACCACAGTAAAAGAAGATTTCCAAACATCAGACGTAAGACTAACTCTACCATCAAATTTATTAAAATAATCAATCAAGCGTTCTTTAGCAGCATTATACTGTCTAAGTGCATCAGACCTATTGTGTTTCTATAAACCTTTTTATACAAAGGTTGCACGTAATCATTTATATATTTAGAGTACTTATCATTATCAGCAAAATTAAAAGCTTGTTCATTGTGAACAATAAATTCAGCAAGACTGTTCATGTAACAGGCCGCCTTGGCCTTTCGCGCTGGATTGGGCTGGCCTGCGGGCCCCTGGCTCATTTGACTCCTCAATCTTGAACGGCGTGATGGACTAAATTGGGATTTGATTAGTTATCTAGTGTCTTCTCATACACGCTTTTCTTTTCTTTTTTTCCTAAAAAAATAAAAAAATCCAAAATGTCACGTGCTAAAATTCTTAGCACACCGAAAGGACTAGCTACAAAAATCATATAGCTAATTTACAGACATCAGAGTTAAGCAACTAAATTGTTCCACCATTCCCGATGTACAAGCTATATGGGCCATCTGGCCTGCCAGACCAAAAGATTGACAATCATGTCGGCCACCCACACTTTGCAAGACATAAACAACATGCTCAGCTTGACTAATTTTACATATGTCCAAAAAGATTGTGATTATAAGCGGAAGAATATATACATCACCTGTCAACTTAGATAACATGTTGATGTTATGTAAAGAAAAATGCAAACGTAGAAAGTTATGATAAGACCCGAGTAAGTGACTGCAAAAATAACTAAAATATGGACTGCAATGATATCAACAGCATAAAGAGAGTACACGAAAGACCCAAGTTGAACATGTGTATCTCTGTAAGCGATCGCTGCAAATCCCGATTGATGGGTTGCACAATCAAACATTGTAGTGACATAAAATGAGTCGTCATAGGCATTGATCACATGTACAATGAATTCAACGGTGCAATAGATATGCACGCCCTAAAGCCGTCAAAGATTGCTTACGAGTTATTTGCTTGGTGTGAATCTTAGCAAAACTTCATGTACGAAAAATATCCTGAGCTAAACCTGAACTCGATATAAGATGGCAAAAGGAAAAAACAAAATGCCTCGAAAGATGATCTCAAACTTCTTCACAATGTAAAAACAAATGATCAATCGATTTCGAACACATCAAGCAGTAGGGCTGGCAATGGGGTGGGGCGGATGAAGATCTTATAAGATTCGTACCCGTCCCAGTATCACTGAAACCCCGCCCCGGCCCGCTAGCGGGTTATATAATTTCAATACCATAACCGACCCTAAGATATTTTAGGAAACCCGTCCCCGCCCCGCCATCCCCGTTAAGATAAAGAAGTACTCAATTTTTGTTCGACATTTGCCTAGAGAAAAGAATTGGGATGAAACGAAGGAGAACACGAGGTGGTGGACACAGTCGATGGTGGACAGTGGACGGTGGACGGCGATCGCCGATCTCCAGACTCCAGTCCTCATGGACATGGTGATGACGGTGGAAGTAGATGGACCGTGGAGGACTAGAGGTGATGGTTACAGTCTACGGCCGAGGTGGAGGTGGATGGGTTTGGTCAAGTGTTAAGTGGTGGTGACGGTGATGGTGATGGGTGGCCGCCGGTTAGGTGGTCGTGAGGTTTTTGGCTGTGGGGGGCTGACGACGGGGGGGGGGGGGAGAGAAAGAAAGAAGTTCAGAAGGAGAGGCAGACACATGAGAGAGTGATAGAACATTTAGGGTTTTGATGAAACTATATATATGGTATGAATGGACGACTGAGATTTATTGATGCATAGGGTTATTATAACGGGGTGGGTTGGACAGAATACCATACCCGCCTCTAACCCGCTGCGGGTTTAAAAAAATATTACCATACTCGCCCCATAACCCGGTCAAAGTCAAAATAACCTACTCCTAAAGGGCCGGGGATGAAATCTGCCGATTGCAGATCTAATTGCCATCCCTATCAAGCAGAGAGGGTAGACCTTTGGGATTTGGCAATGTACGTGCTTTAAAACATCTTATAATGACAATTGATTATGTAAGAAATGCCAAAAGAAGGTCAGGATTTTCGTTGGGAATGGTAATTTCCAAAGTCTTTGCCACACACCCGTGGATAATTGTGTGGCTACAATACCCCGGCCTAATGAAGATACTCGATGCCCTTATCTGGTATTTAGAATGTACTTAGAAATCCCTATCTGAAATATGGGTATATTCTTGTGAATCTACCGAACCATTTGACTTGGATAAATAGTCAGAATGCGTAGGACAACATGGATAGGAAAAAGGTGATGGAGAATATCTGGATCCCAGAAGAAAGTCCCCAGAATAAAAAAAATTGAGACACAAAATGATAATTAGTAGATATCAGGTCGATCGAAAAGCATTTGAGTCCAGCGAAATCCAATGATCCAGCATGGAAGTATGTTCACCATTTCCCACTACCCACTATAAGCCTTGCTTCAATAAATGTTGTCCGATCAAAATTGTGATATCCCACATTGGATGTGAGATGATTTATAATTGGCCTTATAAGACCCTAACTATGAACTCATAAGTACCTAATTGGTAGCCTTTTGTAGTGGGGCCGTGGACCAGATCGTTATAAATTGTTTCTTCTATTACATTGATTGCATGATATATTTCATAGAAAAACAGGTCAGCAAGTAAATTAAAGACAATTCAAAAAAAGCATTGGATGAAGATGTAAATACCATAGCATGCCTTTGGTATACCCTTTACAATCTAGTAAGTTAATTCTACCCTTAAAAATCGTTTCAAAATCTTAATTGTTATGCCCTTCCTGTATGTTTGATTTAGGTTAGTAGAGGCACAACGGTGAAGGTAGAGAGTTTGGGGATTTTGGGGGAGGGATGATTAAGATTTTTTGTCATTTTCGTTTTGGCAAAAAATATACCCGAAAAAGAAATCAACACCCCTAAAACCATCATGTGGCACGTGCATCAAGATCTTGCAGTTAAATCGTTACTTGATTTGGCTAGAGAGTCTAGTTTGGAAAACTAATGTCAATAAAGGGGCAAAGTCGACCAAAAATAATAGTACGAGGGCTTAAGTTAAGTACTAGCACAAATGAAGGGCTAAAGTATAATATTTACGCCAAATGACATAATGTGTTTCAGCCTAACACAGTCAACCCCTCAAACAATTATTCAACGTTTTAATTGAAGTTGTTTCTAGTTTTCTGGGTCAGCTTCTATCTCATGCACTACAAATGATAATCATATGTTCGTTGCTTCACACTATCATTTTGAAATGTACTTAGCATGAAGTAGATTCATGCACTTTTTGTATTTACCTCCTATATATGCTTTGTTCTTTTCCACTCTAATACGTACTTATTGGTGGGTTTTCCATGAATATTTTTTTTTTGCTAGTTTGATATTTTGTTTCTCATAAATAAGACGTTAGAGGAAATTAAACAAACTCCCAGCTTTTTAAAAATTGAGGTTTTAATGGCACCCAAGACATGATAGTTTTAGTGCAAATGTTTGCAACTCGTCAAAATCATGATTAGATAAAAAGAAAAAGAATAACGAGGGTTGATTTTAGACCTATTGATTCTAAATGTTGAATTTCTCTTGCAAGCGCCTTTACACCATTACCCGACATAGTCTCCATGAAATATATGATTACAAGGCAAGTGAACAAGTTGCAACCCAAGTAGCACTTCATTTTGGCATACAATACACAGTTCTATGGTATTAGAAATGTTACCACTAAGAGGCACTTTCTTCATTGCCTAAGTTCGTGTTGCACTGTTCTCAATAATGACATCAACAAGCCCTCCAAATCTCTCAACGCTTAACCAAACAACGACGTTATGACGTTCTATTAGTAATTGGCATCTGGAAACTTTACTGCTGAGCCTTCATCACATGTATTGGCCACCGCCGGACTATTAAAGAAACACATTCCATTGATTTGTTATAAAGCTAAAGCCAATTCCATACTTTTTTAATGTATCAGATGCCTGGAACGATGGTAAAGATGAAAAAGAAGAGGTCTCGTAGATCAACATATCTTGCACAAAAAAAGTTAAACTACTTTCTAGAATCCCCTTTGAAAACTGACTAAAGGTTTAAAGTTGTCCCGTGTATTTTTACTAAAATTACATGGCAAGAAAGTAAAATCAGGTTATTACTCACTCTGATGGATCGAGAAGTACTAAAGTTGACATTAACACGCTGGACATACTGTAACACCCCGAACCTTGATATTGACTAGTCGGTTAATTTATTTTTATTACACAAGATTTAATATCGATTTTCATGAACGATATTTTATTGGCAACCTTTGGCGACAGATATTTAAGAACCATAAGTTGAAATTTCACGATAACTATTATAAGTGATATTAATTGGAACATTTAGTATTGATTAGAGTGAGTGACATTTTTGGAAACTTATAGTGACAACTAGTGAAGCAGGTTAGTAAATAAATAAATACATAAAATAAGACCAAAACCTGATTTATTTGAAAAATAAAGTCAACTATATAATTTTGGAAAGAAAGGGAACAAGGGAGAGGAGTCAGAGCTAAAATCGTGCATTTGGGATTTAAGTCCCATTCAGTTACAAAAGTCAGAGAGAGAGAGAGAGAGAGAGTGAAAAAGGGGCTGGAAGAGGAGTCACCGGCTATTGGAATTAGGTGCCGAAATCCAGCGAGTTTCGATTTTGATTTCGGTAAGCATCGATCCTTTCTTCCTCTTCGATTGCAGTATTTTAGTTTGTCTTTAGAGAGCTGTGAAGTGGTGTAAACTGTGTGTTTAGCGGTGAAAAGGAAGGGGAACAACTGTGATGACAGTGTGTTTTTGTATGTGTATGTGTGGGTAGCCATGGTAGTGAGTGAAAGTGTGTGTGTTTATGAGATGGAAAAGGGGCTGCAAGGCAGCCGTGTTTGTCAGTGAGTGTGTAAAATGGGTCTTGAAAGAAGAGGATAAAGCGTGAAAATGCATTAGAGTGAAGCTGTTTGACCAAAAGGTTTAACAGTTGGAAAGTTGAATGGGCTTTTCTAGCTGAGAAACTGGCATTGGACTGTATCACTCTGTCTCACCCATCCTAAATCTAGCAAAAAACAGTAGGAGTGTTTTTTTACAGCTCTAATGGTTTGGTCAAGAGATTAAAAGGAATTTATGATCGACTCAATCGTATTGCCTGATTCCTTCCTATGGACTCTGTTAATTTGAATGTTAAACGGCTTTCTGAATACTGGTACTCTTAGGGTTCGTTTGACAAAATTTTTTTTTGGGTTTTCAGTTTTTACAAAAGTCAGAGATTTAGAGAGAGAGGGAAGGGTTTTTGATGAAAAAGGGGCTGGAAGAGGATAACCCCTTTTTTTTTAGGTTTTTTTTTTTTGGTGTTTGGTAACCCTTTTTATTTTGACTCTTTTTTTGCAGTATTTGCGGTGTCGGTAGAGAGCTGTGCCGTGGTGGCGGGTGGTGGTGGTGGTGGCCGGCGGCCGGAGGTGGCTGCCAGCAGTCGCCGGCGGTCGCGGGCGGCGGCCGGAGGTGTGTGGGTCGCCGGCGGCCGGAGGTGGCAGCCGGCAGTCTCCGGCGGTAGCCGCCGGCGGTGGTCGCCGGCGGCCGGAGGTGGTCGCCGGCGGCCGGAGGTGGCTGCCGGCAGTCGCCGGCGGTGGTCGCCGGCGGCCGGAGGTGGCAGCCGGCAGTCTGGCGGTGGTCGCCGGCGGCCGGCGGTGGTCGCCTGAGGTGGCTGGGCTGGTCGCCTGAGGTGGCTGCCGGCATTGGAGGGTGATGGTGGTGGTCTCACCCATCCTAAATCAAAAGCAAAAAACAGTAGGAGTGTTTTTTTACAGCTCTAATGGTTTGGTCAAGAGATTAAAAGGAATTTATGATCGACTCAATCGTATTGCCTGATTCCTTCCTATGGACTCTGTTAATTTGAATGTTAAACGGCTTTCTGAATACTGGTACTCTTAATAGCCAAAATTCAATTTTAAGCAATGACCCAATTGTTTATATGTCTCCTACCCAGGTTTTGTTTTGTGTAAATTACACTAAACATCCCTGAGGTTTTACGTAATTGCACTCAACTACCGCTATCTTTAAAAATTACACTAAGCTCAAAAAGTAACTTTTTCTCTTACGGTGTTAATGGTGTAATGCGGAAAGACATGAATGCCCCTCAGACTGTTTTCTTGGAATTTTGGAGGAAAACTTTACTCTCTCTCTCTCTCTCTCTTCCCCCACCCTGCCACCGCCAGCTTGACCACCACCCCGCCGATCGCCCCTACCACATGAACCCGATAAAGAAGGTCACCGATCCGCACAGCATCAGCGCCAGTGAAATCCCCAGCAACAGCGACGCGAATCCGACCAGCGTCGTTAGCTGCAGGAAAAATTGGGAACTGGTGGTTTAGGGTGTAGGTTTTTTTGTCGTCAGGGTTGGTTTGTGGGTGCTGCCGTGGGTTAGAGTTGGACGGTGAGTCTAGGGCAAGGCTTTTCTACTAGGGTTTTTTTGTTTCCCCCTTCCCCCCTTGCCCTAGAAAGGTTGGCTGGGTTTGATTGCCGATTGTTAGTTGTGATTTTAGGTGGTTTCGATCTAGATTCTGTCGATAAGGGGCCTAGGTGTTCGTGCAGGTTTTCGATTGAAGGTAGTTTCCTCCTATTGAAGTTGTTTGGGAGGGTCCTAGGGTTGATCCTGCTCCCGGTTGAAGATGATGTGGTCTGGTAACGCCGATGTGTCGTCCGGTGATTCCGATGGTGGTTGATCGGCGGTTGTGAGGGGCTTCTGGGGTTACCAGGGGACATGCAGTGATGAGATGGCCGAAAAATGTGGGTTACCGGTGCCGGAATGGATACCGTAGATCGAGGCACAGTTGCGATGAAGGTGACACATGTCTGGAACTTGGCTAGTGGCTGCAGTGTGCTGGTTCTGAAAAAATTGGGAGCCGGGGTTCTGGAAAAAGGATTGAAAGGTGGAGGAAGAAGGTCAAAACCCTAATTTTTAAATTAGGGGTTTTCAAAACAAAATTAGGGTTTGAAATCTTTCACTCCCTCAGGGGTATTTTGGGTATGAAAATTGCATAAAGTAATGTGTCAGGGAATCTTTTCACGGAGTTGGGCCTGCCGTTAAATGCGTGTGGTTGTGTGTAATGCGGGTACAAACCTCGGGGAGTCGGAGTGTAATTTTTAAAAATAACGGTAGTGTAGTGTAATTACATAAAACCTCAGGGGTGTTTAATGTAATTTACCCTTTTGTTTTTTGTGACTAGTAGGTATATGTATCCAATAGAGATGATGATCAAAGTGAATGACTCAGCTTTTATTTCCAACTAAGATGCACAACAGTGTAAATCAGAATGTTCACTCTTTGACTTTATAATTTCAGTGCATAGTGTGTGCGCGCGCGCGCGCGTGCGCATGTGGGAATGGGTGTGTAGTGTGTAATTTGTATAGGGAGTGAGTGGCTTTATTTCTTTGGGTTTGCAAAATCAATAAGAAAAGGAGACCATATTATTCTACTGTAAGATGGAACAATCATTAAGATTAAGAGCATATGATTATTCTAGGACCACACTTTCAAAACACATGGCATGTTCTTCCATAAACTTTGCAAATACAAAAAATTTACACAATGTAGGCTCGAATGAAGATTAACACAAACACCCATTATGGCGGGTTAAAATTACTCCTAATTGTTTGCAGTTAGGTTTAGACGACTTACTGTACGCCGGAATCCCGTAGTCTTCCCATTTCGTCGGCCCTATGTCCCACCCAATCGCCAATATCCAATAATCGATCTTTCCAACTTCATTCGTGTATGCTTAATCGTCTTCAATTAAAACTAATTTTTGGTTTAGATTTTGGGATGAAAGACTTCCTTTGGTTTGTAGGTTAAAGTTTAGTTCTGCAAAGATTCCAAATTTGCCTTGGGAACGTAAACTGCAGGAAAGAGAAAATGACGGCCCACGTGGCCATGGAGACACGCTTTATGTCCTTTCTTTTTATCTTTTTATAATGACCCCCTCTAACTTTTTAACGGCATCCGTCGTCCGTCAGTCGAGATACTGATTTGATACTTTTTTCAAAGTTAGGTATTTCTTTGGCGTACTTTCAAAGTTAGGTACTAAATCTGTATTTGAGGTAAAGTTGAGGGTACGATTTTGAGATTTGCCCTTGAAAAAACTCATAATTTGAGTGGTATTTGTCAAATAGTCAAAACTTTCATCAACAAACGGAAAATCCTACGCACAAGAAGTTTAATATGCATTGTTATTCCTTTATCTCCAAATTAAATGCAGTACACCTTGTGCTTAAAGCGAGTCTCTTGAGCCTTGTCATGAACGTCTTACCTGGCCTGTACAAGCTTGCACAGAAGAAGCTAATTTATCGGACCAAACTCTGCAAGTTTGGCCAAGTTGGTTGCCTCTTTTGCTCATAGTCGAGATCTTTTAGCTATAAGGGCAAGCAAAGAACAGATGACCGGCAGTCTCACTGTCAATCCCACACAGTATGCACTTGTCATCAGATATGACCCCCCATCCTTTGATTCTGTTTGCGAGTCGGTAGTTGGTCCCTGCTTAGGAGTGAAAGGATAAAAGCACACCTTGGAATTGCCTCAGTATTCCAGACTACGGTACCCTAATCCACATTTTTTTAGACGATCTCATCAGGTTCCAATCAGATTTTAAAGCAAATTCACCACATGGGTTTGCAGTCCAAGAGTAGCTATCCTCTGTTAATGGAAGCGGTACAAGATTGGAAGGCATAGCTATAGGCATAGCTTGAGGTATCAAAGGTGGCCATATCCATGGATCTCCCTCCACGATAGTGTTAGGGAGAGCATTTACCGGTCTTGTCGCATCATAGCAGATTCGAGAGCCATTTCTCATTATTAAAGGTCCGAAGGGATGCCAGTTATCAATCCGGAGGAGGATTGAATTCCCATTGCCTACCATTGATAACAGGTTGGGCAAGATCCCTAGCCTTCAGAAGCTGCATCTAGTTGCCTGATCATCTCTATCTGTTTATCGAGCTTTGCTCCTGTCTAAACCTAATCAATTTTCTGCTTGACGAGTTTAGCGTTTTGGTACACAGTGATCTAGTAACAGTAGGGATCAATTAAAGGAAATTGACTTTACAATCCATTCCATAAATTGTTTCATTACTAATATTGCTATTACCAATCTGAAAGAGTAGATCTCTGGTAATTAAGTTAATCACATATTGAGATTAAAGAACTATGAAACCTATATGCGTGATCTTGAACAATTACAAATTAAAAATGAACCGGTAGCCTCTCAGTGTAGTAACATTCTTTAAGGTTACCAGCTAGTTGAATGGCAAGATAACAAAGACCAGATCTTATAGTAAAAGTAGTTAGAATATATATTGGAACAATTCCTGTGTTCATGCAACAATTTCAGCTATAGTACACAACACTATAGCAATTAGAAGAAGTGAAGTCCACCTCCATGTATCCCATTATGTAAACGTATTGATACAAACCCATTGTTGATGGTATTTATGTGCCTTAAGAAGTCCTTCTTTGTAGAAAAAAATCCGGCTGATAATATTCAGAGTGAAATCTTTTAAGAGATATGAGCACCAGAAAGATTTTGTTATGCCTCCGAAGTTAGGTGCTCTATAATTTCTGCCTCTGCAGCCCTGAATGACCACCCATCTCTCTGGAATCGCTGCTTGAAGAGGACGGGTTGAGCCCATACTCGCTTGTTGCTCCATACTCGCTGCTTGCGAATTCCTGGCTGTTCATCACCATTTTCCTGAACTTCATCATGTCAGCGTTGTACGCACCAGTGTCGTAGGCCCCAGTATCAGAGCTTCCGTTTGAACCTTGGACTGCGCTCTGGCCTGGTTTGGTGCTCTCGCTTAAGTTCTCCAGCGATAAATCTCCAACCAACGCACTTACAATCTGTTTTTCATGATGCATATCATGTTAAGAGCATGTTATTAGTAAACGGATAAAAACATGTGTTAGACCAGACGGGCAAATGGAATTCCAGGCTTCATACTAGTGAGCATCCATATATCTCACGTCCTTTGGAAGGATCCTGGTCATGTTAATTTCTGAAATTCGAGGTCATAAGGCCCTCTTCTATTTTGTATATAGTTGATGATTGCTTTTAGTATGGGCAAACCTTGACCAGGATACTTTGCTCCATTCTGACCTAGACATTGTGGGTTTGAAAAGCTGAGACAGCATGCTAAGTCTAACCCTCCTCAGTTCCCGCAGTGGGGGGAGTCTTGTGTACCTTACTTTCCAGTTTCCAAACAACTGGTTTCTAGTTAATGACTTCATTTCATATTATGGACACAAAGTGTGGAGCTGATTTGCGTCATGGCATAATTTCCCCCCCTGGACACCCCTGCATATATAACTTCTGTGTATGTATATACCTGGCTCATCCTTGGGCGCCGCCTAGCAGAATGACGAATGCTAGCAGAAGCACAGGCTACCATGCGGGCCATCTCGTGAGGGACATAATTTTCTTCCAACCGCAGATCCACTAGCTCATTGTAGATGCCATCTTCAAGTGCTTTCGCTAGAAGTGGCCTAGCCTGTTTATCATAAAGCAATGAAACTTTACAATTTCATAGAGCAAACAATATAGGCAAATGTAAGCATAAGTTTTTCATCCAAATTGAGGAATCAAGTACAAACCCAGTCTACTAAGCTGTCTTCCATAAATTTGCTGGTAGGATCCACAGGTCGCCGTCCAGTAATGAGTTCCAAGAGCATAACTCCAAATGAAAATACATCAGATTTCTCTGTTAGCTTGCCACTTGATGCATACTCTGGAGCCAGGTACCTGAATTGTCACAATGCAAAAGTTTTCATAAATCTATCAGCAGATATATTCATTATGCATCCCTTTCCCCATATCTAGAAGATGGCATATTCACTTAATACATGCAGATGGACTAACTTATATAAAAAGAGTTCTGAATAAGATTTACAGACACCAAACCGTAAATCTATCAGCAGATATATTCATCGATCAAGATTCTAACATAGCTCAAAAAGTCCATTGCCAAAGACACCTGTAGAGCTTCAAAATTATTTAAGTACAAGTAATACTATCTGTAGGTGTAATTTGATCAAGTTTGTATCTAGTAATCATATTAAGTAACAATTTAGGTAAGGTTTAGTTTATTTATACCCGAAAGTTCCCATGACTCGCGTTGAGACATGAGTGTAATTGTCAGAAGTGAGTTTAGCCAACCCGAAATCTGCAACCTGAACAAATGGTATTGCAAGAAAATGATCAATTAGCTTGGGCAACATAGACATGGTTGTCTTTATATATTATGGATACAAAATCTCACATCACTTACCATGGCCTCAAAGTTATAGTCAAGGAGGATGTTGGCAGCTTTGATGTCCCGATGGATAATCCTAGGGTGGCCTGCATGAAGTTACCAAATGATAAGAGAGAGAATGGGGAAGAAAGGGGGTTGAGAGAGAGAGAGCATACAATCTTCATGAAGGTAACCGAGCCCTTTGGCCGATCCCAATGCTATACGAAGCCTAGTCGCCCAGTCCATGACTGGCTGACCCTTTCCTGCAGCAAAAATTGCTTTGAGCTGTAAGACTCAATGCAAATGGTGAGCAATAAAATCTGTAAGGATACAATGTCCTTTATCTTAAGCTACTTAACATGCGTTATACTAGCTACTTTTTTCCAGTATCTTAGTAGTATCGATGTGTTAGCAAAAAATTGTCATTGCTCTGTAATTCGAGCAATCCATAAACGGTGCTTTTTATGCAAGGGACTCTCTTTTTGGCAACAACTTTTGAGTGGAAATGCCAAGAGTCCTTTCCAGTGCTTGGGACTGTAATGCTGTCCATGTTTCTTTCTTTGTCGATTCAGTACTTCTTCTACTCATAATCTGATGAATGGTTGTCTGCAATATTACTTTGGAATTTTTCTGTTAGACAGCTTTGTAATATTTTGTTGAATGAAGGGTGTGAAAGAATGAACAGAAACAGCATGCCCCAGTATAACAGCTAACTCAAAGTGGTTTAGAGAAACACGTACCATGAAGATGGAATTCCATGGTCTTGTTAGGAACGAATTCATAGACCAGCATCCTCTGCCCATCACCAATGCAGTATCCAACAAGCGACACAAGGTGGCGATGATGGACGCGGCTAATGATCTCAACCTCAGCCTGGAACTCCCTCTCTCCTTGCCCACTGCCCGACTTCAAGCTCTTAACCGCAACCTCCTGTCCGTTGGGCAGCACGCCTTTGTGTACGTATCCAAACCCTCCTTGACCAAGTAGGTTTGCCTGAGAGAACCCGCTTGTGGCGGCAGCTAGCTCTTCATAAGTGAATTGGCTCTTGCTGAATCCCCCGAGACCCATGTTTGGCGACAAAGGCGGCAAGGGGGTGTGTGGCGTGTGTGGTTGCCCGGACAAACCAGAGCTGAAATCGCTGCTCGTGTTTGCTGCGGGCGGTGGAGGTGGTGCGCCCCAGCCACCGACGCCACCTACAGGTGTCCCCATTACTCCCGGTGGTGGAGGGAGCTTCACAATGTGGTCTAAAGGCCTGGGATTTTGCCACTCCTGCGAACCATAGTATTCACCACCTATACACATGGTTGATAAATGGCATTACTTGACTACTTGCAATAATAGTGTTTTCAGCCTTCATTCTCTAAATATCCAAAACTTAACATTGCCACAATAAGCTAAGAATTTTAAAACATTGGCACTTTAATGTTGATCCGGATCTCTTGATGTTGGGATAGAATAGTTGAGGACTAGTGTTGGTCGATGAAGATAGTACAAAACTAAAATTTATTGTCAAAAGTGGAAAAAAAAAACCTTCGTAACAACAAATTTATGCAGTTAAAAAACTTTAGCGACCACAATTATCCAATGCCGTATCCTAATGGCAAAACTTTTGCTCAATAATTGCTGTATAACATAGCAAATTCATACCTTTAGGTCCAGGTCCAGGATAGTAGGGCTTCCGCTTCTTTCTTCTTGTGCATGCCACGCAAACGATGACAAAAGCCAGAATCAGAATACCGGCAACCGCTATTCCCGCGATAATCGCCACATTTGGCGATGAAGAATCCGTGGTTGGGGTATCAGAGGAGCTAGAAGAGGGAGACTTCGACGAGGACGGAGTCGACCTTTGCGGCGGTGGCGGCGTATGGGGTGGAGGGGGAGACAACGTTGTGGAGGGAGATGCCGGCGTTTGTCCCGGAACAGGTGGCGGAGGCGAAAAGACCGTATTTCCGGGAGTAGGCGGAGTGCCGGTGGGGGGAGGAGGCGGCGACGGGACTGATGATGTTGGTGGTGGTGGTGATGAGCCGCTCGGTGGGGGCGATGCGGGCGGTGATCCGGTCGGTGGCGGAGTTTGGGGTCCTGACGGCGTTGGGGGCGGTGGAGAAGGGGACTGCTTTGGTGGTGGGGTGGAGGGAGCTGGAGGCGAGGAGGAAGGTGGTGGTGAGGTGTGTGGGGAAGGTGGGGGGGAGGTGGGTGGGGCGGGTGGGGGTGATGAAGGTGGCGGCGGTGATGATGACGAAGACGGAGGTGGCGAAGTTGTTGGAGTTGTATGATTAGGGGACGGAGCAGTCACAGGGGACGAAGCCATTATTCTGACAATGAAAATATATGAACTTCCGGCCAAGACTTGTCAGAAAACACACGCCGAAAACTCAATTTTCTCCCGTAACTGCTCGTCACAACAATTTGATGCCCCTACAAAAGCAACACACATTCAACAGAGATGATAAACAAAATAACTAAAAAGCGTATGTACTATCACATAACGCGCCCGATCAATGAATATCTCAACGTACAAATACGACGCAGTGTCTCGTCAAAGATGAAATTTCCATGACAACATCGTAAAGAAAATTGACTAGATTGGCGTCAGACACGCCATAGACAAACATTTGGATATCCTTACAACAGATACGAAAACTGCAACGCGATTAACATAATGCGAAGCCACATTTACCTCTTTCTTGTTGATAAAGTCACTAAATAACATGATACGCAGAACGCTAACCTAGAATCTGTTAATCTGTGATTACGTTTATGGAGATTTTCAAGGGAATTAGAATGTACCTGAATGAAGAAGATAGGAGGGTTCTTCTCAGAGGAAAGAGAGAGAAAAGGTGTAGCAATGTGATTTGTCCATCATAGAAAGGCGACCCCTCCCTCTCCCCTCCAGTTTGCGTCCTACAAAAAGGGGTTAATTTCTCTCTCTTTAATATCTTTTGCCTTGGACGCCTCTGGTTTAGGCCTATGTTGGTTATTCCTCGTTGCCAGCTCCTCGTTCTCTTGCGCCCTTCTCAACCTACGTAATTTTGGGTTTGGGTTAACCTCACAACTGTCAACTGACTAAGGTTTCAGACGTTCAATCTAAAATTTTGGACCTCCTTTTTATTTATTTATGGAAAAGCAATGAGAGCAATAACGTTGATATCCTTGACTAGCCCACCTTTTTCATTACTACGTAAACATACACACAAATACTACAACAATAAGTTACTACTAACATTGCGTCAATTTTCTTTTAGGATCACAATTTCATATCTAAACAAGGAAATCAATTAATTCATACCAAAAGAGTCGATTATAGCAATAGTAACTACATTCGATATATATTTGCGCCACACCCTTCAAGAAGGAGAAGAGAAAAAAAAAGACCATCGAATGGGTTTTCCTAACTCATGAATATATCCTCGGGTTAGCAAGTTGGTTGTTGTCTGGCGGGGTGGCGAAGGTTTTGGTCCAAACGTATAATTGTCAAGGGGCTGTATGTTTACGTAATTTATTTTTCGTATTTTTGTATTCTGTTTTTGTTTCCCAGATTTTAGTATTCAGTTCTAAAATCGGATTGTGTACTTTTAGCGTTTTTACCAGTTTTTCGTATCTACTTTTTTCAGCTATTCCTGTACGTTTACCATTTTCAGCAACTTTTTTGGATCCATTCTTGTATGTTTAGCATTTTCTACACTATTTGTACCAATATCTTTCCATTTTAACCCTACTTTTAACCTAACAAATTATTTTTATACCCTGCATTTACCTTCCCAATAACCCTTCAATACCCACCTTTTACATATCTCAAGAAAGTCATTACTCAATCATAAAAAATCCCATCACGTCGGGCCCACCCCAACCTACGCAATCCCCTTCCGTTCACGTGTTCGGGACCCATTATTTTTTTTTCTCAGACTTCCCCTCCCTATGAAGCCTTCCCCTTTCCATTCTCTTCTTCCTCGGGCCCACGTAGGTCAATTTGTTTGAGACTTCTCCTTCCCCTTCCCCCTCCCTTTCTTCACCGGGCCCACATTATCATTTGTGACGTGACAATGCATAGACGCGTAAGAGGAATGGAAGAAAAAATGTTGAATAGTAGAGACTCAGTACAGTTTTCTCTGATAGGAGAAACCGAGTGGAGAAAGAAGTTTTCATTTTTTTGGTGTTGTTTCGATATTTGGATCCAAAACAAATATAGAAAATGATAAAAGTATGCGAAAAAATGTATCCTTTTTATCATCATTACAAAAACGAAAAATCAATACTGTAAACGTACACACCCCAAGCGTTTGAAGTGCTACAAATTGCCAATTTAGTATGGGATATGATTACATTTTTAAGAATGATTGTGAAGCTTGATTTTGTATAGTTTGGCATCCAAACTACTATAGATATACCTTACAATGGCACCGAACCTTCTGCTTTTCTAACTCTCACGAATATATCCTCGGTTTAGCAAGTTGGTTGTTGTCGGGCGGGGTGGCGAAGGTTTTGGTCCAAACGTATAATTGTCAAACATTTGAAGTGCTACAAATTGCCAATTTAGTATGATTATATTCTTAAGAACGATTGTGAAGCTTGATTTTGTATAGTTTGGCATCCAAACTACTATAGATATACCTTACAATGACATCGAACCTTCTGATTTTCTTCTCTTGCTGTTTTGTCCCATTTCCTTTTCTTTCTTCTCAATATATACATATATGTCATCTAATTTGTAAGTTCCTAAGCACACCGATGAACATATAACCAACACATGTATATATTTAACCTTTTCTTTTCTGTTCGTTCCCCCTCAGCATTGACTCTCAGATTTTTCTCGTCCCTTTTCTTATTTTTTTTTATATTTATTTTGGAGTGTTTATTTTCATATCATGTTATATTTGTTTAAACCTTCAGTTGTTACTAAAATTACAACAGAAATAATTACACAAAGTATGAACAAGTATATAAGAATGTGAAAATAGGCATTCCTCCTTTTTTAATATCTTTTCTCTTCCTTTTTCCCAAGTAAACATGAGTTAGTCATGGGTACCAGTTTTTACTAATGCTGAAAGGTATATCCCGCTAAGATTTATCGTTATTTATATGACGAGTAACAATCTATCTTATTAATCAAAATGAGCTTATACAACTTTCAAGATGAATGGTATTAAAAAACGAAGGGCCTCTTCCATCCAACAGTCAAATGCACCTACATACCTTGCATTTCTAGCTAAGGTGTGCCACAACATTGCCTGTACTCCAGACCAATGAGAATTCACAATGGCCAAAAAATACCTATCTGAGAGTGGTTTTTCTCAGTTGTTAATCAATGCATCAACTACACTTGATCGGAGCAATCTCCCTCCAACCGAAATCTTTGAAACCCAACTTCCATGGCAAAAGTTAGGGCTTCCACTGCCGTCATTGCTTCAGCGTGCTTCGATTCTAACAATCCTTCGTATTTTTTGGACAAACCAACAGCCTTGTCCCGTATAACAACACCCATTCTTATTTCCTCGATTTTTTTTGTGATGCCAAGGACCGTGGGTTCGCAGTCGACGTGGAGGTGCCATAAGAAATGCAGTCCAAGTCAGATGCCAAGTATGTTGATGTGGGACACGACAAGGATAGAGCAAGGGCATAGACCAAAGGCTTCCCAGACAGAGCTTGAGGGTGATAGTACTGTGAGGGCGATGACGCGGGGTGAATACATAACAACAGTCACAGTCCGATGCTTAAGTAGTTAGGGTCCTGTATGTTTCTCTCTCTAGAATTCTAGAGTGAGAAAGTGAAAGTGAGAATGAGTTCTGAAAATGTTGAAGAAGATCCCAGATGAATTCTCAAGGCCCCTATTTATAGAGGTTAAGATGATTATGTCATCAAGCGACATGTGGCACTCTCTGTGAATGACACGTTACCGAATGGTCCACAAGTGCCGGTGCTCCACGAACTGTCAGATCACATATTCACCCAGAATACCCCGCACATCGTCGCTCTGTCTGTCTGGAAAGACCGGCTCACACAGCGCCGATGTGGCCAGAGAACCCCCTTGATCTAGCCACCAGTCCAAGCCTTTGTAGAGTCCCGCAGGCCTGGCAGTGGTGGGGAAGACCCGACGCCCAACTGCTAGGCAGACAAGGCGCGATGTCCTCCAGAGACCTGCTCCCATCTCGGAGTGACCCGGGGGTCATAGTCCCTAGGGGTGCCAATGAAAGCCCCTAGTGACAGAGCACATAGGCTGGTCACGCAGACACCTTGGTAGAGATAGTGTCCCGGATGAGTCGCCTATCCTGGGGGGCCGAGGTAGCATCCTGAAAGATCCGTCTACCTTGCGGAAGACGAGTATTCATGCCGGAGCACTTAAAGCTCCCTCGCGGAGATTGTGTCCCGGAGGAGTCGCCTATCCCCGCGGGTGAGTCTTTGTGCAGGAGCACTCGGAGCGTGCTAAGGTAGTGTCCTAGAGGATTCACCTACCTGGCGGGCCGAGGTAGCATCCCAGAGGAGCCGTCTACCTGTCGGAAGGGGAGTCTTCATGCCGGAGCTCCCTGGCGGAGATAGTGTCCCGGAGGAGTCGCCTATCCCCGTAGGTTGAGTCCTTGTGTCGGAGCATTTGGAGCGCACCAAGGTAGTGTCCCGGAGGAGTTGCCTGCCCGACGGGCCGAGGTAGCATCCCGGAGGAGCCACCAACTTGGTAGAATGAGAGTCTTCATGCCGGAGCACTTAGAGCTCTCTGGCAGAGATAATGTCCCGAAGGAGTCGTTTATCCCCACAGGATGCTGCATACTCCGGAGAATGGGTCGAAGTATGTTCCATGAACAAGGCAAGGTACGCATGGTGTGGTGAAAGGATGGACCAACGCAAGGTGCGTGGTAGTGTGACAGAGAGTCGAGAGGCGCGACAGGATCAGCGGCGCGGTGCATGGGCACGACGGGGTGTGTATGGTGCCGGGGGCACGGTAGTGTGACAGAGAGCCACGGGACGTGACTGTATCAGTGGTGCAATGCATGGGCACGATGGAGTGTGTATGGTGTCGGGGGCACGGTAATATGATAGAGAGCCAGGGGGCTCGGTGCAGGGATACGACGGAATGTGTATGTTGCCAGGGGATGGTAGTATGAAAGAGAGCCATAGGGCATGACTGTAGCGGCGCGACGCATGGGTGCGGCGAAGTGTCCCGGAGATGGCGCGGGGGCGACGGGGGTCACAGAGTCGACGCCCAGGCGATGGGCGACGGGCGTAACAGAGTCGGCGCGCGGGCGATATGGGTCACAGAGTCGGCGCGCGGGCGACGGGGGTCATAGAGTTGGCACCCGAGTGATGGGCTATGGGGGTCGCGGAGTCGGCGAACAGGGGCACGGGCGACAGGCGTCGCGAAGTCGGCTCGTTAGGGTGGGTGATAGGCGTCGCGAAGACGGTGCACGGGCTTGGGCGACGGGTGTCCGGAAGGATGCATGGTCCCATAAGTGAAGGTGCTAGGGGGAATGCCAAAGGCCAACCCTTGGGGGAAGGCCAAGGCCAACCTTTGGGGGAAGGCCAAGGCCAACCCTAGGGGAAGTCCGAGGTCATCCATAAGGGGAGGCTGAGGCCGACCCCAAAGGGAAGGCCGAGGCTAACCTCATTCGACAAGTGCCAAGATGAGCCGATGGGCGACGTGCGATGGTCGAAGCGTGATGAGGCGTTGCCGTAAGTCGTGCAAAAATAAATTTCTTAGTGACGAATTAAAGTAGAAAAAGTGAAAGTGCACGTGATTTGAGCGTTTGGAAGCATTGAATATTGAATGTTGCCTGTGTCGACATGTCACACAAAATGGGACCCCTACTGGGCATTTGGATGCGACCAAAGTGGGTTGGGAACACTTTGAAAATACAGCATCATAATTCACCTAAAAATAGGGGTTCCTTAAAAAATAGCAGCATCATAATTCACCTTAAAAATGCCATCCATCGGTGGCATACCTGCTGTGTTTTCCTTGGAGGTTGAACTTGAGCAGTCGGGAAGTCAATCTTCTTGAAAATATATTGCTCGAGTACAAATATCCAAGGCGGACTGTTCAATTCCATTGAAAGCCTTGTCATTGGAATTCTTTTATAAGAACCGGCACATAAGCAACACCAAAACCATCTCTTTTGAGTCCAGCTTCTCCGCCAAAAAATTCCACCAGCTTATCATAGAACCACCAAAATTTCCTTTTTGATATCTCAAATGTGGACAACGGTGAAATGCCCCAAGCTAGCTCACACTCTTTTAAGACATGATATATAATAGATCGTTTCTTCTGTCGTGCCGCAAACCGCGCAATTGCTATCGACGCTTATTCTTATCTTACAAAGATTCACATTCGTGGGTAGAGCATCAATGTGTTAAGCATGATAATATTGTTGGGCCCATTCTTTAAAGGCTGAAGCTTTAGAGCAGATGGTAACCTAACTTTATATAGGAGCTTTGGTATTACAGGAGCTCTAGTTTGACAAGGTTTTGGTATCAGAGCTCTGGTTTAGCAAGATCTTAGATACAATTCTTTCTGCTTGTATATGTGGTCCCCTTTTATTGCAAGTGCGATTTGCATTCTGTCTATTCGTGCCCTCGATGGTGATGCACCTTGATTTGCCTCTCCATGGCTTGCACGTCAGGGGAGTGTTAAGCATAATAATATTGTTGAGCCAATTCCTTAAAAGCTTAAGCTTTTTAAATCAGATTGTAACCTAAAAAAACATACCAAGTGCACCTTGATTTGTCTCTCCACGTGCAATTGTGAGCTTGCACGTGAGAGAGAGGGTGTTAAGTATGATAGCATTATTGGGCTCATTCTCTTAAAGCTTAAGGTTTTAGAGTGAATGATAACCTAATAAAATATACCTAATTTCTCACCATTAAGAATACCCGAATAAGACACCGAGCTAAGACAAAAGAGGATTAGAGAAATTCATTGCCTGACAAATCCCATTTTTTCCATTACTTCATAATTTTCCACTCTACCGTACTATAAGCCTTGCTTATATCAACTTTTAGTGCATCTGACACTTTTACCCTAAGATTTACATTTTGAGTAAATGACACTAAAAGGGGAAAAAAAGGGCTGTGCATGGAGTGTATTTGTGGTGTTTGTGTGGCTGTTGTGGATGGTGATCTGGTGGTTGCTGGTGTTTGGCGACAAGTTTCATGGTGGGTGTGGTTGGCGAGGAGTGGTGAGGATGATGGCTTATGGTGGTGCTGAGGTAGATTATCTGAAGCAGCGGGTGGTGCCAAGGTTGTTCTGGTGGGTTTGAAAATGACATGGAGAAAGAACGAAGAGGGGGAAAGATGGAAGTGACAACCGTGTCAGGAAAAGGGGATAAATAACGCTTTTCCTCTCCTTTTTCCTGAGTCGCAACCTGTTAGAAAATTCAGGTGTTTTCAAATTAGACCATAATTTTTCAAAACAAAAACTGTAATCGCAGAACAACAAAATAAAAAAGACATTTTTTTTTGCCATATTTACAAATTTTTAAAATGAAAAGTCTAAACAAACGGACCATTAGTAAACACAACTCTAGTTTCAACAGCATTTGAAATTTTGGTACTTGGAGAGAAAAGAATTGGTACGTAAGTTACTATGTTATGGCAATGATGGGTAACATGTAAACTTTTGATATGTAACTCGGTGAAAAAATTAGTACAAATTGTTGCCAAAGTATTGTGCATTTAGGAGCAAAAGGAAGTATTGTGCATTTAGGAGCAAAAGGAGAAGACAACTAAATTGACTGTGGGAACGACCATTAATCAACTTTTTGCATATATGTTGGAGTTCTAATTCAATATGGTTTCGGGTTTCATTGCTTAAATCTAACGTCAAAGCTTTCTAGTGAAAACACTATAAATACCGATGTATCCATGGTGAAGGGTTGTCAACCCATTCTCAAACCCTAAGCTTTCGTTTTGTCTCCAAATCTTCTTGGAGAAACATCTAAAACACCAATGCTTACTCTAGGTCTTCTTGGAAAGTAAGATGGATATATTTCCCAGCAGGTTTACCAAGATGCTCGGTAGCAAGGGATGCAAAGGCGGATACAGAAAGCTTGGCAAAACCAAAAGCCAAAAACCAGTCCCAGGTGTTGTGCCGGTATATGTGGGCGAGGAAGGCAAAAACCGAAAGCCGGAAACTAGTCCCAGGTGTTGACTAGCCGGGTTGGATGACAATACTATCGTTTCCCCGTGCTACGTCCACCTTGTGTATCAACCCATAAAACCGTACCGGAGAAGATGCCACTTTACCACCATTCTCCTTCTCCAATGCAACAACTCACATTTATTGCACGGGCACCTTATAATCTCAAAGTCAACATATGCAGGATGCACGTAAGCGAACTCGAGAAATTCGTCGACGCTATCCTCGAAATCATCATGATTCTTCATTTTCATCCAACTTCAATCAACCGACATGACGACTGAGATTACTATATTCCATCTTAAATTAAAACCGATAATTAGGCAGGGTCGATGTGAAAATGAATACATGCAAGTGACAACGTGTCTATAACCCCTCCGTTCTCTAATAGGTAGTGGTCCTATCCCATTCAGAAAAGCACATGTTTATAAAACAATTACTAACTCATGTTTAGTCCTATGTCTGCGAAAAAATCGACAGTACCTCCCCGTATTTCTCCAAGAACACGACATTGATTAGGTGTTCTAACATCCGTATAATCTTGCTCTTGCAAGAATTAACGGATGTTAGAACACCAGATCTGTATGCACCCGGAAAGACTTTGGAGAATGTGTACCAAATATCCACGACATAGAACACATAGCATGAGTCGATACACTGTTTTATAAACACTTAGCTTTTCCAAATTGTTCAAACTGGACATCTAAAGGCTCATTATGAAGCATTACTTTGTAATGAGTACCTTTGAACGGGAACTAAGGTTTTTATGCATGCATGCGTTTGAAAATTGGTAACATATGTAACCATCTTTCTGAAATTTCAAAATTTCGGGAAAATGGAATCATTAGGTTAATTTGCAAGAACATGCAATAACCAAAATGATTCACTTTCAAATTTGTTGACAACGAGTTGTAATTAACTAACTCGTTGTCAATGGACACCACAAAATAAAAATAAATTTTCCTAATGTGGGCAGCCGACTCACGTTTCTCGGTGGAATATGAAGTTCATTCGCGGAGTTGATATTTTGTCACATGTGATTGTGATGGAGTTTATGGTTTAGTTAGGGTTATAGTTGTATTTAGGCTTATCAGGGTTAATTAATTATGGATGTATTAGGGTTTAATTAGGATAATTAGGGATTAAATAGGTTAATTAGGATTTATCAAGGTTAAGAAGTAGGGCTAATTAGAATTTAATTAGGGTTTATTAGGGCTAATTAGGATTTGATTAGGGTAATTAGGATTTAATTAGGTTAATTAGGGTTTATTAGGGTTGATACCAAGGAAAGTGGGTTCGCAGTCGACGTGGAGATGCCACAAGGAATGCAGTCCGAGTCAGATGCCAAGTGTGTTGATGTGGGACATAGCAAGGGTGGAGCAAGGGTAGAGACCAAGGGCTTCCCAGACAGAGCCTAAGGGTGGCAGTGCTGCGAGGGCGATGGCGCAAGGTGAATACACGATGACAGTCACAGTCCGATGCTTAGGTCCAGAGTCAGGGTCCTGTATGTTTCTCTCTCTAGAATTCTAAAGTGAGAAAGTGAAATATGTTCTGAAAATGTCCAAGCGTCCTGAATGAATTCTCAAGACCCCTATTAATAGAGGTTGAGATGATGATGTCATTAGCCGACATGTGGCGTTCCCCGAGAGTGACACGTCACCGGGGGGCTACCGGTGCAGGTGCTCCATGAACTGTCGGATCGCATATTCAACCGGCATGCTCCTCACAGCGTAGCTCTGTCTGTCTGCAAAGACTGGCTCTTACAGTGTCTGTGTGGCCAGAGAACCCCTTTGATCTAGCCACCAATCCAAGCCCTTGCAGAGTCCCACAGGCCTGGCAACGGTGGGGAAGACCCGACTCCCAACAATCGGGCGAACTAAGTGTGATGCCCTCCGAAGACCTGCTCCCGTCTTGGAGTGACCCGGGGGTCATAGTTTCTAGGGGTGCCGACGCAATCCCCTGGTGCCGGAGCACGTAGGCCAGTCACGTAGACACCCTGGCGGAGATAGTGTCCCGGAGAAGTTGCCTATCCCGCAGGTTGAGGTAGCATCCCAGAGGAACCGTCTACCTGGCAGGCTGAGGTAGTATCCCGGAGGAGTCGTCTACCTGGCAGAAGAGGAGTCTTCGTGTCGAAGCACTTAGAGCTCCCTAGCGAAGATAATGTCCCGGAGGAGTCGCCTATCCCCGCAGGTGAGTCCTTGTGTCGGAGCACTCGGAACGTGTCAAGGTAGCATCCCGGAGGAGCCGCCTATCTGGCAGAAGGGGAGTTTTCATGCCGGAGCACTTAGAGCTCCCTGGCGGAGATAGTGTCCCGGAGGAGTCGCCTATCCCCTTAGGATGATGTACACTCCGGAAAGTGGGTCGAAGCATGCTTCACGTCCATGGCGTGGGCACATGGTGTGGTGAATAAGTGTGGTGCCCGGAGACCTGTAACATGATTGTGGCGCATAGGCGCGATACCAACGGCATGAGACATTAATTGTGGCGCATGGGCGCGGCGACAAACGTCGCGGAGATAATACGTGGTGCCGGGGCATGTATCATGGAAGTGGCGCAAGGGTGCGGCGATGAACGTCGCGAAGATAAAGGCTAGTGTCGGGGCACGTACTATGGAAATGGCGCACGGGCACAGCGACGAACGTCGCGGAGATAAGGGCTGGTGCCGGGGCACGTACCATGGAAGTGGCGCACGGGGGGAGGCCAAGGCCGAGGCCGACCCAAAGGGGGAGGCCAAGGCCAACCTCCTTGGGCAAGTGCCATGGCGCGTTGACGGGCGACGTGCGACATCCGACGGTCGCAGCGTGATGAGGTGTCGCGCGAAAATGAGCTTCTTAGTGACGAAGTAACGTAACAATAGTGAGAAGTGCACGTGACTTGAGCGTGCGTACTTTGACCGATTGTGAGCGTTGAATATTGACTGTTCCTTGTGCGGACGTGTCATGAAAATTGGGACTTCCAGTGGGCCTTTGGGTGGGACCAGAGTAGGTTGGGAACAAGGGTTAATTTGGGTAATTAGAATTTAATTAGGTTAATTAGGATTAATCGGGGCTAATTAGGATTAGTCGGGTTCTATTAGGGTTAATTAGGATTAATCAGGGCTAATTAATGTTAATTAAGGTTCAATTAGGGTTTATCAGGGTTAATCCTAATTAGGTTAACTATGATTAATTAGGATTTAGTTAAGGTTTATCGGGGCTAATTAGGGTTAATTTGGGTAATAAGGGTTTAATTAGGTTTAATTAGGGTTACTTCAAGATGTGTTAGAGATTAATTAGGGTAAACTATGGTTAATTAGAAGTTCCTTAGAGTTAATTAGGGTTACTTAGGGCTAACTAGGGTTAATCGGGTTCAATTAGGGTTAATTAGTATTAATTAGTGCCAATCAGTGTTGATTAGGACTAATTAGGAATAATTAGAAGTAAGGGTTTACTTAGATTAATTAGTTCTTATTTATGTTAATTAGGACTAATTAAGGCTAACTAACGCTAATTAGGGTTAACTATGGTTAATCGAGTTTAATTAGGGTTACTTAGTATTAAATTGGACTTAATTAGGAATTAATTAGGGTTAATTAAACTTCTAGTACAATTAAATATTATAACAATTATAGAAATTATAACAAATCACATACAATTACACTATATATTATAACAAATTAAATTCAATTACACTTACATGCATTAAAATAAATTAGGGTAAAATAGAGCTTATAGGAGGTGGTGCAGTGATGGTGGTGCGGCAGTGGAGGGCTTGGGAGAAATGGAGGGGCACGGCACCGTGAGGGGGGGGGGTGGGGGGTGTCGCCGGAGGGTGGAAAACTTGCCGGTTAGAGAGTGGGGGAGAAACTGAGAGAGATAAACGGGGAGAGAGAAAGAACGGAAGGGGGCTTTTTATGACAAGACTTTTAGCGACAGAACTCTCCGTCGCTAAAAGTCCGTCAATAAAAGTCATAATATTTAGACTTTAAGTAACATGTATTTTTAGCGACAACAAATTCTGCCGCTAAAATACTATTTAGCGACGAAATATTTAACGACGGGAGAATTCCGTCGTTAAATATATATTTAAAAAGGTAATTGAAAATTACAAGTTTTTTGAAAACTTGTTCTGTCGCTAAAAATCCGTCGGTAAAAGCTTTTACCGATGGATTTTTAGAGACGGGTAATTTTGTCGCTGAAATTGACTTTTAGCGACATAATTACTTCCGTCGCTAAAAGTCCGTCGCAAAAAAAAACCCTTTTTCTTGTAGTGTTGGTTGCAACTTAACTCGCACCAAGTTCGTGAGCATTTCCTCTTCCCCTGGGCTTTGAAGCTAAAACACACTGAAAATAGATCTAACGTGCTTTGAAGCTATACCCAAGGATTCAATGGATCTTTGTCAAACAAAACTAGCCATGAAAGTAAAATCGCATTAGCAAAGGCGATAATTTAGTGATGGTGAAGTCGGGTAGTCGGACGTGGTGATGGTGGTGGCTAAAGAAGGGGGGGGAGAGAGAGCTAGCTGGTTTTGTAGGAGAGTGTCTATTATGGTGCGAGAGAACATGAAGCGGAGAGGGTTTCAGAATTTAATTTCTTGGGATCTAACCATGGTTAAGCGTTGACGGGTAGTTTACACTATAACCCACATTCTGACAATTAACATGCTTTGTTATCATAATATCAGTAATAGGCCTAACAGGCATACATTGGTGAGATACTGTTACAATTCCATTCTGATGTACATATTTTTCGGCAATGACTATAATAACACGTTCTGTTTCAAGTTAACCGGCTCGGGAGCAAACATTTTATGGTCCACTAAGTTCACTGCAACAAGATGCATGGGAAAGAACTAACCGACATGATTCTTGGCATTAGACATGACCACGTTCAAGAAAATTCATCCTTAGTAGGAAATATTGGATGGTCTAGGTTTAATGGCCTCAATCATCTAGAACCGTTAAATTTAAAATAATTCTCTTCCTCACTTAACCCCTCTTCCTATCAAATCATTCTCTCTTTGATCCAAAAGTCCTAAAAGCTCAAGATTGATAATCCAAAACCATATACCTAACATTTAATCAATCTCCGGAGGGCGTCCTCGATTGGCTTGACAAGCATCCCGCATATCGGTGGTGTCGCTTCAAGATGCCCCAGGAGTCGTTAACGCCAGCCCAATATCGTTAGGAATAATCTCCATCCATTTGTGCTTTTCCAACAAACAAGTTCAGATTCTAATGGCATCACAATTTCCAAGGAGCAGTGGAGCACCACGATCTTTCCGTAACATATGAAAAGACATACAAACCAAAGTATTCACTTTGGCTAAGGAATTTTGGAATACTCAGCGGCACTTGAACCACGATTTTGGAGGACTCTACTCCTTTGTTTAACGATTAACACCTCATGGCAGTAGTTACTTTAGATAATATCAAAAGTTGCAATTAGAAATTGCATAGTTTTGGTTGCTTTAATACCAACAAGAAAATCTTCCAAGAAATTACGTTTAAGTTTGAAGATATACCAACATATCACCATGAAACTGAAGCTTCATCACCTGAATCCATGCGAAGACAACATGAACAAACCAACATCCTGTTTCTAAGGTGGTGTTAGCCTAAACCAGCTCACTTGCAAGGCAAAGAGACGAGGCTATTCACATACGGGAAGTATTTGGCTCCGAAGCCCCTTCCTGTCCCCATCACTTTAACCTGCTCGTCTCTCATATGATAAGAGTACAAGACATCTTCAACAAGAAACATCAGCACGTCGCTATTAACACTAGGCAATACACGGCACTCTGCAGCAATTACATCTTGCATGCCATGATAGATACAGATGCTATGCTTCAAGCTCATATCGAATCCCCCGTAGATGCTGATTATGCAAGTCCCGTCAGCTTGAATCATACCCTGTATGTAGCACAACTCGCCGTCCATCTGTGACAAAACACCCAATGGCGTTCTTTCAGGAGGGAGCGGCTGAACCCCACAAATCTCATTCTTTACATCAAAAGCTAGCAGTTCACCCGAGTATGTTTCCCAATATGCAACTCCCTCCATGTAAAACCCGGAATCCTTAAGCTCAAAATTGCCCAGTTTAACATAGTCCGCAGCAGAACATTTCCAGGATTTTGTTTCCGAAGAGTAAATTTCAAAGTAAATAATGGGGTCATTGAACATGGTGACAGGGCAGATAACCTGATAATGCGCCCCAAAATTGAGGACAGAGGGCTCAAAGGCGAGTACTATGTTTGGTTCATCTCCATGATAACAATTTGGCGGAGGGAGCACTTCCCATTGCTTGTTCGCGGGATTGCAAATGTAGTAAACATTTTCATCACCCCATCCTTGGCATAAAAGGAAGCCATTGCAGGAGCTTCTAATTTTTGCAGGGCTGGGCAGAAACTCCAGGGAAGGGCTAGGAATCCCGTAAGCAGATTGATCAAGGGTTAAAAACGTGGTATTGGAGGGGTCCTGACAAAAGAAACCTGATATGTCTCGAAATGAGTAACTCTGCTTGTGGCCTAAAAATGGGCTAATGATCCACTTATCCCATTCCTTGCAAACGGTTCTGAACTTGACAAGGGATTTAGCGGGAAGGAAATGGAGGAGATTGTCTTTTACCACATCTTTAAGTTCCATGTCCTCCTTGCGCTTGCCGTGCGCGGGAAACTCAAGCGAAGGCTCCTGGCTACCACGAGTGCTCAAATAAAATTTTGTGAAGTACTGCAGCCACAGGGAAAAAGATCACGTCACAAAAGTTCATGAGAGCCAAGTACAAGAAGAAAATACATGTAAGGAAGTAAGAGAATACTTAGCTAAGCCGCTATAAAATTCTAAGGTCAGTACGCAGAAATGCTAATGATAAAAAGGTCAATCAGGTCCAGTTTTCACTGCCCTATTCGAAGTTGTGAGGAAAGTAAAAAATGATGCTCACCAGTCACCATGGTAGCCATCAGCGTAGTCAATGGAAGCTAGTCATATCAACTTTCCTAGCACACGTAAAACTAGTTGATTTGTCGTAAAAAAAATCCTATTGCCTCGGGCCTAGTCCAATAATGAAGTAGGGCATGAGATTTGTTGTCGCAAATGAGCCCCAAATGGACAATAATCAAACTGTGAATAGGTGGGGGGCCTGGGGGAGTGGTGATGTTGTAGTGGGGTTCGCCGATATATAAAAGCCACCCATCATGTCAAAAAACGAAAATTACACAACACTTCTTTTTCTAGACAAATGAATACCATGTGTATCACATGACCTCACAAATCACGCTTGAACTTAGATTCAGGGCCAGTAAAATATCCTCAACACATGTTGAGACCCGCGATAACAAGCCATATGCAACAAGAGTCAACACATGGCTATAAGTTACGGAGCACAATTCCTAAGATTTATCACTATATGAGATATTAACCTCTATTAGGGTGTCTAAGTTTAGCTTGGTTTGCAGCTACATATTATTATTAACAGCTTCGGATCCTCTAAAGTTCTCAAGAAAACTCTATTGTAAGAAGACGTTTACTTCAAAATTGTTTCAAGCACCAGCAGAACCGAAAGCCCCTTCTTTCAAAGAGCAGAGGACGGGGAATTAAGCTTCTTTTCAAACACACAGTGCAAGGAATTTAATCACAAAAAGTTTTCCTCGTGGATCACCATCTCACTTATGGTGATCGCTAACAAAATTTCGCTAACCAAGCCTAAGTTATACTCCTGCATTAAATATGATTAACAGGCAATTACCAAGTCGAGATCAGCATCAGTCTCCAGGTCCGAAGATTCTGTTCCATTCTCCAGATACTCGATCTCTGCAGAAGAAGAGTCATCTCCGGAATCAGTTGCGCGAGCGCAAAATTCTTCAGGATCAACCAACTCAAACGAGTCCGTATCAGTTCGATCCAGCTCTTCTGAACCAAGCAACTCAAAAGATTCATCATCAGCGTGATTCATCTCATCCCCCTCATAAATCAACATTTGTTCTGCACAAAATAAAGCTAAATTTGGTCAGTAAAAGGGACAACATATGTAACTTCAACTCATAGCTACGCAAAAGTAAACTAATGCAAAACCAGATTATCTGACACACTCACTCGCAAAAGTCGTGGTATCATTACAAATAAAAACAATCAAAGGAAAGAAGTAAGAACAAAAATAATTGAGGGGAAAATGAAAAGAAGAATATTCAAGAGACCTTCAGTAATATTCTCCGCCATGATCATACCATACAATAGTCCGCAAAATGTTCATAAGAGAGAAAGAGAGAGAGAGAGAGAGTCAAGCTGGAACTTCAGTTGAAGTGTTACAGCAACCACCAAGAAAAAGCCCAAAAGTACTTAACGAAGAAGGAAGAAAAGACCAAGAACTGAAACGAGTGAAGGGGTTGTGCAGTGGGGTGTTTCCAAGAAGATTAAGCAAGAAAAGACTTCATTCGTCAACGCAAGACAAAGGTTTTATATTACAGTAGCATATTTGAGTTATATAAAGTGGGTGTCTCTATTACCAAGTTTTATAAAAATTTGGGGTTTGCCAAACTTATCTCTTTCACTTGTGATGCCAATTCTTTAACTCTCCGCCCAGCTTTGATCCCAAATGTCGTAAGCCGGCATTTTCTTTTAATATTTGGTAATTACCCTTGGTTCATAAATTTGAAAATAGAATGACCCAAAATATAACGTATTATTTAAGAAATTAATATGCCTGACAAAACTCAAAAAGAGTAGCAATACTAAAGGGTAAATGTGCTTTGACCCCATTTACTTTAAGGTGGTTGCAATATGACCCCCTATTCTAAAAAAAGTTGAATTAAACCTCCCCGCACTCATCTAAACTATGCAAAAATGAACGGTCGTAACAGAGCTTGTCGAAATGTCACAATTATCCTTCTTTTAAACAGAACTGAAAATCCTCTCAAACCATTTGGGGTGGGTGAAGGGAGAATGGAGAGAAGAGCAAGGAGCAGCGGCAGTGGCGGCGCAGCGGGGCTGTTGCAGCCGCGGGTGGCGAGAGGAGATAAGAGGAAGGAAGAGAGGGGGGTTAGTGTCGCCGACAGGGGAGAGGGGGACTGACGGCAGCGGGGCGCGGAGGGGAGGGAGGGGAAAGGGAGTGAAGAGGAAGGAAGAGAAAGGGAGGGGGTTGGAGTCACTAATGACAGGGAAGGGGCTGCCGGCGGAGAGTTCGGCTGTTGTGGCAGCGAAGGGCGGGGGGAGAAGAGGAAAGAAGAGAGAGGGAGGGGGTTGGCGTCGCCGATGGCGGGGAAGGGGCTGCCGGCAGAGAATGGAGCGCCGACGTGAGATGCCCGAAGGAGGGTTGGTGGCGCATGAATAGAGATTAGCGTTTTCAGTGGAAAAAATTAGGGCTTGGGAAGGGCACGATTGGGTCGGGTTGGGTGGTCAAGTGGGCATGTAGCAAGTCGAATTTGGGTCAGCCTGTGACTGTGAGGAAGTGCCAAAGAGGGCGGGCACGGGTCGGGGCGTATGGGTTCGGGTATACCCACTGGATTTTTGAAATTAAAATTTGAAAATTCAAAATTTTTTTTTTGTGGTTGCCCTTTAAAAGGAAGGTTTGCAAATAAATTGAAATGAAAATGATCACCTTTTGTAAAATTTCTAGGGTTTGCAAATGGAGTGAAATGAAATTGGTAGTTTTTTGGGTGATTTTTTGCAAGTCTTTAGTATTTTATTAGGTCAAAATGGTAGTTTCGTCCTAAAATTTCAGGTTCTAGGCGCCAAACATTTCCCGCCCAAAAACTGTGTTAACTTGGATGAAAAACGTCAATTTTGCATAGTTTTGATGAGTGCGGGGAGGTTTAGTTCAACTTTTTTTAGAAGAGGGGGTCATATTGCAACCGGCCTAAAGTAGAGGGGGTCAAAGTGCATTTACCCCCAATACTAATAAACTGAGCCCAAATGAAATACAGAGAATAAGCAGTGCACTTTAGGTATGGAGTATTATTTAGCACAATGTGCAATAATAAACATTACCTTATATTTATTCTTGAACAATTTTTGGCTGATTCTACTCGGGTTGTAGGAATCTTCACGCACTCCTATATATACTGACAACTAATAGCCGCTAAATATTTCTAATGACTTTTTCGTTAACACTTTTAGCGACAATTCTAGGAACATTTTTTTACGTTACTAAATAAAAGTCGTTAAAAATATTTAACGATCATTTATTAATAAAAGTCGTTAAAAACATTTAACGATCATTTGTCATTACTACACGAGCTTAGGAGGATCATTTCTTTCAACTGGGTATGGGTACCGCTTTGTTTTTCTTATTCCCTTTTAATTGTAAAAAATTATAATTTTTTCGTGTATTTACGTTTTTTGGGTTCTGTTTTGGATGAAATTTCTTAAAGCAAAAATATTTAAAACAGCCAAAGCTTCACCTTTAATTAAACAGTATTCTCCTTAATAACAATCCATTCACTGCTCTCACTCGGGCATGAATGACGGCCCTGTTTCGTTTCACACACCGTCTCTCCCAGCTTTATCTCCTTTAAAATGCTCCCACCATTGTTCATCTCCTCCTCCAGATTTCTCCAAAAACCCATGTCCGTCCAGCCTCAAGAAGCCGAAGCCAGATCTGAAGGCGTCGACGGCCTACCTGCATAAATATCTTGTCCATGTAAATAAATCCTCCCGACAAAGTCGCCGCCGGTTCCCGCCGTCTCCGAAACAAGCACTCACCATTCCGTAGTCGGAGAGAACGACGTTTCCTCCTGCCAAGCTCCTTTTGTTTCCCATATTTACATCCGTCTAGTGTAGGGGTAAAATGGAAAAATTTGTGTACAAATAGTGTAAAAAATTTTAAACATACAAGATTGGGTCAGAAAAAATTGGTGATAACGAAAATGAAAATGGTAAACGTACAGAAAAAATGAAAAACTAAATACGGAAAAAAGTAAAAGTACACAATACGATTTTAGAACTGAATACTAAATCTGAAAAACAAAAACAGAATACAAAACATGAAAAAAAAATTCGTAAGCGTACAAAGTCTTTGTTTATTCTTAACTCCCTTTTACTTGTCAAGCAAATGGGTGAGGTGGATTCCCCTTCTCTTTGCTTTTTTCATCTGACACTGACTTAAAGCAATATTCTCTTCTAACAATAGCTTCACCTCTAATTGGAACCGAAGAAGCCCTTGGGCGAGCAAACAGACTGGCAGAAAAAGGACGAGAGAAGCGACACGACTTGGTTATTTGAGGTCAAACACGGTTCCTACATCTTGTCACGTTTGGATTCAACAAATGTGTCATGTAAGCTTCAATTCATTTTGCGTTTCCATGTAAAAATGTCTAAAAAGTCAGCTTAGCTATCAATACGTCTTGCACTTAATTAAACATATATCACTAGAGAACTCGAAATACATTTCCATAGCAAACTTTGATCACAATTATTCATGGTTTCCTCCCACAACAACAATAATAATCAATCAACTTAAACACTGAAACCGTGTCTCACGGATTCTTCAGCGATCAGACTTTTCCATCAAAACAACTAGAAATAGGAATACATAAAGTCAAGGTTGATAATATTAATATTCTAAGACAATCCTCTTTGAGGGTGTGACTAAGACTAGTACACAGACACGCTTAGGTAAAGATATATGCCAAAGGAAAGCAATATATTTCAACAGAAAATCAGAAGCATTGGACGAAAATAACAGATTTTTGACCAGCGCTTACCTTTTGGACGACCGATGTGAAGCCCTTGGGCGAAACCGCAAAAAGGACGAGATGAACCCTTGGTTATTTTGACTTTTTTTACAGGTGGTTTACATGGCGGTGGTGTGTCTAGCGGTGGTCACGGTGTTGGATTGGGGTGGTCCCGGAGGCTGGAGGTGGTCGCCGGGGCCGGAGGTCCCGGGCGGCGGTGGGAGGGTGGTGGTGGTGATAAAAAAAAAAAATCAAAAGTGAAAAAAAAAAAAGTTTTTGGAGTTTTTTTTTATTCTTCAGTTTAAAAACTGGGTTTTTAAATTGGAGAAGGAAAAAAAAATGGTTACCAAACGCACTTTTTTTTTTCAATTTTCAAAACTGAAAAAAAAGGAAAAAAAAATCGCGTCAAACGTGGCCTAAGATGTGTCGTATTTTATGTGTTTCAAAACACAACTTGGCCCCATGTCATTTCTCTTTGCTTGGCTGTGGAGAAGCCACGGATGCCCCTTCATTGCTTTGACTCCAAACAAGTTTCTTTGGCTCCACACAAAGCCAACACTTTGGCTCCAAGCTTTGAGTCTTTGGCTCCAAGAATTCATCTCCTCATCTTCCTATATATATGGGTACTCGGCCAGTGAAGGAACACACAGAAGCATCACATTGCTCACACAACCTTCACTTGTTTTCTTCCCACATCCGAGACACACACTTCCTTTTTTATCACCCCAAAATTTCACTACAAAACCTTGATATTTTAGTACTTATAATTTGATATTTGGTGCGTCGTGAAAGAGGAAAGTCAAGAGGGTTGTTCAAGAGTCTCCGTTGCATATACGTGCAAATGAGGATAGTACTATAGACTAATCCTAGGGGTTGCGTGCTGTGAAGCCCATCGCATCGAACCATTGGTTCCGAGGAGCGCGAATCAACCTTTTAGTACAAAGCCTCGGCTTGATTCTATAGTTTGGTGAGATTGTTTTAATGTATTTTGTAACGTGATATTATTTATATTTTATCTTTATTTTGTGTAAGAAAGCGCGATTCTACTCCAAAAATTATTTAAACGGATTTATATCCAACAAGATGTTTGTACAACAACATACATCTAAGACCCATCACTGCACAGGCCAGGAAGACTGATAGTAACAATGAAATGCAAAGGGAAGAGAAAGACCAAACTGAACATGGATGGAGATTGTTCAGATGGACATCATAGCATATTGTTTAACAGAATTATGACAGAGCTGGATAACAGAAAAAGGACTAGTGTAGCTGACCAAATGGTTAAGATAAAGCTCTGCTATTTTGAATTGAGCAAGTAAACAAAGAACAAAATTTAATCTTCAGCATAGTTCCACTACCAAAGCAACATACCCAAGGCCAACAGCACTTTCTCTTTCACTATTTCGCAAAATAACTAGGAGTTCCTCTAAAGGTGCCCTGAAATCATCTAGACTTTTATTAAACAAGTATATCAGTGCACCATACAATCTGTGCTCCCGGCATAAGCGGACAACCTATAAAAACAGTGACAACTTTAACACGTAATTAAGAGAAATTATGAAGATTATTACTCCTTCTGTCCCAAAATAATACTTTATTTTTGGAATACCAATTTTTTTTTTTGGAACAGGTGTATCTTTACATGCTATACATTGACTGTTTGCTAGCCTATATTTATTTTGCTCTTGCTTCTATAGTTCTGTCTGATAATGCAGAATATGATTTGCTAAGGGAAAGCACTAGGAGCATTCCGCCAACTGAGAACTTATTTCAAAATTCGTGTAAAATACTTTTGGAAAAAAATAATATTTTGTTCTAGGTCCAGGCTTGACCTAAGCCTGGCCCTAAATATTGGGCCTAAGGCGGGGGCTTGGATTGGGCCTAGATATCTTAGAAGCGGGCCTGGTTCCCCACCCCCTAAGCCATGCCCCGACCCGTTTTGTCCACTGGCCCGCTGGGCCAGCCCAAGCCCGGCCCATTGACATCTCTATTTCCTAGTATATGAAAACCTGCTAAAATATTTAGAGGCCATTTGGAGTTGATTCTAAAAACCAGAATTCTGCTTAAATTTTAATCAGTTTTCAAAATCAGATTTAATCTACTTTAAGCAAAAATCACTTTATAGTTTGGAAAAAGTAGTTGTAAATTACTAGTGTTTGGATAAATAGTGCTTAAATCAGTTCCACTATGACAAAATGACCATAGAGGACACTTAATAAATAAATTTATAATATCTATTTAAAAAAGTGATGTTAAGATAACTTTCATTCGTATATAGAAAAGTTGTTTATTTTTTACTTTAAATTAAAAACACCCCCGATTTCACTTTAGTATTTATAGTACAATAACTTTTGCAAATTAGTTAAAGGGTGTGAGATGTCCTTTTGTGAGAAATATGAGGATAGTATGATAATTAGAAGATCAAACCTGATTATGAGAAAAATGATTATTTCATAATCCTCACTTTTTAGGAATCTGGATTTAATCAGTTTTGAGTTTTTTGAGGTAAATTAAATCTCTTAATCTGTTTTGCCAAACATTCACAAACCTTACTTAATTGACCATCCCAAACATCCTCTTAATGCTATTCACAAAGTCACACAAGTTGTTCAATTAGCACTTCATTGCCTGGCAGACTGCCATATAAAAACAAAAGGGTTGTCGCACACATGATGTGTGTTCAAGTAAGGAAACGTGTGCGAATCTAAAAAATACAACTATTTAAAGGTAGATAAGAGGAAAAATTAGTTTTCATTTAAGAGGAAAATTTAGTTTACAAATGAAAACGGAGACCGAGAGGGAAGTGGTAGGGGAAATGGAACAAAAATGGTTACGGTTTGGATTTGGAGTGAAGTAGTTGGAATAATGGAGATGAAGAAGAGATCTTAACTGTAGTAGCATAGAGCAGCTATTATCAAATGTTGAAAAATTTCCAACAATAATCTTGGTTAACTCTTCTTCAATTTAAAGTCACTGTATTAAAGAGGTATAGTTGAAGATTCAATTTAAAAAGGCTTCATCATAGGAGTTGTCTCCCTTCTCCCTTAGTAGTAGTGTAGATTACCAGTTGTAGCACCAGTTATATAAAACGTCGTTTCCTTGAGGATACATCTTAGCAACACTTCATGAAAGTCATTCGCTTTATCCTAGAAGGGGACATAGGGACTAAAATGTTGGTCATGCTATAACTCTTTGATAGTTTTTGCTATAAAAATGAAGAATCTCAACCTTTGAAAATGGGCCTGCTCCAAAAAAAAAAGTTTGCTTAGGATTCGGGTTCCTAATGGCTATGCGCACAATAATGTTATCTCGTTGGTTAGGGTTGTAAACATGGAGGGACCTACGTTGTGACAAGGGGGGGGGGGGGGGGGGGGCGGAAGCACCCCTGACTTTTGAAAAAAAAAACATTTTTTGGTTTTTGGAAATCGCACCGCGACTCTGTTCCTGAGATCCCGTTCCCCGAGACGCTGTTCCCGATACCCCGTTCCCCGAGAGACGCACACTCGATAGTCACCTCTCTCTCTCTCTCTCTCTCTCTTGCCGTGACCGTGACTGACCGTCGGTGGACTAAGCTCAGGCAGGCCGTGACGCACCGAGACAACTCTGACAGATCAGGATCTGCCGGTGATTCACTGATACACCAGATAAGGCGACGCACCGACGTCTCGACGGCGGCGACGAGATCTGGCCCCTCACTCCGCTCTTCGACTGCTACTCCGAGGTTTCGACCAGATCTGGTCCCTCATCCCCTGCCGGCGATGACTGACGAGGCTCCCCGCCTCCTTGCTAGCGACGACTGACGAGGCTCCCTGCCTTCAGTTCAAAGCAGAGCTACAGAGGTCCGTGAGTCAGTGTGGGTCTTTAATGTGCGATGTATGAGGTATCATGTATGTATGGGTCGTATACTGAGTGGGTCATTTATATTTTTGTCAAACCTTCTTCAGCTGGATATTATCCCATTAAATGTTCAGTTCTTGCATCAAAAAAATAAATTTAAATGTTCAGTTCAAACAATTTTTCGATTTTGTGCAATGTATATATTGTGGAACGTATAACCAGAAGTATTTTGTTGTTTCGACTAACGACTGGATGCGGCAAGTCGAGTGTTTTTAATATTATTTTAATAAAAAATTGGTGAATTTGATATAATTTTTGCACCCCCTGAAAAAAAATTATGGTTCCGCCCCTGGTTGTAAATCTCTTGTTTGTTATTGTCCTCTCGTTTTGTAGTGTTTGTGGTTGGCTAGTGAGCATGGTGGTGCCACTATTGTTAGTGTTTGGTTTGGTTAGTTTGTTTAGGGGTTTGGTTTTACCTTCTTGGGTTCCCTTCCAAGAACACAAAAGTGCAACTCCTACGCTCCCCATGGTAGTGCCACTGACGGTAGTGCATAGCCTGACGGTCGGGCTAACAACACAACCATAATAAGGGATAAAAAAGGATCTAAAGGAATTAAGGAAACAGGCTTACAACGCCCTATTGCATCTTACCGACCCAACAAAATCCTGTACTACAAACAAGAAATCCAAGAGAAAGAAACATCAACACACTATACACCGGAATGAGTTGAACTAATAAAATGCGAGAGGCCACAAGATCAGCTTCAAGCGCACCACCCTTTGTCATGAACTCCAACACAAACATTGTGACGTGCATCCAGTCCCCCTGAAATGGTCACCTTGCCAAACCAAGCAAGCGATGTACAGAGACACCCAATATCTAACTACAAGGGAGAAAGAAACCCTAGTCGAGAACCATAAGAGATCACAAGGCCAGGTAGACGATGCAAAACCCAAAACCAAACAGGTCTTTGGTACCCCTTGCCCATAACCCCCCAACGATACCCCCACCCTTCGTAACCCCGCCCCCCAGAACTAAACTTAATACTCGAACTAGAGCATCTATGGACACCCAATTCTCCTAATCCGATATACCTAGAGAAAGATAATTAAAAGCCCCAAATGGACCCAAAGACCTATCCAATCGGCCCAAACTAGCTAATATCTAATTAGTTAACAACGCTCGTGCCTTAGAAAAAACGACTCAAAGAGAGACAAGAAATGAACCGTCAGTAGCCGAAGTGTCATCTCCTTAGATCGGTCTTGTTCACAGATGTTTTATATATTTTAGTCATCGAGGGGCGAGTCCTTGCTAAAAAACGAGAGTCTAGCTTCACCACTGCTGCTCCATCACATATCTGGAGCTCATTTCGCCACCAGTAAATGCGTACACTACTACATCTCGTTCTCGAGGAACCCCTCACGAAGAATAAAGAAACACGAGGACAACACTAGACCTACATCTTATACCTAAGTGGAAGACTGGCGGCCTCCCCAAATGCACTTATGCATGGTGGGGAGGAGATGGAAGGCATCATTAGAGAGAAAATGTTAGAGAAAGTTTTAGGGCCGACTTCAAAAAGTGATGCAACAACACAGATAACACGTTTTGTTCTTGTAAAGGTACCTTAATGATTTTTATATCCATATAGTACTAGTAGTGTGTTTTTTCTATTTCCGTAAAAAATATTATGAGCTTTGTCTTTATTTCTTTTTTATCAAACACGTGAAGGAACCTTTAAAGAATCAGTGCAACTAAACGAAATTCCTAGCTCTGCCATTGCCAGTTTGTTGGATCATGGGACTGCTGTTGAGGAAGGTTGGGATGGTGCAAGTGTGGTGGTTCAGTTGGTGGTGGTGTAGTACTGGTGAGTTGAGCTTGGGGTTGATATCTGTTTCGTGATGGTAGGTAGGAATGAGTAGTTGAACCGCAAGGGGAGGGGGGTGTTTGAGGTCCACGGGTCGTTGTGCAATCATGTGATGTTAGTTCACCCTTATGAGGTAACGGAGTGCTAGCGGGTTGAGTTCAACTTTACTAGACCAAAATAGCAATACCAAACAAGAAGAACATTAGGCATGGAATGGAAGCAAATCAGATGATGGAACATTTAACGAATTTTTCAGTTTGTTCGACTTTCCTCTCGCAAATCAGTAAGGTCGTGAGTTTAATTCATTGGTTGCAATCTATTTTGATTATATTTCTTTCGCATTAATATTATCTACATAGAGAACCTAAAGATGAGAATCACTTTCGAAACTTCATTTATAACCGGGTTAAATTAACTTTGTTCGGGTTCTTGAAAGATATCCATCAAACATGAAAAGAAGAATCTAAGCCTTGATGCTTGTTAGGAAATAAAAAATACAGTAGCTCTCCTCTCCCTATCTATGCCCCTTGTAATAACTCTTCTACAAGCACTTTCAATATGTGTCGACATGAACAAACTATGATTTCATGATGGCTGAATTGTAAATATCTTCTAAATTTGCTTTTTTTTTTTTTTTTTTGATAAATAGAACCCTAACCTTTTTTATTTGAACAATCAAATATCTGACATTTATAATTTAAAACAATTAGACTCAAAATTGCATGACAGTCAAAATTATTGGATGGATGCATGGAGTTCATGCAACTCCTCACTTACAGGGGCAAATCTTTCCAACTTATTTATACATATTTTTTCTTTTTCTTCTCTTCTTCTTCGCTCTCACCAATAAACTCAACACCAATGAACCACCACCATCAGCTCTTCCCCCACCCCCCCCCCCCCCCCCCCCCCGCTCCCTCCTTCTCTGAAAGACACACATAACCCTAATATATTACAACTTCGCCGCACCCCATTTCCCTCCCTCGCTGATCCACCAACTCCTCTCTCTCTCTCTCTCTCTCTCTCTCTCACACACACACACACCTGGAAACAAGGGCTCCTTTGAAGCGATGGAAGACAAAATTGTCTCTAATCCATATACTTGAAAAAACAGAAAAGAAAAAGGAACTTTCAGCCTTCTTTATTCAGAGAGTTGTTTCAGTCTCTACCCCATGGTATAACTTGTCAGGGGAAGTACAAAGTTTTCTTCTCAACCTCTCCAAATGAGGAGCGCAGAATAGCCTTTCAACTGGAAGCTTTCCCTTCTTTCAATAGATGCGTCAGGGAATTTTGCTCTACTCCCCCCAATCTTCACTTTACGCCACGCCGACTCCCTTAGTCATAAGGCGTGGAATTAGACCAGGGTAATGTAATTTAGGAACTAGTCCCTTATATTTAATACATAGGAGATCACACAGTCCCTGCAAAATCACCACCCCATTGCACATAGAGCCCCAACACACACACCCCGCACCACCGGTCGATCCACCACCACCGCCGCCGCACTACCGGGGCTTAACCCTATCATAGGGACGAGATTAGAACTGTATTCTTGGTCAAGAGTTGTTCTTGAAATATTTCATTATTCCATCAGTAGGAGTTCTCAAGAGGTCCAGTATATCTATGCCTTTGAATATTTGTTGAAGGGTCGGTGGTGGACAATGATGGGTCTGATAGTGAAGAGAAGAGTGTTGTGTGGTAGATGTGGTTCCTGAGTTAGTGATAGAATGAGTGTGGGGTTTAATGGGCCAATGAATGATGGGTTCGAATTTGGTGCAGAGATTAATTTGTTGGGTAATTGGGGCTGTGGACTATGGCAGATGTGGGCGGGGAGGCGTTGGTTGATGTGATCGGGTTTGAAGAAGTTGGCTGTGGGGGTGATTCGGTGGTTGCAGAGGGTGAATGTGGCGGTGGGGTGGGGAAGATGATGGAATCAGTCAGGATGCTGTGGTGGTGGTGGCCTGGTGGGTTTGAAGCAGTGGACTGTGGTGGTGGTGGTGGGATTGAAGCAGTGGACTCTGGTGGTTGGGTTTGGTTTTGGGTTTGACGGGATGGACTGCATGAAATAGAAAAAGTAATATTCAAAGATTTTACATGTGACCAAATAGTATTTCGACAGATAGGTAATGATAAATTTATGTTGTATAATTGTTGGTTTACTTAAATATTCTTTAGCAAGGTTCCATTAATGACGCGCGCAAACGGCCGTCCATTAAATTTAGACGAATGACCAAGTTTGGTATCAATTGCTAAAAAACTAGAATGTTAGGGTCCATTTTGTCCAAAGTGAAAGCTCAGGACATTTAGAAGGTAATTTGCAATTTAGCCTTTGACGATTCCTCAAGCATGATCTTGAGGAATACAGTAGGCCTATTTGACGACATCCATGATCTCATTTTTTTTTGGTGCAACCACATCCATGATCTCATGATATGTCCTAAAAAAAGGCAGCATGTCAAAACAGTTTAATTTCATCATAACTAATTCTGAGGAGGTATTCTGGACGGGAAAACAAACCCATATAAGACATAGATGGAACTAGAACCCAGAACTCCCTAGTACTCAACTTATACTGCTAAAACCGTTTTCAATGAGTAAAATGCCAATTAGACGAGGTGCAATTTAGATGTAGACAAGGCTATTCACATAAGGCACACACCTCGCGCCATACTCTGGTGCCTTGCATGTCTCTTTGACATTGCCAGTCTTCAAGTCATACGTATACAAGGCTTTCCCAATCTCAATCAGCACCCAATCATCATGCAAGCACAGCACCTTTGCATTTTCATATGCTTCCCCACCAAACACTGCACTGTTCAAGTGAATGTGATATTTGTCTGCCCACATCGTCTCACAGCTAGTCATTTGCATTGTGTTTTGGTGGGCATTAGCCAAAACTTTCACTAAAAGAGTACGCCCGCTTGCATAAGCTAAAGAAAGCTTCCCATTGATCAATCCCAGACATGCATTAAGACCATGAGAGGCACTTAGTACTTGGAACCTTTCCTTTGCCAGATCAAAGGCATGAATTTTACCTTGATTCCCCTGCCAGTAAACGACACCATTCACATGAACCCCTAAACTTGAATTGACCTTCCATCTCGCAAAGCAAATCTCACCAGAAGTTCTCCAAGATCCTTCTTTGGAAGAATAAATCTCAAATTCAGTTGCATCATCAAAATCAGATGATGGGAAGGCACATATGAGCCGGTAAACGGCTTCAAAGTCAAGCAGTGATGGCTCATATACAAGTACAACAGAAGGATCTTTCCCGTGATTCGCACTTGGTATTGGAAGTTTCTTCCATTGCCGGGTAACAGGATTGCAGATATAGTAAGCCTTATCTCCCGTGATGCCCTGGCAACAAAGTAGTCCATTTGATGAGGACCTAATGTGCACGGGGACAGGCAAAAACTTCAAGGATGGGTCTGGCACACCATAAGAATTTGGGTCGAGGGAAATGAACGATGGCAAGTGGTTGAGGGGCTGATAAAAGAGTCCTGATACGGCACGGAATGCAAGTGACTGGGTGTGGGCAAAGAATGGGGATGCAATCTGGAGCTTCCAATCCCTGCAAACACCCCGAAACCTGAAAAGTGATTTTGCCGGAAGAAATGGGAGTGCACTCTCCCTAATTATGTCCTTGAGGTCCATGTATATCTTACTATTCCTGGCTGCAATATTACTTGCCCTCTTTCCACGATCCATTAGTTGCAGTCAGAATTCCTTTGCTGCATCCATATTCCAACTAATTAGCATAAACAATATCTGTATATAGGTGGAAATTTAGTTAATATGACCTCTTATGCAGTTGTTCACTTTGAGCAAGAAAAAACTCATTTATTTCGCAGTTACAGATCCTTTTTCAATTACCGCGATGCCTGCAATTCTGCTATAATGTACATAAATCATGCTCTAATTTAAAAATTAAAGATGGAAATACTATATTAAGACAGTTGGGGTCTTTCTAAGGTAACTATACTCTCAAAATGTGACAATACAGACTTAGATTTTCAAGTGTAGTTTCTCCATCATGTGAGCAATACTCATGAATCTATTATATTCAGTGACACAGCATTACATGTTGGCACATCATGACCATGTTCAAAATTATTTTCTCCATAACAAGAGAAAAAGGATTAAAAGGCCAATGCAGGTACAAATACAAATAAATACAAGAGAGTTGTGAAGGCACCATAAGTATGAAAGTTACTAATCACTTGAAAGATAAATGCCTAGAGTGCATCATTCCTCAGTGAAATTCAACGGTCATAGATTTCTAAAAAGAAAGATAACCATACACCTCCAGAATCACTGATTTCTCTAAAAAAAGGGCAGATGGAGAGAAATAGATATGGAGATTAAAGAACAGGATATAGTTAACAAGCAGATAAAAGTATAAGATATTGACTAGCATAAACACAGTAACACAACTCCCGCATGATTTTTCTAAAAAGAAACTAAAAATGGTCAATTTTTTACCCATACGTATGGTAAACATGTCCAGCCATGCAAATCGTTAGAAACAAAAAGTCTCCGGGCGTGAGGATTGTTAAGGTCATGCCAGACATGACACAAGTTTATATCCCTATGCATACAGCACATCTCGTGCCACAAAAACGTTATTCTTTTTCCATTGCACACTCACTTTTTAATCACTACTGACAAAAATGCAATTAATGATTTAACCTAAACTACATCGTATGGAGCCATGGCCTACAAAAAATTTCTAAGGCATATAAGCATATTCGTTTACCCCAAAATGTTAATGCACTCTTTGGCCAAATCAGCAGGGGCCCTGGCCTCAGGTTCTGAACCTTTTGCATCAAGCTCTGAAGCTAAAAATTAGATATCAGCAATGGGATAAGGGGACACCAGAGGTGCGTAATGCTTATTCCTTCTGATTCACTTGGGCAACTCATTTAATGTCGTCATTTTAAAACTGCTTAATCTAATGACACCCTAGTCTCAAGCTAAAGTAAAGGGAGCTCTTTGACTGCATGCTCCCTCACCTAAACTTCTCCCAAGCCTTGGTCAAGGCAGTACGTTACAACATCGTGACTATTTAACTTTTTCAAGGAAAAAAAGGTACTGGTCAGTGAACACCATTGAAAGTCAAAACAATATACATACTCATTATCCCCAAAGTATATCCATAAGTTCTTCGAATGCAGCCTAACACACTTGCTTTGCATCCATAGCGGCGTTGACAAGTACCTCCTCCTAAGCCACCTCCAACCACTGCTTTTTAGGTTCATACGAAAATAGTTAACCAAAGATATCACAGTCGCATGAATGATAAGAAAACGTTTACGTTTCTGCGTTATTTGGTAATCTGAAACTCTTTATCTTACACAGCTCAAAAAGTATAGAAACAACGAATGACGGGAAAAAGAATCACCATTATTTGGATTTATATCACCTGAACTCAAGTAAGCCTGTGTCCCTTATATAAACCCTGCTCTTCCACTACACTTACATGTACGCAACAGAAACTTCAAGCAATGGCCTCCTATCTCACCAGTTCTAACCAAGTTCGTTTGGCCCACCCTAAACTCTTCTTACGTCATCAAAACGTAATCCACTTTTCCATAAATACTTCATATATCCATTGATCAAGTCCTAACTGTCCTAAGCAGTACTCCTTCGCTAGATGCTACTCTCGCCTTCAATGTGTTACGTGCATCAAGCACACTCCCAAAAAAGAGTCTAAATCACACACTCAAAGAAACACCCTTTTGACTCTCCACTTAAATTTACAGAAAGCAACAAAACAAAGAACCTTCCATCGTAACTACCTAGAAGAACCAAACAAAATCTTAAACGACTCAATGCAATAAAGTGCAGATTTTTAGACCCAATGTTTACCGATAGTACTATTCATATGCAAGTAAAAACAAGCCTGATCAAATTAGCTCATGAATTCAACTTTGGAACCGTTGTTTGGAAAACCGGTTTCGATCGGAAGCTAAACGTTCGCTGAATATTAACCCTAGAACAAGATTACACACGAATTACACTGCAATGGAGTTAAATGATTGTGATAGATATGAAAGAAAAAGAAAGATTAAGATCGGTAGTTTTTAACGTGAAAGTGTAAGAAATCAAACCTCAAATAAAGCGAGACTGAAACCGATCGCCGCCGCCGACTCTTTGCCTGTGGAGACCGGAGAGCAAGTGACAGCATACCACGCACCGTAAAAGTTTAGGGTTTTATATATGGTTAGGAAAATGAGTATTTTACCGTAAAGCCCCCGAAGGGACCGAACTATGATCTTGTTTAGTGGATTAGGCCTCTCAACGAATTTGAATATTGGATTCGACTGCAACGCATAGGGTGTAATTAGAGGAAAGCTTTTAAGTAATGAAAAATATCAGTGATATTCTTTCACCAAACCGAATTTTCGGAACGCCTGATAGATTGTGAAGAATTACTTAGACATCCTTAAGAATTAGTATTAGATTATTAGACGCCGTTAAAGGATAAAAAATCAACAACAAAAAAAAAGGTGTTACAAGTCTACGGCTAGGTTTGAGAAAAATTTTTTCCTCTTTTTTTTTTCAGTTTTTAAAAACTGAAAAAAGGAGCGTTTGGTAACCATTTTTTTTTCAGTTTAAAAACCAGTTTTTAAACTTATGAGTAAAAAAGAGTAAAAAAAAAAACTCCAGAAACTGGTTTTTTTTTCATTTTTGGTTTTTTTTTCTTAGACCACCACCACCACCCTCCCATCGCCGGCAGCCACTTCAGGCGACCACCGCCGGCCGCCGGCGACCACCGCCGGAGATTGTCGGCAGCCACCTCCGGCCGCCGGCGACCACGGCCGGAGATTGCCGGCTGCCACCTCCGGCGACCACTGCCGGCGACCACCGGCGACCACCGCCGGCGACCACCGACGACCACCGCCGGCGACCATCTCCGGCCGCCGGCGACCACCGCCGGCGACTGCCGGCAGCCACCTCCGGCCGCCGGCCACCACCGCCGGCGACTGCTGGCAGCCACCTCCGGCCGCCGGCCACCACCACCGGCCACCACCGCTGCACCCCACCACCGCCACCGCAAACCACAAAAAAAAAAAAAGACAAAATAAAAAGGGTTACCAAACACCAAAAAAAAAAAACCTAAAAAAAAAAAGGGGTTATCAAACACCCACTTGTTTTTATAAAAAAAAAAAAATTAAGCTGCTCTTTAAAAAACTGCTCTTTAAAAACTGAAAACCAAAAAAAAAAATTTGTCAAACGAACCCTACAACTTCGGTCTTTCATGAAGATTCATCGTTGTCTCGTTCATTCTGCAACGGTATTCGTGATTTGTTGCCCGAATCTTCAAATTTAAGACCCTCAATTAAATGAAAACCTTCGACCTAAACCCATTGACATTTAGCCCCATATAGACATCCATCACTTTTTCCTCTGAAGAAGGTAGAAATGGAGGTTTTCGTTTGGGTGAATTACGGAACGTGGGATAAAGGTAAGGGCGAGGGTTTGTTTTCGCTGGTCATTCACTACAAGGAATAAGGCTTTTAGCGACGAGGAAATTCGTCGCTAAAAGCCATAAATTCGTCCCTAAAAGTTTTAGCGACGGAACTATAGTCGCTAAAAGTCCCTCGTATAAAAGTTCGTTACTAAAAGTTTTTAAAATCTATCGTCTAATATTGACTTTTTTGCGACGGATTTATTTATTAATTAGCGACGGAATATCCGTCGCTAATTTTAATTTATTTTCTTTTTTGTGAAATTAGGGAGGGGATAAATGTTTTAGCGACGGAGAGCTCCGTCGCTAAATGGGAATTTTAATGACGGAATATTTCATCGCAAAAACGCTTATAATTAAGTACACTTTCAGCGACGGAATTAATCTGTTGCTAAAAGTCAATTTTTTTTTATTTTTCTATTGCCTAGACCTATAATAAAAAATTCAATACTCAACAACAACGCACAATCCCAATACACAAACAAATATATATAATCGATCATAAAAAATATTTATTATAAAAAAAACTCATAATGTACAAGTCGGGAACCGGATACAGCCGGTTAGGGGAGGGGAGAAGAGTACAAGCCGGGCGGGGGGGACAAGCTGGGACCGGGCACGAGAAGGGGCTCATCAGGGGTTGCCGAGTCCCGGATCTGGATCCTGCTGATCCGAGGCCGGCTCGGCATGTCCAGCAGGGGTGCCCTGCTGATCCTGCTCCTTGATCATCCTTAACACCACCGTAGCAATGCGCTGGATCTCCTCCTCGGTCAACGGACGGGGAAGAGTCGGTGTCTGTGGAAGGGCAACACGGGGTGGGGATGATCCTATCACGGCACGTGCAGTCGTGCTAGGCAGGCCGCGTATGCGGCCTTTCGGCCGATTGACAACCTCCGGTACATCCAGCCATCGCTTCAACGCCCCAGTACTCGCACCCGTACTAGTGGACGCTGATAGCTGTCCGGACGACTGCTCGGAGCCCCTAAGCTGTTCATACGAAGCCTGTAAGAACAGTGATTTAAAGATATGTTAGTGCATTAATTAACGCAACAAACATTGAATAGAAAGACAAAAAATTAACTTAAACAAATTGACTTACATCGATCCGCCGGGCAATATCCGAAACATAGTCGCCCGCCCGGTGCGCCTCGTCCTTGTCCTTCTTCTACATGTGCTTCTGATTATATGTCAGAGCTATGACCTCATCCTCCTCCAGATCCGGGTGCTGGACCGCATTCATTTATCGGACGATGTCGTGTGCCACCAACCCCCCCCCCCCCGTGTGAGTCGGATCTCTGTTCTATATGTTCTCAACCCCGCTCTTACTCTTGGCTTCCCAGCCTGGATCTGTAACCCACAGATCTATCATCTGCATCCATACGGTCAGAGATATCTAATGTGGGGGATATGTCTTCATCTCCGTCATCGGGGCACCCTCGGGCAGCATCTTCTTCACCCAGTCCCGTGCGTTGTGGAGCCATCGGCGGTAATTCTTACCGATGTAAGCAAATAAGGCATGCTGCCCCAGCGCCTGCTGATTAGGCGAGTCAAACGTGAACCCCTCCTGCAAGGCATTCAATAACACAAATTAATTTAAATACTAAATTCTAATTAAACAAATACTATCGCAGAAAAAATACTTCAACGTACCAGCCACTCCTCCCATAGGGACTCCCTTGCAGCGGCATCCCAGTTCTTCCAGTACAGTCGTGGCTCGAAGAATCGGCCCTTCACAAGAACGCCGATCTTCGTCCTCGCCTGATTCTCCAGGATCCTGCCAAATAAGTAAATAAATAAATTAATACAGTTCAAATATAAATTAACACCCCAAAAATTTAAACATAAGGCATGATGTGATTTTTTTTACTTACTGGCCCTCCTGGGTGAGCGTAACTCTCTGTTTACGCTGGGGGTCGATGCGTACCCCGCGTGTCGGGCCACGGCCTCGTCGAGATCCTACAAAACATAGACATTAATACAGTTCAAATGTACTTTAAATATAAGGCTAGTGAAAATTGACTAAACACAGCTATCAACTATACCTGAGGTAGAACCCACGGAAGAAGAAGAATCAACGCTCGTGTGGGATGAATCTGCGTCGGGCTGGGGTTGGAGCTGGAGCTGAGGCCCCGTCTGCTGTACGCGAGCACTCTGTGCCTCGTCATCAGTGGGCGATGACGAGGTGGGACCCACCGGAGAGGAAGCAGCTCAGCGTCCACCCCAGCCACGAATAGCCCGTATCCTATCCATATCTGACTTCGTATAGATAAATTGCAAAGACATTAACACATTACAACAATAATTTGGCAAAAATCATCATCGGCACTATATGTATGAACGGAGCTGCAAAAACACATCAATATGAACAAAGTTCTAAAATGTTACTACATTTTTTAGAACATGTTACAACATTACAAGTCAATCATTTTCAGTTTGGAAATCATCATCATCTTCATCACTAGACTCGTCGTCCTCTTCATCAGTAGACTCAGTCACACCATCTCCAACACTTTTCACATCTTCCGCGCCATCATCTACGACTTCTTCTCCTACATGAAGTGTTGTTGGAAGAGGAAGATCGTCCTCCTCGTTGTTGACCTCAACATGTAACAAGACATGTGGTTGGTCGGCTTGAAAGGTGTCTACCTCACTGTCATATGTCACGGGTAATTTCTTGGACTTGATAACTGTATACCAATGAGATTTGGGATTGACAACGTCCTCCGCGTAAAATACTTGTGCAGCTTAACTAGCAAACACAAAGGGCTCGTCTGATGCAAATCTTGACTTGACTTTGACATCTACAATCCCTTGAGAGCTAACACGGATTCCTCTACTGCATGTGACATCGAACCACGTACACTTGAACATTATCAGGTGGTTTTGGGAACCCAAATATGTTAGCTCAACAATCTCATCTAGCTCTCCGTAAAAGTCCATGCAATTCTTGGCATAACAGTCGCCGTTGACCAAGACTCTACTGTTTTGGGTTTGTTTTGTTCGGTCATCATCTTTTACATTAAACCTAAACTCGTTGATGATATAGCCTCCATGACATGATGCTTGTTTGTTAGGGCCTTGAGCTAGTAATTTCAAGCAGGAGGCCACTGGTCTATATCCATTGACTGAACCTATTGTAGACGATGGTAAAAATTTCAAGCAGGAGCCACTGGTCTATCCATTGACTAAACATATTGTCGATCAGACGTGGTGTCCGTGTCTATGCTAACTAACAGGTATCTCAATCCAATTGGGTCTCATCCTCTGTCAACAATCTCAATTCTCAAATGCTCAATGCAATAAAAATTAATAAAAATCACACATTCAATCCAATTGGGTCTCATCCTCCGTCAACAATCTTAATATTTCAAATGCTCAATGCACGATTAACAATCTATAATCATCAATTAACGACCTAAAATTATCAATTATTAATCTCAATTACTTCAAATGCACAACTAATAACCTAAAATCATCAATTAACATCCTAAAATCATCGATCAATAATCACAATTCTCAAATGCACAATTAACAACCTAAAATTATCAAACAAATGATCAATGTTCAAATGGAAAAAAAATGATTCAAAAATGCACATATCCGATGCACTTGAATTATTTTAATTTAGGGTTCGATTCGATTAGGGCATTTAACTTAGGGTTTAATTAGGGGGTTCTATTAGTTCAATTTAGGGTTCGGTTGACTTGGGACATTAAATTTAGAGTTCAATTTAGGGTTCGATTGGATTTGGGCATTCAATTAAGGATTCAATTAGGGGTTTAATTAGTTTAATTTAGGGTTCGATTCGATTAGAGCATTCAATTTTGGGTCTAATTAGGGTTTAATTACTTCAATTTGGGTTTCAATTAGGAGGTTCTATTAGTCCAATTTAGCGTTCGGTTGAATTGGGGCATTCAATTTAGGGTTCAATAAGTTCAATTTAGGGTCGGTTGGATTAGGACATTCAATTTAGGGTTCAATTAGGGGGTTCAACAGGTTCAATTTAATGTTCGATTCGATTAGGGCATTTAATTTATGTTTAATTAGGGTTCAATTAAGGGGTTCTATTAGTCCAATTTAGCGTTCGGTTGAATTGGGGCATTCAATTTAGGGTTCAATTAGTTCAATTTAGGGTTCAATTGAATTAAGACATTCAATTTAGGATTCAATTAGTTTAATTTAGGGTTTGATTCGATTAGGGCATTCAATTTAGGGTTTAATTAGGGTTCAATTAGTTTAATTTAGGGTTCGATTCGATTAGGGCATTCAATAGGTGACACAATTAAATTGGCTTAGCTACATCATTAACCAATGTAGCAAATTAGGACAAGTTCCAATTAGTGAATTGGACTACGATCATTAGTGAATTGTGTTGAACTGACATTTCATGCCATTAATTCAAATCTATATAAAGCATTCGCATCTTGGCTGTCACACAATTAAAAGGGGCAGGCACATGCTGGTGCTGGGGGGTGTAGTACGGGGCTTGTTGAGAGCCCGGAGATTATGGGTATCCATGGTGACTCAACCAAGATGAACCGTTCTCTGAAGATTCTAGCCTACTTTTTACTCTCGAAATTGTACCTCCCATGATCAGTACAATCTTGAAGTCTCTCTCCTCAAATCAATCCAGCAACTTCTGTCAAAATTTGCTTTGATTTCGTGATATAGCGATACCCTGTTAAGTTATGGACAATCTTGAACTGGAATGACAAATGTGTTTGTTTACTTAAACAAGAAGTTGATTTTATAATGCAGGTGGAATGGTAATGTGAAAGGGTACAAGTCATTAACAAAAAAACCCAAACATTGACCTACTAGATTACATCCAAAATCATTTACATTTGAAATACTCATGACCATGACTCTTCTGATCAAGAAGCGAAGCTTCGTAGAAAGGAATAAAGCGAACTGATTTAGTGGACTTACCTTGTAATAGATGGCGGCAGTGAAGGGCGGCAACGTTGGTGGCGCGCGGCGGTGGAAGTTAGGGTTTTCACGCGACGGCAGTGGAGGGGGATCACCGGAGGTCACCGTCTAGGGGGAGTGTGGAGGTGGGTCACCGTGTAAGTGGAGTGCGGAGCTGAGAACGGCGGTGCGGAGGTGTGATTTTCAGAGAGAGAAACGAGGAGGGAGGAAGAGGCAAATTTGGGCATTTTAATCGAGGACTTTTAGCGACGGAATTACTCCGTCGCTAAAAGTCTGTCGGTGAATGACGTGCTTTACCGATGGAATTTTTAGCAACGGCAAAATTCCGTCGCTTAAATCTTTTTATAAAACTCTCCCAAAAAACTAATTTTGTAAAAAAGTTTTAGCGACGGAAATTCCGTTGTAAAAAAACCGCCATAAAAAATATGTCGATAAATTTTTTTGTCGACGGGACGTTTCGTCAGTAATACTATTTAACGACGGAAGTTTTAACGACGGTTTCTTCCGTCGATAAAGTCTATTTATCAACGGAAAAGATTATGTTGGTAAAAACCCGTTGCTAAAGGCCTATTTTCTTGTAGTGATTTGGTGGTAAATTTGAAGAACATTCAAGCTTGGATATCGATGACAACAACAACGAAGATTAGAATATGGTGGTTACGGTAGAAGAATCTAAGGTGGTGGAAGTTAGAAAGTAGTTGTTGCGGTGGTGGTGGAGGTTTTGACCCTTCTAAATGCTCCTCAATATCGATTTGGTACATATGGAGGCCCGTTTTGTGGTGGTGTTGTAAGGTGATTGGTTGACGAAGATTGGTACTCGTGGATGTGAATACGATGATACTGATGCGAAGTCAATGATGGAAGGTGCGATCTTGGTCATGGTGAGTGTTGACGAGGTGGACGTGGAATGAGATGATAATGATGTTGAAAAATAAACTTTAAATAAAAAAATAAAAAATTTTGGGTGGTGACTAGTAGTATGATAATTGGTGGTTAACTTGGTTTGTTACTAGTGCACATGTTACAAGTATATTATTATGGGTTTATGAAGTTGAGTAGTGGTCTGACAAGCGTGCGAGATAGTGAGTTAGTGGTTTTAATGTTACATGTCTAAGAATTACAATAGTAGCTTATAAAATACTGCTAGTCTAATCATTTCTATGGTGAAAGAATAGTGGAGAGATAAAAGTTTAAGTGTTATTTTGTGTTCTTTTCAAGATCTCTCTATTGCCTCTTCTCATGTTCGTGAGTGTCGAAAGTAAAGTTAATGACCCTTTGTCTCCAAAAAAATGATATCAGAGCCATAACGATCCTAATAAATGCGGGGCGTTAGATTGATAGAGTCCTTACGATTTTGAAAAATTATCCAAATTGGATATTTGATGTGAGAAATTGACGTTTTTAAATACATGAGAATGAGGAATGTCCTTTCATCTTGTCTCAAATCATATGATTTGTCACATATAGAGGGTGTTTGAGATTGATTAAATCTTAGTCAATTAAATCAGGTTTGTGGGTGTTTGGCAAAAGAGATTAACAGATTTAATCCATCTCCAAAAGCTAAAAACTGATTTAATCCATAATCCTCAAAAGTGAGGATTATGAAATTATCACTTTTTCCATAATCAGGTTTGACCATGTAATTTACCATCTTATCCTTATATTTTTTACAAAAGACCTCTCATACTCCTTAATTAATTAGATAATTGCTGGAGTTTATCTCTTCTATGCTAACCTCTTCTCCTACGGCTAAACACAGAGGGATACAACCGCCCTCTTCCTCCATACTATTTCTGTAAATTCTTTTCTCTTCTCATCTTCTAATCTTTTCTTCTATTTTATTGCAAATTGTACTGTAATTGTCATACTCAAGATAAACTTTATTTGTAATTTGGGGATGTTATCGTACTATAAGCAATAACGTGAGATTGTTTATGTTTTTAATTTAAAATATAAGGTAACAACTTTTGTAGGACGTGAAAATAGTTATTTTCATAATTTATTTGGGCATTATAATTATTTACGAATAAAAGTTATGTTAACGTTGCTTGGATATTATAAAAATTGTTTATTGAGTGTCATCTATGGTCATTTTGTCATAGTGAAACTGATTTAACTTTTAAGTACGATCTAATTTACAACTACTTTTGCCAAACAGCAAACTGATTCTGATTAAATCAGATTTTGAAAACTGATTAAGATTTAAGCAGAATCTGCTTTTTTTAATCAATCCCAAACGGGCTCATAGCCGGTGATTTGTAGAAAGAAGTTCGACAAAAGAAAGAAAACAAGGCACTTCGAGTGTTGCAGAAGGCCATCCATCAAGGAATATGGACATGCATGGGAGATTCAAACTCTCCAAGTTTTGCATGGATATTATCGAGGTCATTGCTTTCAATCGTAAATGTACTTATTACTCAAAGAGTGTTGGGTAAAAAGTTGGAGAGAAGATGAGTTCACAAACAACAATTGTGATGCTTTGGAGGAAAAAATTCCAATGGATTCTAGATCGAAAGAAATAGATATGTTGGCAAGTCGAGAAGAGGGTTTTGAAAATAAGGAAGAAACATGAATGAAGCAAATAGAGGATAGAGAACACAAATTATGGTGACAATGCTTAAAATGATAAAATAAAGGATGAGAGCATTTACAAAAAAGGTAAAGTACACGACGATAAAGCGCTAAACATTTTGGGTATAACATTTAATTCTTATGTAAAAGAAGAAAATGTATTTGACTCCTCTTAATTAGATGAAGGGCCACAATTTGAAGTGATATTGGGCTTTTTCATGTGGTTAAGAAAATTGGAATGGTGCCTGACGAATACGATGTAAAGGGTGATCTTTTGCAAATTATGTCAACTGATATTATTGTGATCGACAAGTTGTCATACTTGTCAAAGAAAAACATTTTGAGAAAAGTCAAACATATTAGTGTGGAGAATTTATTGAGTGATACAAGTTGTGTGAACATGAAGACATTTTCCTATCCGGATAAGTTACGCGAAATGTCCAAAGAAAATGGTTAAGACCAAATTCCATATAATCGATGTTAGAAAAATGTATAATATGAAGGTGAACCGCATGCGTTACACCTCAAAAGAGATGGCAAAATATGTTGTTTGTTGATAGGATCGTTCATGTTTATTGATTTGAGGTGGTGATTATAATACGATAATGGGTCATTAATACGTTACAAGTGCATTGCTATAGGTTTATGAAGTTGAATGGTAGTCTAGTAAATTTGCTGGTGGTTAGTGGTCATGATATTACATGTCTAGGAGTTATAATATAAGGTTATAGAAAGCTAGCTAGTTTAATTATTTGCATGGTGAAAGAATAAGTAGAGAGATAAAAGTTTAAGAATTATTACATGTTCGCTTCAAGATCTCTCCATGTTCGGTTCCTAGTTTGTGACTGTTTGAGTTTGAGCATCTCTTTGTGTTCGGAAGCCTATTAATGTTCGAGAAGTTAGAGATGGGAGTGAAGAAAAGAAAAAAGATCAACTTTGGAATTTGAAGAAAGAATTGAACGACATCAACTATATATTAAAGCAAGCTTTCTGAGTGGCAGATTGATACAAGGATACATCTGTTTGCTTTGTTTGACTGTAACTACACTCAAACCTTAGGAACGTGGTTGTAGTTAGTCCAAAGATATTCGACGAAACTATTAAAACACAGATGTGTAACAACCATGTAATTGAAGGATAATGAATATCTTATCTCCTATTCATTGAAATAGGAGATAATCTTACAATCATTAAAATCTACCTCTTAGTTGCACTATGCCACCGTTACAACCATAACAATAAAAAATTGTGCCTAATCTAATCTTCAGTACACTAAAATTGTGAAGAACCTTTTGTGAAAATCAATTCACATTAAAGTTGCTTTATCTTCCAATGAAAAAAGAATTTGAAGCATTGTAATCTGTGAACATTATTTTAACTTTATTTCTATCGCTATAGCAAATGGACAGCTTGTTAACTGCATCCATATATGTTATTATGTGTCGCTGCAGCAATGATAACGAACAATTTTTGTCCTAGAAACTGCCTTGTACATGCCCCACCCTTTGCAACCTTTGTTGTGATCGGTGGTGTACGCCAACAAGCGATGGCTACTCAAGGATACGCCATTCAATTATATGATAAGTCGGTGAACCTAAATGGAAATGACGTATATTTGGTTGTAAATGAACAAAGTATTGAGCAATTGTCCATATATAGCTATTAACCTTGTAATCTAGACACACCATACTATATATATATATAGCACTTATATTTGGTAGGGTCCATCAAGGGGGCCACTTTGATTTGAGTCGCAATAAGCAGTAGACCGCTTAATCCTAATTCCTCCCCAATGTTTACATGAAGGCAGGACTTGATATTCTATTGCTGTCGTTCGACCATATCAAATTCCTAAACAGTAGATCAGTGTTCATTCAAGTCTATTTGGAGCTTAGATATATCGAGGAAGCTCAATGAAAGGGACTGTTCACGAACTTATCTGGTCAAGTATGTCATTAGCTAGCCTTATGGTTGAATGACGTGGACTTACATTTTGTTTTGATGATATCAACACATTGACTATGTTCTAATGTGTGCTTTTAACCGGTGGTCAGTACGTATATTAAGACTCATTCATGAAAACATATTGAAGCGGATTGGAAATAAATGAGCATAAAGTTATGGTGGAGATGCTAGAAAGTTTCATCAAGTGTCAAAGAGCAACAAAGAATGCATAAATAAAGTTACTTTCAATTGTTATTGATTTTCATTATTATGTAACTAGTCTTGGTTTAATGCTTGGATCGATGATTATCGCCTAGAATGACCTTAGGACACCTTGTGCATTGCATATGTATGCATAATCTTTCAAACAGTCTGTTTCTTGGAAATGGGGAAATTTTGGAGCTAATTCAAATTTTTTCAAAAGAATTTTTGGAGCTAAAATTTTCTTATTTTGATAAATCTTTTTGTTATCTTTCAAAGGAAAAAAAAAACACTTCAATCCAATTTTTCTAGAGTAAGTTATGCTCAAAATGAAAAAAAAAAAGAAGGTATTTTGTGAGAAAAACCAATGCAATTGACTGCATTTGGGACAGTGGGTCTCCAAATGTGGATTGTAGTCGACTGTAAGCTACATGAGTCAAAGATAACGGCTAATTTTGCTAAAAATCTTGCTAAAACTTCTTGTAATTGTCATATTGCATATCCACCGGCTTCATCATATGTCATGAAAATCAAATTCAAAGCCTTCGTTCATTATAGAAACATCAATGCTAGTACATTTTCATAATTTACATCATCAAATAGAGCATTTTTTTTTTTTTTTTTTTTTTTTTTATTAATAGTGAGCATCTTCAAGTCATTAATTTTCTCATCTCATCGAGACTTGAGTTTGTCAGGTCTTAGGTGAGTTTTGTGGATCAATGCTCGTTCTTGGTGTGTGGATATTGTCAGGTGTTTGTAAGGATTTTGATCATAACTCAGAAAAAAATTATTGTTACTGGATTATAGTACTTTTAGAAGGGACTTCCTTTAAGATGTAGACGTAAGGTTGAGGGTAGTTCAATCCAAACTATTTAGATTTCCCAATCAAGCATCTCAAGGTCAACCTCTTTACTTAATACTTACTACTTAGTAATTGTTTGAGATTGTTTAGTTCGCATATTAATTGGTTGAGCTTTGTTTATTGATTTATTTGAGAAACGTGTTTTTCATTAGCTTAAATTCCCAATTTATTTTTCAAAAACCCTAACCACACCTCTTCCCTTGAGGGTTATTTTAAATTATTGGTTTCACATGTCAATGATCACACTTGGCTTGATAAAATGACACGATACTTATCAAAGGTTTGAAATTGTCCAACTTCTAGTAAGACCTTAAGTCATACTGATCAACAGCTCGAGCTCATTTTGAGATCACTAGCTCAGCTCGACCTGCAAACTTATTGGAGACAAACCCTCTTCCTTGAGCTAGGCACAAGATCAATAGGAACGTTCATCCGACCAATCCAAACATCCAATCCAATATTACAAACCTGTGTCAAGCAGAAATTGCCTTAGTGTTCAGATGCAGAACTGCAAAGTACCATATGTGTTGGCACTTTCGAAATCCTTCAATCCTAAATCCTTATTTAATTATGGGACAAGTAAAAGCTACTGTTTGGACAATGACTCTGCTTCTTTGCCGTCCTTTGTCATAACTTACTCTACTTTCAAACGAATATTAGATTAGAAGATACGATTATATTATACAAGAAAGTGGAAATAAATGACAAAGGCATTAATTAATTGACCTGAAATTCGACCTTTTCGTCCATATATTGATCCATTTTCGGACCACGAATACTAATTTCACTGAATAAACCCTCATCCATGACTTGGAGGGTTAAACAGAAGCTGAATTTTAACCATCACAATATATAGAAAAAGAAAGAAAGAGAACCATCACTTTGTTAATGAGCTTAGCGCAACATGCGAACAAGAAGTATCTTTCAAGTTTATGTAATCCCTCCCGATCTTTTCTCTCTCTCTCTTTTCTCTTCTCTCTCTTTCTCTCTCTCTTTCTTTTATTCTACAGACCTCTTCAATGAAGCTCCAAGCCATTGAAGTTCCCCCGGGGAAAAACCAGACACGAAGGAAGACTCCAAAAAAGGTCCCCCTCGTAACCTTTGCAATCCTTTTTGCAATCATCCCTATCTTCTACCGTTCCCACAAAAAACTATCCATACCATTTGAGGCTTCCGTTAGACCAACTTCTTTCTCCGATGATCCATGTCCTATTAGCGATACCAACGATGATACACCGTCGTCTAACCCTAGCGAATCTCACCTGGTGGTAGAGGAAAAGATACCACCAAGACCTACCAAACACGATTTGCCACCGGAAAAAGATGACGTGGGAAGACGGTCCGACCAAAGTGACCGTCTTCCCACTGGCCGGAAGGGCAGGCCAGGTCCGAAAGTAGAAGAGGAAAAAGAGGGGATACGACGGAGCGTCAGCGGCCGTCCAACAAAGGGAGAAAGTTATGATCTAGACAAGTGCGACATATCTTCTGGAGAATGGGTTCCAAATTTAGAGGCGCCGTATTACACAAACACGACGTGCTGGGCGATTCAAGAGCATCAAAACTGCATGAAATTTGGAAGGCCCGATACGGGGTTCATGAAGTGGAGGTGGAAACCTAATGGCTGCGACTTGCCGGTGTTTGACCCTTATCACTTCTTGGAACTCATGCGAGGGAAGTCTTTGGCCTTTGTTGGAGACTCTGTTGCAAGAAACCATATGCAGTCATTGATATGCCTCTTATCCCGGGTATCATCTCCCCCACCATCATCGAACACTAATTCTCTTTTAATTTTCTTCATTAATTCTCTTATCATATATTGAGGCATTCCTTCTTAGCAAATGATTTTCTTAAAGGAGTTCATAATATATACGCATCGATAGACATTTTGCATTCAAGTTGCGTATAGCATGAAGTTAGTGTTGATCATCCTTATGGCCACCAACAAGTGAGACAAATTAAACTGCTAATATTACTAAAGACAACCACATAATTGTCCTTACATTTCGGTTTTTATTTTTCATGCCGGAAGCTGGGATCTTTCTTACCATAGAGTATCTCCCAAAAAAATACATAAACAGAAATCTAGTACAATTACATTTGTCACTTTGCTTTGTAGTAAAAAGAGCAAAAAGAATCATAGATTGATAAAATTGGGATATAGTACTGCAAACAAAAGTTTTTGCAGAAAAGTCAGATTACTTAATGCAAAGAAGTAAGAGTCAATCTGTTTCAAATATAGTGGCTAGACTAATCTTAACGTTAAACTTTTGAGTGGTGCGTGGGGGGTGGGGCACAAGTGCACATCGTATACAGGTTTTTAGCAAAATTCTTCGGACTTAGCACTGAAACCTGCGCGTGATACCACTTGATTAGACTAATAAGCTAGATGGACGCAACTCCCGAAGCAGGTAAACTAGTACTATATACATTATTTTAGACTTGTTTTGCGGTTTATTCCTTCGCCTTCTCCAGAAAGCAATAGAGACGGCACAATACAGATTTGGAGTATTATTTAGTTGGAATCATCTAACAATCATTTCTAAGTACAATAATGCATACATAAACATAGAACAGACATTAAAGCCGTCTTTTTCATGTTAATTATTCGCTCCAAAGTCTGGTCAGTTGTACTCTTAAGTCTGGTTAGTATAGCAGTGGAGTATAATTATCTCAGTTATTTCTTTCTATTGACTTTTAATGGAAGCTTAAACTAATATATCTCATTGTTGTGCAAAAGAAGTGTCTATACGTACATTTAGCAGTAAAAACATGTTAAAGGGCACCTTAGGCAGAAGCAGAAGCAAAAACTAGGATCGAAATGTTCAACACTCAACAAAAATATGGGCCTTCAGTCGTTATGAAGGGCTTCATAGTATTCATTAAAAAAATCTTTTAAATTGGTCGTCCAAACAAATCAACAAACATTAAGACAAATGAACGAAAACTCGAGTGGTTCAAACTTCAAAGGCATTATAAGTATTTGGATTGTTATTTATTAAATTAACTCACGTAAAAAGTTGGAAGTTACAACATATATATTCTGGTGAGCATCAAATTGATTTCTAGCAATGTACTTTGTAGCCACAATTAAATATTTTAGCGATAGATACGTATCCATCAAACGGCCAAGATTTTCGAAATTCGCGGTTAGAGCCACTGAAAAAACTCAGGGATCATGTTACCATTTTTGACATAATTTGACGTACACAACATTGTTGTTCAGGCAAAACAAATTATAAAAACAATTGCATTATAATATACTGCTTATTTGACCTTATGAAAGCTTCAAATAATTTTAAAAATTGCAAATAATTTGTTATTTGACAAGATTTCTATTCTTGGACCACTTTAATGCACTGAGAAGATTTCGTGGCAGGTCCCTTGTATCAACTAAAGGGAATTAATTGAGAATTTTTTACTAACATGTGTAGCAACATATTTAGTAATACTTTGTGCTTTGAGCATCCCTCATATGCTATATTCTTAATTTAAGAGTTGCAAGTAATACAACTTTTGACGTCAAATGTTGAGCGCTGATAACATGTCGTCGGTGTTCATGTGTATAAGCTTAATGAACAACTTAGCTCTTTATTTTTTACTATAATAACTCTTTTGCATATGTTTGTCCAGGTGGTATATCCAGTAGATGTTTCCGATACATCCGACGAAAATTTCAAGCGATGGGAGTACAGAAGCTACAACTTTACTATCGCCAAATTTTGGTCACCCTATTTGGTGCGCACTCAAATGACAGACCCTGACGATACAACCCGCCCATTCAATCTCTTTCTCGACGAATACGACAAGTCATGGACCACCCAAATTGATAATTTTGATTATGTTATCATCTCTGCCTTTCACTGGTTTGCCCGTCCGAGCGTATTTTACATAAATCGGCGTGTAATCGGTTGCCTCTACTGCCCAGAGACCAACATCGCCCACAAGTCAGCAATTTTTAGCTACCGAAGGGCACTAAGGACGGCCTTTAGAGCCATAAACAGCTTAAAAAGGTATCGAGGGGTGACATTTGTTAGGACTTTTGCACCATCACACTTTGAGGGTGGACTATGGGATAAAGGTGGTGATTGTGCTAGGAAAAGGCCTTTTATGAGTAATGAGATAGTGTTGGAGGATGATAACTTGAAGTTGTACGAAATTCAAGTGGGTGAGCATAAAATTGCTGAGAAAATGGGGAGAAGGAGAGGATTGAAGTTTAGGCTAATGGATTTGACACCAGCCATGTTGTTGAGACCGGATGGTCACCCTAGTAAATATGGGCATTGGCCGGTTGAGAATGTTACGGTGGCTAATGATTGTGTTCATTGGTGCTTGCCTGGACCTATCGATACGTGGAATGATTTCTTGCTAGAGATGTTGAAGAGAGAGGGCAAGAGCTCGTGAGCAATTTTTTTGAAGGTTTTTCTTTGTTATACTATTCGTTAGGAGAAAGGATCAATTTAATTTTCCTTTTGTAGCTTAGTTGAACTCATTTTCAAACGGACAAGACGGTACAACAACTAAACAAAGAACAAATCTCATACTATGTATATTGACACTATGTGCAATTCAAGCGCTGACTTTCTTGCAGTATTGTCCTAGGGCAGCATTTCTTTTAGTTTCTTGTCTATCTTTAGTGCAACACCAAAATGAAAAAAGAAATATCAACTAATATGACAGCTTGGTTAGTTGGATAGAACACACATCCATTGGAGCATGCATGGCCACATATAGCAGATAAAGTTCTTGTGGCCAATACCACATGTATTTTTGACTAGCAAAAGTCGACGCTTCCTCAAGAACAAGGCATTGCACAAGTGCAATATGGAGTCACAAAACATAGGCTCTTGACGAAGACAATACCAACTTACACGCAATATCATTATTGGCTTTGATAACGAACATTCTATTTGACACGGTCTAATGAAGTTTCTACAATAGTTTCAGCTCTAACAATGCTAGTAAGTATATAAAAATTCTCTAAGGGTAAACAAGAAGAAAAACAAAAAAGAAGGGGAGAGAGTTCAACCAAAGCACTGGTCACCAGGAAGTGGCCCAGGGATAGAGCCTTGCTGAAGAAACTGCAACCCAAACACAACCAAAATGGCGAGCAATGACAAGTAAGACAAGCCTTCCACAGCCCCCAAAAGCCCAAAGGGTCCGTTAGGGAGACCTGAGCCAGTTTTGGACTTGGTGTACAACGACCAAGCCACAATCCCCACAACAACTAGGTAGCTCACACCCTCGAGTGCGCCTATTGAACCCCCTGGTCCGGGCGGGAGGCCGCACCCGGTTGTCTTGAGAGCGTAGAGAGACCATCCAATCACTGGGGTGGAGACCAATCCCCCAACTATGGCCACTTTCTCCGCAACACCATTGCCGCTTTCGCTGCTTTCTTTTGCCATGCTTTGCACCTTAAATGCCGCATGTCTGTGCGTGGAAGTGAACCTAGTATGGCTACTCTGCAGTGATGGCAGTGAGGTTAAGCCTGGAGATAAGAGCAGCATCTTTAAAGCCCCCAAGCTTAAGTGGAGTGGTATGTTCAGAGGGGGCGAGAAGGGAAGGAGGGTGCAAGGCACCCTTCACAGTTTTGTCTATGACAGAGTCTACTCAAGGCACCTTATCCATTAGGCGTCACGTGGCAATCCAAAAGCTACAAAAATTTTATGCCTCTGTGACTACGATGAAAAGTGAGTGACACATAATTCCCAACCCATTCTGGTCGCACCAAAGGCCGACTACGGTCCACTTTGCATGACACGTCCGCACAAGCAACATACATTTTCAACGCTCACAACCGGTCAAAGCATGCACGCTCAAGTAACGTGACCAAGCCTCATGACACTTCGCCCGTCGCCCAACGACGCGCCATGACACTTGCCCAAGGAAGTTGGCCTTGGCCTCCCCCTTGGGGTCGGCCTCGGCCTTGGCCTCCCCCTTGTGGCTTAGCACCTTCACTTCTCTTCAAGAGGCCTTGCATCCTTCGCGACGCCCTTCGCCCGTCATCCGGACATCAACCTCGCGACGTCCGTCGTGCATCACCTTACAGACGTTCGTACATCAACCTCGCGACGTCCGTCGTGCATCACCTTACGGACGTTCGTACATCAACCTCGCGACGTCCGTCGTGCATCACCTTACGGACGTTCGTACAGCAACCTCGCGACGTCCGTCGTGTATCACCTTACGGACGTTCGTACAGCCACCTCGCGACGTCCGTCGTGCATCACCTTACGGACGTTCGTACATCAACCTCGCGACGTCCGTCGTGCATCACCTTACGGACGTTCGTACATCAACCTCGCGACGTCCGTCCTGCAACAACCTCCCGTCGCCCGGACACAACTCCGCGACCCCCGTCGCCCGGACACAACTCCGCGACCCCGTCGCCCGGACACAACTTTGCGACCCCCGTCGCCCAGACACAACTCCACGACGCTCATCATCCGTCGCCCGGACGTCGTCTCCGTGACCCCCGTCACCGACGTCCGGGCGTCACACTCCAACACTCCGCCGCGCCCGTGCGCCGCGCCGCTGATACAGTCGTGCCTCCAGGCTCTCTGTCACACTACCGTGCCCCCGGCACCATAAGCACTTTGTCGCGCCCACGCCATCATTGACACAAACATGCCCCCGGCACCTCACGCACTCCGTCGCGCCCATGCGCCGCGCCATTGACATAGACGTGCTCCTGGCACCTTACTCACTTCATCGCGCCCATGCGCCACAATCATATCATCATGCCCCCGGGCACCACACTCATTCATCACACCATGCGCACCTTGCCTTGGTCATGGAACATGCTTCAACCCACTCTCCGGAGTGTACATCATCCGCGGGGATAGGCGACTCCTCCGGGACACTATCTCTGCCAGGGAGCTCTTCAACTCCCCTTCCGCCAGGTAGACGGCTCCTCCGGGATGCTACCTCGGCCAGTCGGGTAGACGGCTCCTCCGGGATGCTACCTTGACATGCTCCGAGTGCTCCGGCACAAGGACTCACCCGCGGGGATAGGCGACTCCTCCGGGACACTATCTCTGCCAGGGAGCTCTTCAACTCCCCTTCCGCCAGGTAGACGGCTCCTCCGGGATGCTACCTCGGCCAGTCGGGTAGACGGCTCCTCCGGGATGCTACCTTGACTCGCTCCGAGTGCTCCGGCATAAGGACTCACCCGCGGGGATAGGCGACTCCTCCGGGACACTATCTCTGCCAGGGAGCTCTTCAACTCCCCTTCCGCCAGGTAGACGGCTCCTCCGGGATGCTACCTCGGCCAGTCGGGTAGACGGCTCCTCCGGGATGCTACCTTGACTCGCTCCAAGTGCTCCGGCATAAGGACTCACCCGCAGGGATAGGCGACTCCTCCGGGACACTATCTCTGCCAGGGAGCTCTTCAACTCCCCTTCTGCCAGGTAGACGGCTCCTCCGGGATGCTACCTTGGCCGGCCGGGTAGACGGCTCCTCCGGGATGCTACCTTGGCCTGCGGAATAGACGACTCCTCCGGGACACTATCTCCGTCAGGGTGCCTGCGTGACTGGCCTACGTGCTCCGGCACTGGGGGCTTGCGTCGGCACCCCTAGGGACTATGACCCCCGGGTCACTCCGAGACGGGAGCAGGTCTTCGGAGGGCATCGCGCCTAGTTCACCTGGCAGTTGGGCGTCGGGTCTTCCCCACCGCTGCCAGGCCTGTGGGACTCTGCAAGGGCTTGGATTGGAGGCTAGATCAAGGGGGTTCTCTGGCCACACCGATGCGGTGGGAGCCAGTCTTTCCAGACAGACAGAGCGACGCTGTGAGGAGCAGGCCGGTTGAATATGCGATCCGACAGTCCGTGGAGCACCGGCACCCGTGGACCCCCCGGTGACGTGTCACTCCCGGGGAGCGCCACGTGTCGGTTAATGACATCATCATCTCAATCTCTATAAATAGAGGTCTTGAGAATTCATTTGAGAGGGTGACAACAGTTGGACATTTTCAGAACATATTTCACTTTCTCACTCTAGAATCCTAAAGAGAGAAACATACAGGACCCTGACTTTGGACCTAAGCATCGGACTGTGACTGTCGTCGTATATTCATCCTGCGCTATCGCCCTCGCAGCACTGCCACCCTCAAGCTCTGTCTGGGAAGCCCTTGGTCTCTGCCTTTGTTCTACCCTTGCTGTCTCTCACTTTGCATACTTGGAAGCTGACACGGACTGCAGCCTTTGTGGCACCTCCACGTAAGTACGAACCCACTTTCCTTGGCATCACACATAATTTGAGATCTTTAGCGGCAGTTGAGTGTTTTATGTCGTTTATAACAAGGACTCCAATTTAAACACAAACACGGTAATGAACTTGAGTAAAATACGACACATCAAATACACAGAGAATTAATAGTCCGTTGAACGTTGAACCTTGAGGAATCGATGAATTTTTCTTTCATAGTGAAGTGCGTGCATAGAGTGAATATCATCTCCTTGAGGAAACATTTTTTTCCGGTAATGTACGTCTAAGATGAAATGATAAACAAAAGACCTGATATTAGGGTGATAAATAGTGTTAAGTTAATTATCTTAGACGCAAATGTTTACCGTCATCTGCATAATGAGCCGGATATCATAGTCTTGATCCTAATCTTATATATGGTAAAAAAAAATAAAAATTCTCGCACCAAAAGGCTTGATATCAAGGAATTTCACTTAACATCTTTGCTTTTATTTTTTACAGAAATGCATTGATATCAAGGAAAAATACAGTATATAGCTGGAAAGGAAACTGCTATTACTATAAACTTTACGCCTTCATAGACCAAACTTCATAAGACTGAGCTGTGTATGAGCGAATGGCAAACAGATAAATAGACTCCTACCATAACCATGAGTCAAAAGGAATGATCTACTGAGTAAGAATGAGGGTGAATGTGAGTGTAAAAGACCATTATAATTTGAATTTGGAATGGTCTACTTTCCTGCTGTAAGACACCAGCTCTGTAATCTCTACTATTTCCACTTTACGGCTCTGATGCAGTTGTTTTATCAAGTAAATTAACAAGGAGTATGAAATGAAAAAAATGTCATCGATGATTTAATGCAAACTACGTTGTTTTAGAAGTCTACCTATGACAACCTATTTAAAGGTGCAATGATAGATTTATTCGCTATAATGAAAAAGCTCTGGAGTAAATTGTGCATGAGAAAAGATAAAGGAGGAATGGGATTTAGGGACTTGCGGACTTTTAATATAAGCACTCTTGGCTAAGCAAGCATGGAGGCTATGCACCAACAGGAAAAATTCAGTGCTTTTCAAGGTCCCAAGTACAAAGTATTTTAGGACCTTGAAAAGCACTGTTAAAAGTCTCCCTCCGTAAATTTACGGAGGAAGACTTTTTCGGGGCAAAACTTAGAAATAGGCCGTCGTTTACTTGGCATAGCATCTTGGCAGCTAGAAAAGTAATAGAGCGGGGTTCACGCTGGTGGGTTGGAAATGACAAAACGATTTTAGTCTAGTGAGATTGTTGGATGAAGATCATGAGAATTCAAAGGTACTAGATGAGAATTCAAAAGTAGTCGACGCTTTAGTTGATACAGATCTGAAGCAATGGAGGAGGCTAGGGAGCTAATGAATATTTTTTGGCCAAATGAAGCAAGATTATTGATCAGACACCTACGATTTGGAAGCTGTACACAAGAGGATTGACCAATTTGGCATCAGAACCAAATGGGTAGTTTCTCTGTTAAAATTGCATACAGATTGATTACGGACCGGATCTTGTTCAACGAGTGTGGAGAAGGGAGGAACAAGCTGCAACTCAATCTTCATGGAACTTCCTATGGCATTGCAATATCGCAGCTAAAGTAAAAGTCTTTTGGTGGAGAGCGTGCCTTGAACGTTGCCTAGTAATTCCAACCTGAGCAAAAGACAAGTTATCACTAAAGATTTTTTTGGGGTTTAAGGAAAAGAAAAGGAGACAACATATGATATTGCATATTAAAGGAAGGTCATTTAGCACGATAGGTTTGAGCCCTTGGTTCGATTTACACCTACGAATTGTCAAAAAGGATGGACTTTGGAGGGTCAATACACATGTGGTGGATGGAGATGGACGAACATCTGGATGCAAAGGACCTGAAAATTTTCATTTGCTGTATTGGTCTTTGTGGAAGAGCAAGAACGATAAAGTCCTCGATCAATGGCTTTGAAAAACCAGCCTTACATATCTACACTGAGGCCTTCTATTTTTTTTGAGAACTTTCGGACAGCCCAAGATGCTCACGCTGAATAGCCATCAAAGATCCCCATTGTTGCTGCTAAAAACATGCTCCGCGTACACTGCGGAACCCGAGCCTGGACCGATGACCTGCAAGACAGAAAACGAGTGACCGCCGGATGGAGTTCCCGGCGGAGAACTCTCCGATGCTTAAGTCAGAACGCAGCTACAGAATAGTAACTCTGAAAACACATGAATTGTGTAATTTTTTCATACCTGGAGAGGTAGACCCCTTTATATAGCTGTAGGAGAAGACTCCTAGTAGGATTGGGCCGTGGACCAGATGTGTTAGGATCACGTTAGGATTCTCGAGGATCACGTCACAATCCTTAATAAGATAATAATTGATCTCCCAGTTTGACTGGGATTGCCGGGTATTCCCCAATTATTGGGAGTTATATTTGAGCTATATCATAAGCCCCCTACTTCCTTAGCTAAAAATGTTTGGCTGAGAAAGTTTATACCTGGTGTCTCGAGACACGCGTCAGATTTGTAAGTGATTCTCATCCACTTGTAGGGGTAACAATATTTCTCTCTTCCATGTGCTCCGACCTAAGCGGGAGCTTAAGCCTTAGAACTTTGCCCAAGTAGGGCGCTAGAACCCTAGCTCTCGAGAGCTAAGTCTTAGAATGCCGCCTGAGTAGGCTATTCAGAATCATCTTTAGAAAGACGAATCATGGGTTCTCGAGAGAGGACACAAAGCTGTGCATGCAAGTTGTTGCATGTGCTAAGTGTTTGAATGTCCCCTCGAGGGGTCACCTCTCCTTTGGAGGGTGTTCATTTTGAGCAAGTGTGTGTTCTTGAGCTTGAGCCGACCACATCATGCTTGCGTTTTACTTTGTCGCGAACTCTTATCATCAGATAAGAGCTAGCAAATAAGCCTTGCACTCACGCTTGGCTAGGTTTTGAATTGACAAAGAATGGTGGGGGGATGAAGTCCCATAGTCCTTTGCCATTTCACGGGTTAGAACTGTAGCTAAACCGTTCTGATAAAACTCGAGCTCTATCCTATCACCCTTGGGGGTGTTCGTCCCTCGAGGGACCGCCCTAGAGGGCTGGTGGAGCGCGGAGCTCATGCAACTACCCTCGAGGGTTTGACGGAATTTAAGAATTCTCGTCATACACGCCCTCGGAGGCGGATGGAGCGCGGAGCTCATGCAACTACCCTCGAGGGTTTGACGGAATTTAAGAATTCTCGTCATACACGCCCTCGGGGGCGGATGGAGCCGGAGCTCATGCAATTACCCTCGAGGGTTTGACGGAATTTAAGAGTTCTCATCGTACACGCCCTTGGGGGTTTAACGAAACTTTAGAGTCCTCGTTGTACGCGCCCTTGGGGGTTTGACGGAACTTAGAGTTCTCGTCGTACGCGCCCTCGGGGGTTTAACGAAACTTTAGAGTCCTCGTTGTACGCGCCCTTGGGGGTTTGACGGAACTTAGAGTTCTCGTTGTACGCGCCCTTGGGGGTTTAACGAAACTTTAGAGTCCTCGTTGTAAGCACCCTTGGGAGTTTGACAGAACTTAGAATTCTTGTCGTATGCGCCCTCGGGGGTTTCTCGCCCTTGTTGCCACGGTGCTAAATAAGAAGCCGCTGGTCATGGAGCTCGTAATATGGTTGCTGTGGCGAACCTTTCTGTCTGATAAGACATAAGGCATTAAGCCTGTATGATCTCATAAAATATAAAGCCCCCCAGCCTTTGTGAAGGCGTGGATATATAAAGACGGCTTTTAAGCCCATATGTTGGGCCCGATCGCAAGAAGACCTGTACGAGCAATATAGAAGACCATATCTGCCTGCTTGACTGGACGTGCATATAAAGCTAGAGGGCATGGAGTCCGTCTGAGCAAGATGTCACTGATGATCAGTAGATAAGTTGTCGAATTTAATCGATTTACTGAGAAGCAACTAGATTCAGTTTGCTTGGTTGCATGAGCTTGAGCTTGCAGTTGTTCCATCCATATTAGCGACGCTATTGGCGAAGTGCTCTGATTTACTGATCGAGGTCACTGTGTGACCGAATATCAAGAGACAATAGGTAATGCCAAGTCGGCAGGATGCTGCAGTAGAAACCCTAGACGTGACTTCAAGTCGCAGGGTGCTATGAATTTGTTCCTTGCTTTACGAAGTGATTTATACGTCACTGTTAATGCTCGCAGGCGTAGTTTAAACCCTTGCAAGAAATAAAAGTATGTGACTGAAAAACAGCTTTTGAAGCAATAAAGCATATAAAATGCAACTATGTTTTTAACACAGAAATAAAAGCGGTGTTCAGACACCGCGGCCCCATTAGGATTTTATCGGTTAGCCGACAGGGTGCGTTGCACTGCGTGTCACAGGTGAGCTGGTCTTGCTCCATTCTTCTCTGAAGACCGAAGAGCCTTGGCTTGTGGGCAGATCCGGCCGCAATCAGGGAGGCGGCAGAACGGTGCCGGCACTCGGCGCAACTCCGGCGAATGGGATGGCGCCGTTGTGGCTTGGACCTTTGAACGAACAGGTGGCTGTCGGATTTTGCGACGGCGCGGCAGTGAGGCATCACCGTGGCGAGGCGACGGTGACGGTAAGTCACTGTGAGTCGACGGCAGCGCCGTCTTGTGCGGCGGTGGCGCTTGTATGGTCGCAGATCTGGAGCATGGGTGGCCGGCGGTTGGATATGAACTGGATGGGTAGGTGGCCGGCGGCGCCAATGTAGGGTAACGGTGAAGGACGGCGGCGGTGCCTTTGCCGTGGTAGTGGTGGCGCAGATCGAGAGTTGGTGTGGTTTCTTCCTTCCATGTTGAACCTTCTCAAAAGCATGAGAATTGCTGCAGCGGTGATGGAGGGCTGTCGCGGTGGTGTTGCTCCTCCGCGGTGGCTATCGGCCGATGTTCCTCCACGGTAGCTGCACGGCGCGATGTCGACAGTATTTTTCCAGTCGTCGCAATAGCATAGATCTGGAGCAAGGCCGTGGCGATGGCGCGGCGTCGGTGTTTTCCCAGAGAGCCTGACGTGGCGGTGACGGTGATGGGCTGCCTGACACCTACGGCGGCGGCGGTGATGGTTCTCGTCGTCGCAGTGGCGACGGCGCCGTTACTGCTTCTGCTTCTTTTTTTTTATTCTTTTTCGTTGAGATGCTTGTTGTTGCCTCCAATAGCTTTGCGTCGTTGCACGGCCAATTGTGGTGGCTGTGGTGGTCCTGCGACGTTGCCTGGTGGATCGTCAAGGGTTGTTGGTAACCACTGATGCTGGCTGATGGCGGCGGGCCTCCTGTCTGAACCTTAGCGGAGGCTGATCGAGGTGACTTGGTTGCCAGCAACAGCTTGTTCTGTTTCTGAAGTTTTTTTTTCTTTCTTTGATTGCGACGACAATCTGACGTTGTCGGCGCTACGGCAGATTGCGGTGAGACTGTTTGACGACGGTAGTACCGTCGATCCCATTGGTGATGACTCTCGTAGTGTGATGGTTGATCGGGCGTGAGGCTGCCCACGTAGGTACCGGTGGTGCCGCTATAGTTTAGGGTTTTGCCCATGGCGACAGAACAGCGTTTTGGTGCCTGGATGGTTGAATTTTGAGACCTTCGGCGGTGGCGGTGATTCTGACGCGTTGCCACTGTTGCTTGCAAAACGAGCGTTTTAATTTTCTTAAGGTCGATTGGCTAGGCTGCGCGGGTCCCACGGATGGCGCCAATCTGTTGCTGCTAAAAATATGCTCCGCGTACATTGCGAAACCCTAGCCCGAACCAATAACCTGCAAGACAGAAAACGATTGACCGTTGGGTGGGGTTCCCGACGGAGAACTCTCTGATGCTTAAGTCAGAGCGCAGTTACAAAATAGTAACTCTGAAAAAGCATGAATTGTGTAATCCCCCCATACCTTGAGGGGTAGACCCCTTTATATAGCTGTAGGAGAAGAGTCCTAGTAGGACTAGGCCGTGGGCCAGATGTGCTAGGATCGCGTTAGGATCCTCGAGGATCACGTCACAATCCTTAATAAGATAATAATTGATCTCCCAGTTTGACTGGGATTGCCGGGTATTCCCCAATTATTGGGAGTTATATTTGAGCTATATCACCCATCAAATGGAGACGACCACCTTCAGGGATCTTCAAGGTGAATTTCGGATGCTACTTTTTTAAAGAATCGAAGACAAATCCATGGGAGTAAGCGTGGAAATATGAGACCATGCAGGGATGTTCTTTGCTGGTATGTTCAAGAACTGTGGCGGAGTAATGAATGCGCAGATCATGCAGAAGCTATGGCAGCATATGAAGCTGTAGAGTTTGCAAATGACACTGAATTTTGAAACATACCGGTGAAAGGAGACTCCGCTAATGTGATCACTGTACTTTCCGAAAATGAAAAAGATAAGTTTGTTATTAGAAACATTATCCAAGATGTATAGAGAGATGCATTTTCTTCCAATAAATGTGATATTAGGTTTTTGGTAAGATTGTAACGTAGTAGCCCATGAGAAGGCCAGTTAAGCAAGATTTCTTGATGATTTTTGTTCCTTTTTTTTTTTGGTCAAACGGATATTGTATTAATTAAAAACATTGAAGTACAACCAAAGAGCAAAAACTAATGTTTGGCTCTAGAAACAGTGTACAAAAAGTACTAGAAAAAGAGTACAAACAACAATAGATGCTTGACCCTGGAGCTGGCCAACGTGGCCTTGGAGGAAAGCAGTAACGATAAATATTATCACTATTAGATTTTGAAAATCCAGATCAAGTGGTAACAGGGTGGAGGAGATGCCGCTGGGCATCAAATCCATGGGCCGCATAAAGTGGCAGTTTACATTATTGCCGCGGTCAACATCGGAACCAAAGGAGATGGAGCCGGTTCCCAAGGCCGGATCAGAACGAACCGTAGCTTGAAGGGAAACAACATCATCCATCTCTATTAGATCCGCCATCTTCAAGCCACAAGTCCACCAAATCGGACCCGCATTGGAAAGCTCAACCCAAACCAACCGGAACGGAGGTCCGGTGACTACGACGGATCTAGACAAACCTGTCAGATCTGAGGGTAGCGAATGGGAGGAAGTAATTTTATGGCTGAAGGATAGCCGATCTGTGAGTGGTGGTGGAGATCGGCGGGTGGAGGAGGGTGGCGGCGGATGGAGGCAAAAATGGGATGCCCAGAAAGGATGAACAAAAGAGGTGAAAAACAGGAGCAAAAGGAGATGGAGGAAGCGAAATAGCACTGAGAAGGCCTCCCCTTCCACTCTCACAGCCATGGGAGCTGGAGGGGGAAGGGGCGGCAAGCTGGGTCTGATGGAGAGGCTTTATAGTAGAGGCGAGAGAAGATTTTTTGCAAGGGTTTTCACCTATCACCAAGTTTTTGTTCCTTGGATGGAGGAGGCACCCCCGTTGTTATGTCATTCCTCCTTAAAAATTGAATGACTAATAAAATTAATTCTATTTCCAAAACCAAAAAAAAAAATTATTTGATATGATGGGATCCCTTCGAAGAGTTCTTGGCAATTATTAATTTTGAGACTTTGCTTAGACAAATAAGCTATATGGAAGTCATGTATTTGTTCAAGAACTTAAAATGCTTGTATATTTGTTACAATATTTTGGATAAATTGCAAAAATGGTCCTCTTCTTTATATTTTCATTCCTAGTTGTCCTTGTTCATTTAATTTGATCGGGTTCGTCCTCAACAAAAGCTTAAGTTTTTAATTGATCCTTTATGTCAATTTAGTAAAGGCAAGTTTTGGAAGGTCAAAATTATAAACTTCCTAACTTTTTTTTTTGGTAAATGAGATAGTGACATTAAAAAGTAAAAGTTACAACAAAATTGTTTGATCAACCGTTTTTTCTCTTTTGGCATTTTCCAACATACAAAGTCACGACCACCGTGACTATTACAAAAGTAAAGTAAGAAACTAGATACAACTACAAACATGAAACAAAGGAAGGCTATTGCAAAGTAAATCCGCAAGGCCGCATGAACATATGGTGAACTTGTCGTCCAAAAGAACCACATCTCAAGCAATAAGTCACCTCACTTCAAAATCCACAACCTTTCACTTGGCACACGATCACTTCCGAGCACCATCAGTCCCTGCTACTGAAAGGAGAGTTAACAAACACTAATGGTAAAGGAGGTCCAAAGCACTCCACCCCTCCCACAAAATTGTTTACCCATAAGAGATTTACATCAAGCCTCAAACCCCCCCCCCTCCCCCCCCAACCCTCCCAAGGTCCTTCCCCATCCCCCATCCCCCCTCCCCATAAACCCCAAATCCCCCCGACACCCTATACCCCCCACCCCTCCCTCCCCAAGGACACAAACACTAGCTTCTCTAAATAAGCCTATCTAAACAAAAGGGGGAGAAAATTAAGTCACCAAGCTGCCCCTCTAAAAAGCACCTTGACTATTGGACAACTGCCTTAAAACCCAAATACTAAATTACTCTCAACAGAGGCAGGAAGCGGTAGGAAGCGAAAATTGAAGAGTGAGCAGCAGGATTGGATCACGATCGTTGTGATTTTAATTTTGATCAGTCAACGGCAAAATTTCTGGTGACTGCCGGCACATTTTCCGGTTACTGCCGGCATTTTTTCCGGCGTAGATTCCAGCGAACACTGGCGAGAGATCACTAAGCCCATATTTGAATCTCCTTTCTTCATCTCGCGGATCTGATCAAGACTTCTTGGATCGGATTCTTATAGATCGAGAGGGTCTAAAGATCGATAATAGGTCATCGATCGGAAAACATTATGACGGAATCAGGTCAACCACCACCGATCACATGGATCTGAAGAAGGTGAGGGGCTGATCCCGAGTCGCTGCCCTCGACCACCCACACTGCCGCCGGCCACCATAAGAAAACACCTCGCAAAGCCACCACAAACACAACTAATCTAACGAAGACAAAGAGAAAAGAAAGAAAGGGGAGGGAGGGGAGATATGGCTACAAGCCACCCCCTCCCCCCATCGGCGTTCAGTGATGGTAAGGTTTAGAGATAAGTGAGAACAATTTATTTTTAGAGAGAGAAAAATTCAGATCTATTTCCATTAAAATTCCTAACTTGAAACTGTCTTTCTTTGTGTTCAATCTTCGAAGATTTCTTTCTCTAGTCATGAACTCCAAATTTAGGTTTGAATTTATAGTCTTGCCCTGCTCAAACTTCACCTAACGGACTAAATTGAGTTGCATTTACCTTCTGAACCAGGAGTCTTCAGAACTTCTTTGGTTTGCCGATTTAGTTTAGTTGTTTTACGGGAAAGGACCAACTATAACATGGTAGCTTTTGTTGACTATGAATCTAACCAAATTCAAAAGTTAAAGACAAACCAGAAATAAAGATGAAAAAAGAAGGACCCTTGTCATAGTTTACTCCAATTCTTTTCTATAAAATTTTGACATGTTAGAGCACAATGCACAACGCAATTCAAGTCCACATTATTGCAGAAGTATATTTCGAGATTTCTAAGCCTAGGGTTTGCAATTCTCAGCACTACCAAATTTCATGTTCCATCCTAAATGCAAAGAATCGCAGCTAAATCATCTTCTCTTTGCAAATGATCTATTCCTCATGGCCATAGCTATAATTAGCCTTTGACATTGATAAAGAATACACTTAATGAATTTGAACAATTTGTTGCATTATCTCCTAAATTGAACAAGACTGTTATCTACTTGATTGGGGTTGATGACAGCAGAACAATATCTTTGGCAAATGTCATTGGGATCCCTATTGGTGCATTTCATGCCACTTATCTCGGAGTGCCCCTAATCTCAACAAAATTGCAATATAGGGATTGCAATATCCTTATTAAAGATCGAAAAACAAGATCTCCAGCTGGACTAATAGATACATATCATATGCCGGAAGAATTCAACATGCCACATTTGTTCTTCTCAACATGCAAATCTATTGGTGTACTATATTTTTATTACCCAAGAAGATCATAAGGCAGATTGAACGCAAAATCCGATCATTTATTTGGCATGAAAAGGATGTGAAGTGCAGTGGTGCTAAAATTGCATGGAATGAGGTATGTCTACCTAAAAAGGAGGAAAGATTGGGAATAAAAAGTTTGGAAGAATGGAATAAAGCTGTTACTTGTATATGGGTTGAGTGGTGCCATATATACATCATTAAGGATAGGCACCTTTGGACCTTCAAATTACTAGTGATACTATCATGGGCATGGTGCAAGATAACGAGGATTGGATCCCAATTCAGACCTTCTTCACTTACCAGGTAGAGAATGGGAAAATTACTTGGTTGTGGATGGATAGTTGGCTGAATGGGGAGTCAATCATAGACAAATATGACCAGAGAATAGTCTTATGATTCAGGCTTGGCAATCAATACCAAGGTGTTGAGGGGAACACTTGGAGATTACCTACTAAGATCTCTGGCTATAAGAGACTTAGACCTCACTCTTAGGAGTGTGGCATTACCAAGCATTCAGCAACCTGATAAAGTGCTTTGGAATTTGCAGCCTAGTGGACAGTTTTCTGTTAAAACTGCTTGGGAGGCTATAAGAACCAAAGCAGCAATTATTGCCTTGTTGAAATTGTTATGGCCAAATGGGAACATTCTAAAATGCTTTATGATTCCATGGATGCTCTGTAAAGTGGGACTGAGAACTAAGGACAAGCTAAAGAAATAGAATGTTATTCAAGATGACCACTGCACATTGTGCTCCAGTCATCAGGAAAATACAGATCATTTATTTGTGCAATGTCCTTTTGCTCAAGAAGTACGGAAGTTAAACCTTGGAAGACTGAAACATGTATAACATTACAGTTCTAGAACAATTTCCGGCAATATGCTACTCAGAATTTCAAGGATAAGGGTTTTAGAGCCAAACTGTGTAAACTTGTAACTGCAGCAATAGTATATGGGATCCAAAAAGAGAGACATATGAGGATTTTTGACCAAAAACAAACAAATCCTCAAGGATGCTTTAGTGTAATTCAAAGATGGATCCAGTTCAGGGTAAGGAGCTGGCCTCAAGCCCCATCAACCTTCAAGAACAGAGAGTTGAGGCAAGCATATGGAGCCTAGGGAATTCTGTGCTAAAGCCTTGAAAGCTGGAAATTGGAGGCAGTATAGGAAGAAGCAAATGTTGGACGGCTAGAAGGGCTTTAGCGTGAAATGTAATCCTCTTGATTGTGTATAGCTTTGAGCTTTATGGAATATAAAGACTTTCACCCAAAAAGTTTTCCGCACTAGTTGAAGAGTGGTTATGTGTGAAAGGAACTTTTAATGCGTAAATCAATACTTAAATATAATAATTAATAACTTTTGATAAACCAAACATAGTCGGCTATATTAGTAGACAGGACAAAAGTGCCTTTATGGCTCTGCCATGAGTTGTTTGATGAAACGATGAATAAACAAAACAGTAAAAACATCTCAATCTGACAAAAGCAAATTTATTGAAATAATAATTAGAGACGATAGATTTCCAGAAACAACTTTTAAAACGGTTTACCAAATTAAAATGTGTTATTCCCAATTAATTTATCTTTTTCTTGAACATAAAATAAAATAAAATTCTCCTCAAAGTCCAATACCAGTGTTGGGAAATAAATAATACTTTTTTCTTGAACTCTTTCCCGCACATTACAAAGTACAAACACGAGAAATGCACCCGCATCTCGCACAAGTGGTGCAGTTTGTCCAATTAGCTAAGGTAGTAGTTGGCACACCCACCCACCGCTCAGATCCAGCCCATCCACTCAAGGTCCAACAGCTGTGTGTCACACCCAAAATACACATATCAATATTCAAAGGCGCTGATACCGCTTTTTCAAAATATATATTCGGTTCGGACAATGCCCACCAACCAACCAACCCCACACGTTGTCCGGTTCATCCGCACGTGAAAATGACTGGTTGAGAAACCCCTTTCAGGCGCCTAACGCGTCATGATTGCTTGGAATCATCTGCTCCTCCAAAATGCGGTATTTTCTAATGTCAAAAACTATACTACTCCATCCACATATAGAGAGCTCAGACACACCAGCCCACCGTACGCTCATTCATATCAAGCACCGACCATCTCTGCACCCCTTGATCAGTGGCAATCACCAAGCCCCCCTCTTATCATCTGGTCACACGTGTCACCAGAAAAGACCCCAGAGGATTGGTTGGTTGATTCAATGTAACACATGGATTAGACCATATATCTACAAGCGTTTTACAAGCCAATTAAAAAAGGGTCTCCAAGAGTTTCAACAAACAAGAAACATTTCCAAAAAAAAAAAAAACCCAGATATCAAAAGGTTTTTCGCTCTTACTTTTCCCTCCCAACACACAGATCCTCCTTTTGAATTGCGTCACAAAGCGGGACATTTACGCGGGGTGAGCCCAGTTACTTAACTGCCATTTGAACCACAGAGCAACGGCTCCAAAGGGGCCAGCCAGCTGGGTCACTCTAGTAACGACTTTTTGAACATTGTCAACCCATCAAGACATACTTTCCCTCCTAAAATTTTTGAAGTTCCAACTTCCATCTTCAACGGATGAGCAATATACCGCCAAAACATATCCCAATTCTTGTTCTTGAACTAAAACTTGCTACTGGTGCTTCGCAGACTTGGTATGCTCGACCGCGTCATTATCTTCCTCGTTATCATCACCATCATCATCGTCACCATCCCTCTTCCTCTTCTGAGACGAAGAAGATGGAGGCAGCACCTGAACTTCATCATCTTCATCATCAACTTCTTCCTCCATTTCAGGATCATCATCTTCATTCACAGGGTCCATATCACTGGCACCAGCATTCTCCTCAACCTGCCTGACTGGTTGAACCAAGTAGCCCGCGTCACAATCTTCTTCCTGCCATTGAAGCAACATAACATAACAGTGAGCGAGTGAAATACTCGAATTCTGCATCTGGGGTGGGGTGGGAAGAGGCACTCAGTAAACAAAATTAACAGTTCCACAGCTACGAATGTTGAAATTCACAGTTTGCACTTGGATAGAAGCAACAGCAAACAAACATACGAGTGAAATGCTCAACATTCAGACATCATGAACTGACGGGGTATAAAAAAAATAGACTTCACAAGAGAGAGTTCATCAAGAACTGCAAACACCCACCCAAAACACATTAATTACACATGTAGTCTTTGAGAATTAAGCTGAATTCAAAGTCAATGAAGATAAGACAACATTAGAGAAGAAACTCAACTGCATATACAAATAATGTATGCATCAAAGTAAAATTTCACACGGATTAAGACATCATCAGAGTACCTAAACTACAGCAACACAGAAGCCCTCCAATAAGAGAATATTTCAACAAAACTAGTTTGGAAAGGTGAACAACAAAGAAGAGAGATAATTATCTATTGATTTTACCAAGCTATTATGTATATTTGTGCAGCTAACCAATGCATAAATGCAATGCAAAAAGTCCGAGCAAACTACTTTTTTCTGTATTTCAAGGAAAACCATATTTACTCCATAACATGTGACTGGCAGAGGATAACCCCAGACGAAGTTATTCAACACGGCTGCAAAAACAATTCCAGCAGAGATCAGAGAAAAGAGCTCTCCAGTTTATCAGTTTTTAAGCCGACCATAGGCATGCAAATAAAATATATAAATCATCAAGAAGCAACAGGTATGAAAACGTGAGAAATCAGCATAATTTGCTTAACCAGACATCTCACCACCTCTCTAGGCAAATTACTTTGGCCTCAATATATTAAAAACTAACCAGCAGAAAACTGAAAGAGAGATGAGAGCAACAATAACAGAAATATAGGACCAAGTGCACAGCCAACAGACCCAACACAGAACACATACTAAGAAGCATAATAGTGAAACAACACTAGCAATCAACACGAGAAGTAAGGCTGTAAGCAGTAAATCCACATGTGTAATTACCTAAAACCTTGGGGATAAGATTCCAAGCATCCAGTAAACACCTCTTCAACATGAACACAGAACACATGGATGACCAGATGCAAGGTAAAAGATCTGCAGAATACTTTATACTCCACAAAATACAGAGAAGGCATAGTATCCATCCTCAATTCTTTTTTTTTTTAAAACCTTTCCCCTTTAGTACATCCCCAAATGGCCAGTGGCGAACAATGAAAAGGTGTTACTAGAGAAGTATAAAAATGGCCAGTGGCGAACATCCAGGATAATGCAGATTACATGAGGACATATGCACAAGACAAATCTACTTACACCCACAAGCATAGCTTTCAAACTAATACCAAATCTTTAACATGCTAAGAAACACAGTCTTCAAAAATCGTAAGGCAAACACAATTATAGATCAAAATAAACAATATTCCTATATTGCGCACAAAAAATGATAAAGAGTTCACCAGAAATGACTGAAACTTCTAAGAAATCAAGTATATTCAACAAAAAACATAAACGAGCAAAAAGAAGAAATCATCACCTCATCCTCAGCCTCCTCTTCATCTTCAAAATCGCCCTCCTCTTCAACACCCTGCTCTTCTTCACCAGTTTCCCCGTCATCATCCTCATCCCCGTCTTCCTCTCCCTGCTCATGACCATCAATCTCACCCTCCGTGCTGGTCAACCTCCCCGTACTCTCAGGTTCGGCGATATCCACCTCATCATTGTCCACTTCCTCTTCATCCTCATCTTCATCCTCGTCGTCATCATCTTCAACCCCATCTTCCTCATCCTCACTGTCATCAATCTCATGAACCTCGACCACATCCTCATCGTCGCCATCATCCTCATCGATCTCCTCAACCAAATCATTATCCTCGTCCTCCTCACCCTCATCCTCCTCACCCTCATCCTCCACATCTACAGCTGCCACACGAAAACCATTCGAGTGGTGATGCGACGATGGCCGACTGAATCCATTTGCCCCCCTCGACGTCTCCGTCTCCTCCTCATCTGCGTCGCTTTCTTCGTCCTCATCCACATCAACAATCCCGTCATTACCCACACTATGACCGTTACTCAACTGATACGGCCTGTCCTCGCCGTCCCCGTCAATTTCCCCGCTCCCAGGATCCTCCTCTTCATCTTCCTCATCATCATCCTCCTCATCATCTGATTCAGGCCGCTCATTCTCATCAGCGTCCATTTTATCCAAGTACTTCAACGACTTTATCAATCCAAAAACTCTAGATCGATAATCCTTCACCCGCGTCACTGGACACTCGTACAGATCAAGCGAAACGAGCTTAAGCTCGGCGAGCGGCCTGAGATCGTTTATGTCCTGAATCCGATTGTTCGACAAATCAAGGTCCCTCAGCGACTCGAGACCGGCCTCCACGAGGTATTCAAGCCCGCCTGCGATGCGATTGTCAGATAAAATCAATTTCTGGAGGTTCTGAAGGTGAGGGAACTGCTCGAGGGACGAAACGCCTATATTTGCGATGGAAAGGTGTTGGAGGTTGTTAAATTTCTCTAAAATCGCAGGAGGAGGGAGGCGGCCATGGACGCACTTCACAGCTCCGTCTAGGGTTAGGGTTCTCACCGAAGCAACGTCGGTTTGGCCGTCCAACGCTGTCTCCACCGCTCTCTCCCAGATCTCGTCCATCAATTGAAACGCATATACTCAAATCGATTAAACGACAATATAGATATATAAAAGAGAAAATTTGGTAACTAGACAAACGAAACCCTAAACCTAACCAAAATTAGGGATCGAAACCAGACTCAATAACTTATCCCCTTGGAGGCTTAAACCCTAATTTCTCCTCTCTTTCCTTTCAGATGATTTTGGCGAGTAAGAAGAGAAAACCTAATATGACGTGATGTGTTCTCTCTCTAAACTTCTCTCTCCTCTCTCTAGTCTCTATAGATATTGGGGGGCGTGAGTCGAGAGACGATTCTCGAGCCCGAGTCAAGGTAAGTAACCAGGGTTGGGTTAAGGGTGAACCTGGGGTTTGGGGATTTGTCTGGTTGTGGGCTGGGACCGATTGGTGGCGGTTGGATTGAGGAGGCGCGGATCGATGACGTGGAGGAAATGGGCGGTGAAGATTTGAGATTGGTGTGTTTGTTTTCGAGAAGGACGTAGAGTCCTGAGAGCCAAGTCCGACACGTTTTCTCTGTTCGTGTAAATATCGGGATGCTTAGGAATATGCTCTCTGGAATTGGATGATATTACGATTAGTGCCACTAGCCTTGGTCACCAAGTTTGGACATTTGACCGACAATTATCCGAGACTTTACCAAAGCCACGACCTAATTAGCGCTAACTGAACCCGGAGGCGATACATTTTTTTTTTCTTTAATATGTGACATAAGAATTTATTTGATTCTCAATTAAGCTACTAAAATTTGGGGCACAAGCAACGCCTATCGCAAACATAATTTTTTTTATTTTGCATAGTATTTCTATACAGAAAGTTATAATATCACGATATTACAAATTAAATGGTAGAATCAGTAACTATCCAAAACTCGAAGCCAGATATTCTTCCGGTTTGATCCGAGTTCACCAACAATGTCGAAGATAATATGTTTGAGCTACAAGCTAGAAAATATCCAGACATTTAGTGTGGAGGAAGAAAGGGATTCATCATCTCCTTCAAATGTTTATAAACTTCTGGTCGAACGAACGGCATAACTTTATAAAACATAATATTTGATACCATTTCATGCGAGACCTGCAGAGCTAGTACATGAATCATAAAAACAAAGGACCGGATAACGTTCAGAACTTCAGATGCTCTACATAATATATCAGTGAAGCACCAAGTATCGTGACCCGAATCAGCCCTTGTTACTTTCTGTTTGATTCGCAGTTCCACTAAGATCAGCAATACTTGAAGCCACCTTTGGTGGTTGCACATACCTGATAGCTGGAGAAGGTGCTGATGGAACTGGGGGCCGAAATTGCCAGGCTGTGGAACTTGGACTTGTTGGCTTTAAAGAACTGGGAGCACCCTTTTCATCTTTATCTAGCTTCTTCTCCAAGTCTTGAGGGTTAGGTGAAATATCTATATCCATATCTTGACTTGAATTTTGAGTCTGCTCTCCGGCCGTCTTAATAGAAGTCCCAGGTGGAACTTGGGGCCTCCAAAATGGTGGTGCCTTGTGCAACGGGTGGGACGCATGGAAATCTTTGCTCTCTGTTTCCTGACATTTGGTCTGATGGCATGCATCTAATACATCAATGGTTTTGGTAGGCTTCGTTTCGGGCTGCTTGTCCCTGTCCACAGATGTCCCTTCCACAAGGTCAGCTCTAGGTATTGAAGCACGGCCAGAGGATATTGTAGCCGTGGGAAATGCTTTCTCTGGAGGGACAGCTGGAGTATAATTTGATGGAAGCAGGTCGTCCCAATTCTCCAATAGCTCCTTGTAAACTTTACGGAGAGTGACCTCCGTGAGTCCTGTCACCTTGCATATTTCTGCCTGCGTCTTGCGTTTGTCTTCCAGTTGGCAGGCCAAATATATAGCAGCTGCAGAGATGCTAATGGGATTCCTGCGGGTGCAGAAGCACTTGTTGATCACGACTTCGCCAATGTGAGTTGCAAGCTCCTGAAAAGGTCTTTACAATTACCTTCCATAAGAGGAGGAAGAATAGCAGTAGATGAAAGTTTCCACGATTGTGAAGCTCAAAGATTTGTACGAGGAAGCTATGTAATCTTTGATCCCCACATGTACAGTTAACAGCATAGCTACATCTAAAAAATGAACCCTCCAAAAACAATCTTTTGTAAATGACAAATGCATTTTGGTACAGCTCACAGTTCTATGAGTTTCCAATAAGAAAGCACTATATGTTAAAAAGTGCCCGTGGATAAGACTAAATCTTTAGATAGGTTATGATAGAGCTTCAAAGCAGACATTTTATAAGGAGTATTATCCGCTTCATCTGATAGCCAACGAATTGAAATAGGAACGAAGAAAAAAATTCAAGAGACTCGCAAGGTTTTCAAAATCTTCCAATGCCTCTTAGTGCAGCAATGATAATATCAGATTAACTTTAGATGACTAGGAACATGTGTTAAAGTTTGGCACCCACTACCTGAGCAGATTTGTTGAGTTGAAGAAGTGTACAAAATCTAGGCATGTGGACAGATATGGAATTGCTGTTGATTGGCTGACTTAGTTGTAGAGCTTCTCCCAATATCTTGATGTACTTCCCAATCTCCTTCTGAGGTAAATTGGCTGCAATCGAGATTTCCTGTTGTATTGAAAGATGATGACAAGTTTCAGGTGCTTAAAACTTGGAAGTGTGGATGAACACCACCACCATAAATAAAGCATATATGCTACCTTTTGCTTATTAAGCTTTAAAAACTGCTGAGAAATTACATCACAACTAGAAACTTAGTGATACAAGAATGTACATACGCTTATGCATACATGTTTATGGTCAGTGAAGCGCGAGCGGGCCCAGAGAACGAAAGACCAAACACTTCAGCCTAATGGGAATGAGCAACAACACAGTGACAAGATTAGGTACCAATCGGAATGCCCTGGACCTGACATGTCGCTTGGAAGGGGTAACATGAATCTCAGAGTTAGAGGTGTACAGTGTACTCAATATTCAACCCCGAGCACCCCCATTTAGAAAGAAGGTCTACGGTTTGGGCCTGAAGCTTTCCTCGTCCCCTGCAAATTGGGGCGCAATTCACGCTCCACGAATAAACTGCTGCACTGTATTGTTTCCTATTCCAACTTATGCCTGAACTTGCATTCTCTGTATACAGTTTTCTCTTTCTTTCTTACGGCCATACGCGGTGTACGGAATCTCTCACCTCAAAGTAAGTGACACTGATATATGGTAAGGCAGTGATTACAAAAGATTGGGTTGGCCGGAAGGCATCCAAATGGTGGAAAGTAACTAGCCTTAGTAGTAGTTCGAAATTGAGATCAATCTTGGTTGGGCTGAGGTTTGGAAGGTTGGCAGTGGTGGTATATCGGAACGGCAATGGCAATGAGTTCAGAGCACTCACTTCGTTTTCCCAATACAACTATGGGAGGGGAGAGCAGGTTTGGGTATTTACAGTAATAAACTAGTGGTCGTTTAGAGGGATGGACACCCCTAGACTGGACTGTCCTAGTGCCATGGATTTCGGAATCTAATCATGGCTTTTTGTGGGATTTATTTGGCCAGCGATGGACGATGAAGAATGGCAGACTGGCTGCTGTCAGTAGAGTTCCAAGTGTGGAGAAAGAGATGCACACAAGCACACACACCCGTCATATATATCTGTGTGTGTGTGTGTACATATGCGCGCGCGCACACACACAGAGGTGGGATCCAGCCGTCAACGTGGCTCAATTGATTTTTTTTTTTTTTTGGGAGATGAAGAGTGAAAATGCATGGAGGTGAGACAGATACTTGCACTCCATTACGGAGATATTAGCTTAAAGTATGTCCGATGTAGAGAAATATAGAAACAGTGAATTGTTAAGAAAAATGGGTCAAACACAATAATATAGAGAAACTAGGTCACCTACTAGGAATTTGTAGTTCTAAATTATTAGACGATGATCCATTTCAAAAAAACATTACTCATTCATGGCATTTTAAACCTTGTCTAAAACACGAATGAAGGTAATGCTAATTGTTCTAGTATTTCTCTTCATCAGTTCTTGTTGCTAAAATCAAATATACGATTTTTCATGCTTGTAGGAGGTGGGGCAGTAAGCATTGTAATTATCATCATCACCCAAGCCTTTGACCCAAACTAATTGGGGTGGGCTAATTGAATCCTTTTCCTCCATTTCCCCCCTATCATTGCACACGTTCTCTGGTAAGTTCCTAGCAATCAAGTCTTTTGTCACCACTTCTTCCCAAGTTTTTATCGGTCTATCCCTACCTCGTCTCTGCCACCAACGTGGCACAAATCACTTCTTCTTATATGGGCTTCTAAAGGCTTTAAAATATCAGGTAAATCCGTCAAATAGGATGTCACTGTACAATTGTACAAATCTAATACAGTACCATCTCACTATTTGGTGACTAGTTATGGTTATGCATATATCATGTCTCCATTGGCTTTTACATAAGTGATATACTAAACAGTGACATCTATTGTATCCAAATACCTACAGAGACTTTCAACTATACCATGGGTAAGTTTAAAACACCTACAACGTAAAACCTAAAATTCAACTCAAAAAAGACTTCTGCCAATTATTTGGTGTCAGCTACTACACGAATCCTACCTCGCCCTCCTGCACTGTTTATGACCACAGTTTCAGCATGAAATGACGGCATCTGCAATGAGAATTAGTACAATTAATCTTGCCGCAACCCAGGCTTCTCAAGTCCTAGTTATATACTTCATCTCTAGTAGAAGTCTCTGCGCACCCATTTTATTATCTAGAAGCATATTTCTGGTGGTATTTAAAAAGATCAAGCATACAACTCAGAAAAAGCAATCTCACGTTGCCTGCCCTGGAACTCTTCGAGTGAGTTCCAGATCAAGACAGATACCACAGAAACTCGCAGGAGGAACGTTTTTGCCTTGAAAGCAATAAAGAAACTGATTTGATTGGGAAAAACGTTTGTAACAGAGTAAAAAGCAACCAAAAATTAGTCAAATCAAAATTTACAAATTTATCAAGAAATTACTAAAGCGGAAGAAACAATATGCAAACCGTAAAAAAACAAGGATTAATGACAGGGTATCTACTGATTTCAATCTTGAAATGCAGGTTTGTATATGTCAAATAGCAAACATATGATTATTAGGTGCCAACTTAAGCCCCAGTTTTTCTGAGTGAGTTCAAGAAAAAGCAACCAAAGCAATGTGTGGCCTGGGCGAGAACAAAAAACGGAAGAGCTAGCCCAGACCGAGGCTCTCATCAGTGTAGTTTAGGGACACTTACACAACACAATCCAAATTACTGTTGCTGCCTACAGCCTTATTCTTTTAAGCATCCCAAGCTGGCACAAGTTCTTCACATGTGCAAACTTCTGACTGCTCAATAAGAAAAGGAAGTCAAACCCTTTCACCAAAGCTGATACGTCCCTGAAGTGAAGACAAAATGGTAGTGGGATCACCACCTGTACATGGCACAGGTATTGCATACAAAGGTCGAAGTTAGGATCTAACCGGGTGACTCCCAGCTCCCTAGGCTGCCACGTGGTGGACTTCTATAAGTGGACCTGATTTGACTTGTTTGGTTTTTTTACCTAGTCTAAGCTTAGGCTGAGGTTGCGGGACTACCTCAACAAAAGCCTCATATCTCCCTTGGGTCCCACTGAAGACCCAACCTCGAGGTTAAGGCAGCCCCTCATATCCTGCCAACTCAAGATGGTCACTCCTCTTTCTCAAGTATGAGCGTGTATGGAGGAGAGGATCTCTGTTTATTCCAGGCCCAATAACATCCTTTTGATCCTTTTGGATTTTGTGCTGCATTGGCCTTTAAATCGGCCCGCTAAAAGACTCCCCGGTTAACCTTTTGACCTAGATGATAATGATATCCTTCCACATCATTTGGTGGAGACCACTTTCAGCATCTACATATATTGACTGCAATTTGGAAGCACAAAATGCTGCTTAAGACTGAGTTTTCTAAGCAAGAATGCCACCGCAAGGAGCAATGCAAGATAGAGTATGCATATAGATGGTCAGCACTAAAAGACAGAGCGATTCACAATGAGAACTCCCTTTGCTCGTTTTTCTTTTTCGGAAGCCAAATGAGGATGAGAACTCTACGCTGGTTATATTGTTCTTGCAGAAGAAAATTCCCAAAAAAATGGGAGTGTCTATATAAGCATACTGGCAGTTATCACCCAGCTTTTGCTTGATGCCCCACATCTTTTAAATAATAAACTGTGCATTTATGATGGTACATAAAACTCTAACGGCATGCAACTCAGGGTTCATTATTATGGTTAGAGAAAAAATGGAAGCTGCATTCACAAAGGTTGAAAATCTTTGATACTTAAGGTTCCTACCAAACCCAGAAGGTAAAAGGTTTGGAGACATCAATCTTTATGCAAACTCTTGCATGATGTGTTGTTTTAGTTAGTCAAACATAATGGCGTTTCATTGTTTCATTTACGGCATTAAAATTTGCTTTCCCCAGAATAAAAGGAAAGCATTAAACGATGCTTGCAAGAACAAAACTAGAACAACTTATAAGATATCTGACTCGTCATATTTACAAATAGAAGCCAGGCCCAGAGCATGAGGCTCCCACCACTTGAGGCAGGGGGCATGAGATTAGGGAGTAAATGAGTAATTGATGTACCTAGCCTTAACCCCACTCTTGTGGCGAGAATGCGAGAATGTTTTAATGCAGTACGGCGCAACAAACTCTCCAAAAAGCTTAGGCTGTCAGGAAAGGTCCAACTAATCCTTTTCAGGACAGGATAGTATCTCGCTCGAGCTCCCTGGGCCCTACCCAGTGGGTCCACTTCCCACTGGGCCACCATGCACGTCACTCAGAGTTACACCTTGTGGGGCCTCGTGGCCTTCCGACCTTGCAGGGCTGACCCCTGCCCAGCAGGACTAATGCCCCTGCATTAGTTTGATTCTATCTTTCTTACCCAGATTTTCTTAAAGCGACAACCCAGGTCAAGATATGTTGCTAATTAAGCCACCCCTTTAGCTGGTAGAGTTTTATGCATAAATAGAAAGCGATTAGGTGGAAGGAAAGAATTTTATCTTCCATCCCTCACTTCCAATCATCAATCTGGTTTACCCAAAACGTAGGAATAGAACGTACTCTCGCTGCTTCAAAAGATTTCCGTTGAGCGCTACAAGCGATATTGGAATGAATAGATTCCATAGCACAGGATAAAGCTGAGAAAGAGCGGTATTGATTGAGTAGGAGAAAATTTGAAGCAGCCACGGGTTATTCAGTTAGGAAACTACTTTTCAATTGTTCAATTGTCCATCTTTTATTGCTTTCTGCTTGCTATATTCTCCGGTTCTATGGAAGAGATTCTTTCATACATATATAAGGTGGTCTTTGAATCGGGTATTGCTGAAACCCTGACTTTAGCTTTAGATCCTCTTTAGAGTGGGAGACTATTGACTCTACCAGCATATGGCGCTTTATTTGCCTTTTACATCAAAAAGTACACAACTGCAGGGAAAGGTGGTATCTTCTCGCCTCAACAGTAAAATCAAAGAATATGGTAATACGCATGAGTGGCTGTTAAGGCATTGGCTCAACCTAAAATATCAGGTACAGAGACCTCCCCAACTCTGACTGTCAAAGCCACTACAAGACCAAAGCACACTTGAAACATTGAAGAGACAGTATAGATTGTGATATTGCAATCATTGAACACAAGGGCTAATTCAAGATCAAAGGGCAGTACTTGCTTAAAGTGCATTTCTCCCTTGTTCCAAATTCAGTTCAGCGAGATGCATATCTTTTAAAGTTTACATCATCTAAGTGCTCTACCTTGATCCACGAATTATATTCCTCGTCCTATACCATTCAAATTTTGATATGCCAAACTAATTACGTGTACAAACATATCACATGTATCACAAGTTATTGAAGTTTCCAAATTTCAATCAAGTGATTACATAAATCAATAGCGCTAAGTAACATTAATGGATATGCCAAAATGTTTACCTGGAGGGTTCGGGGCTCTTGAGCCTCCCGAATGGCCTGAACAAGCGCAGCCGTTGCCAGTGCTTCCACGCTCCGGTTTCTCAAGCAAGTAGCCGAAGAGCAATCCCTAAAAAGTTGGAACGCGTGGTCCGATATATCACAGTCCAGTCCCAGAATGGACGCCACGTCGATGATCTGAAGGTACGCCCTCAGATTATCGACCACCACGGACGGTCCAGACGCGCTCGAAGACGACGTCGTCTCCAGAACGCGCTCGAGCTCCGCGAGGTGGCCGGCGAAGGAGGTGGACGACAGGGCGAAGAGCGGATAGGGCTCGAGCGACCAGGTGGGGAAGGCGGTGATGAAACCGGTGGGCTCGAAGGGGTCCTCATCTTCGTCCTTGACCTGGTCGCGGTGGCTGGCGGCGGAGATGGGGACGGTGGGGAGGTCGGAGGTGACGAGGCAGAGAGGAGAGTCCTGGGCGCGAAGGTGGAAGAGGTGGTGGGACTGGGTCTGGCGCTCCTCGACGACGCGGCCGCAGGAGGTGCACTCGGTTATGAAGCGACCGGCGGCTGTGGTGGCGCACCGTCCCTGCGCCGCCGAGCAGTACGGGCAACGCATTTTTGGGTTTATTTTTGCGTTCTTTAGCAATGCGGTTGACCGGTTAGTTCATTCGAATTGGAACATTGGCACGTTTTGGATTCCCGGAGTAATTTGCTTAACTAAAGAAATTTGCTCTTCGTTACTTATGCCGGCACGGCAATTGCATATCTTATCCGTATTTATATTATACAAGTTAAAACTCCGTGCAATATAAAGACGAATACAAAGACGAATTTAAAGATAAAAAGTTCGAATGGATTATTAGATGGAGAGTTTAGTATGTCTTAGGCCGCTAAACAGACATGTTAATTGTGAAATTTTACTTTAAAGAGTTCTTAACAACTTTGTCACGAAGTTTTTAGGCTTTCAAAAATAAATTATAACCTGACTTTCACAATAGCACTTCCAATATATATGTAAGGTACATGGGCCTTTCTTTTGTAGCCAACTCATTTTGAGTCAAATGGCTTTTACATGGTATTAAAGCAGGTTAATCCAGCCTCAACCAAATTTAAAATTGAATCCATCAGATACACTTTCAATAATTCATGTGTCTGGTCCATTCACAAGAAGTTTGACTAAACTTGATAGGGCGACTTAAGAGTATTAATCTTATTTTAAGAAATAAAAATTAACAATTCATTATATAATTCATGTGCGCATCTCACAATGTAATCAATTAATTTTGAGTTAAATGATTTCACGTCAGCCAAATACTAATCACAATTCCCATTAATTTCGTTCTCATGGTCACTCTGGTCTATACTATAAACTTATCACTCGTTTTTACTCGGGGGTTTCTGACATCCTACAGTGAAAGTTTCATGCATATCTGCCTTATTTTTGGCAAAGTCGCTCACTCTTTATCAACGCTTTTTAAAACGTCTAGTTTGGTGCTTCACGCCTAGATTTGGAACATAACCCCTGTCTTTCCCTAGTTTTTACTGTACTTGTTGTATTGCCAGTTCGCCATGAGAGGCTGAGTTAACATCACGAAATGGGTACTTTCAAACTTCAGAGAACCAACAAGAGCTCGAGCTACAAATCATAAACGTTAAGTTAGTGGCAGAAATTCCAGAATGTTGCACAGACGACGTCACTGTTGTTTCCAAGCACAAGCCCAAAGAACAAACTTAAAAGATCTTTTCCTCTAACAAGCACGGGCTTTTAAGAGAGTTCAATTCTTAGCCGGCATTATCTTTCGCTCGAAGGGGTTAACTTCATGCATATGTATAATTTTCGTTAAATGGAAGTAGCATGAGTCAAAAGTAGGAATGATATGTTACTCATAACCACAGTCGTTGGATTTTTCAAGATTAGCTCGGGTTACTAGCTACTTTTCTGATGGACATAATCGACATCGATCGTTGCTCTTAACCAGCACAACTGGTTTAGTTTTGTCATCCACCAGCCTAGGAGGAGCTATCACCACATCCGATCACTCTCATCGAGTTGTTTGGCCAATCTCTAGCTACGATGCTTTATTGCGATGGGTATGACTCGGTCGTTTGGGCCCAATAACGTGGTTTTACAGTTCGGACATATTTCCTTTGAGGCTACGAGCCCAAGACGTAAGCATCGGGCTTTGGGTGAACTAGACTTGGCAAAAAAAAAAGCATGTACCCTTGACCTGCAAACAAAAAAAAAACCCCGGGTACAGCGTAAAGAATAGAAACATATCCATATTGTACCCATCTTTGAACAAACACGTAAATCTCAGTTTGGTCTAGGTCGGGTAAGGGTTACTCGAGTTTACCCGAATATTTGTAGTAGTCCTCTTTTTACACTATAAGCTAAGACTGTCTCATCCCTTCTCTACTTCTCTCAACTCAGCCACCACCCTTTATATCTCTCTATCTCTCACCCACAGCCACGGATCCACCAAAGGCCACGACGACACTACTTCACACTTCGAGTCCATTCCACGGACTCTCGTGCTCAGTTGTTCACATATCCGACATAGCTCCACCGCCACTGTCTCATCGTCACTTTGTCACTGCAACACCACGATCCGCTTCCACTGTCACCGTCCAATGCTGGAATCACCCCCGCCGTCACCAACCACATAGGCACTGCCCACTCTTTACCATGATCGTGGTTGTTTTAAGGCTTGATCTTGGACTTGACAATATCTACCTTGATTTACATTCTCAGAGTCGATCCGACTATGAAATCACTGCCCACTCACGGACTTGACTAGACTACCATGATCGTCGTTCAAGATTAGACATTCTCATAAACAAGAAAAAATAACTCGGGAGTTTAGGTGATTTCATCGTCACTTTTGTTCTTGAGAAGACTTAATCTTCACAAACTTTTTTTTTCTTCATTTGTTTACACATTTTTCAGAGATCCTTTAGCGAAACTCAAGAACTTTAATTTTGAGGTGATTTTCTGAATTTTAAGATTTATGTGCTTATTGGGTGGAATTGTAGGATGTCGTGTACTGGATGGAGTTATATAGAAAGTGATAGTCATAGGAAATTCCCACGGCATGCAATGTGGTAGTAAGCAAAGGCAGGGAAAAGAAAGTACCTAAATTGACCAAATGAATAGTTGTTACACGAAGAAAAATTATCTGAAAATTAATCTGCTTACCCGCGAGTCTACCCGAACTCGCTCGATACATGTATAGAAAAGGACTACCCGTGAAAAAATCTGATAATTTTTATCCGTACTCGTTTTATCTGTACTGGTCTGGGTAATACCCGTTCCCGACACGTCGACTCCTTTGCCGGGTCTAAGGTGAATTGAGTCACACGGGTGCAATGTCATTTACAGTTATACAGGAGAACTGTACGTGATTGAATGGTAAAAGAAACTTTTACAGAACGGTGAGAGTGATGACAATACGTAACCAATCGACGAGAAGAGAGAATAATAAGATGTCGACCTCCACAAATTCTATATATTGCACTACGTCATATTTATCACCGTTGCACTTGAATAACAGTTGCACTTAAAAAAACTTTATAATCAATGGGTGTTTCTATATCTGTGGGAATAGCGTCGGTGGCAACTACGAGAGAAATAGGGGGGCTGATTGGCCCCTTATGGTAAATTGTGCTCAAGTTACGAAAATTGCAAAGTTCGCTATTTTCCCTGTTTTCTAATCCCAACCAAAACCTTATCACTGTATTTGACGAGATTTTGTAAGTTTTGTCACGTTTGACCAAGTTTAGGAGTAGCATTTTAGTATTTGCCACGAACCCGATTTCTTTATCATATCCATCGGCTCACCATTATTAAGTCAACAACGTGTAATCATCATATATAACATTTGACAACCACGACACAGATGGTTTGTAATAATGTGATAATAGACTATTTGGATGGAAATATAATACGCCCCACAACGATAAGTAAATGTTAGGAAAAAAGTATCATTGTGTTTACTTGTGTAGAAAATCAGTTTCGAATAATTACTAACATGCAAATAATAAGGTTCGAAGAACAGCAGTAACGTAAACTGGAAATAGAATTGTGTCTAATAACTCACAGTAGTAAATGCAGAACAGCAAATGGAAAGGCCGAGGCGTGAATTTGATTCACTGTCCTTAAGACTTATTCGTCCCGCAACGGTGCTGACGGTCTCTTGACGATAGTCTCCCAGGATACAACGGCAATACGTCTGAAATAGGAGCACTCCAAATTGCAGACCCGACAAACCAAAACAATGGTACAGAACTCTTTCGGAGACAGAATATTTCAGAAACTAATTTCGGGATTCAAATTTTTTTTTTTTAATAAACTGTAACTGACTCGGTTTTTATACAGTGAGTATTCACTGGGGGGTGCAACTCTTCACAGCTGGTTGGAAATGTTACAACTTTTCGGAAAAGAAAATAAATAAATAAAATTTATTTGTCCCCAAAGAATAAAGCCTGATGGGCCCAAGCCCAAGGAGACCGGACCGGGACGGGGCGGGCGGCGCGCGTGTGGTGGACCTTGGGTCAACCTAGGTCAACCTAGGTCCTCCCTCCTCACAAAACATGGGTACCCCCAAGGGGCCCAACCCTTAGCCCAAGACTAAGCCTTATAAGGAGATATAACATTGGCTTTATCTCTTCAATGTGGGATACTCTTTTCCCTTCAAGTTGAACCACCAACTTCAACGTTAATTTTCTCATTCACCTTCCATCTGTTTTAAACATGTGAATATACCATGATCATCTATTCCAATAGACGAACATGAATTAATTTGTTCCTAACCAAAACTTGGTTTGGAACCTTATTAAAAAATTGAGTCAAAGTTGCTTCTCACAATGGGTTTAAAACCCAATTCCAACAGTAAAAATAAAAAATAAATAAAAATGGGATTAAATACTCGTTAGTATTCTAAAAGTATCACAAAGTCTCACTTGAGGGTCCCAAAATTTAATTTTTACACATAAGGGCTATAACTCCAAATTTGCAATAAGTAAGTACATCCGTCTACATTCCTAACGATCCAGGCTTTTCCGTCAGGGACATTTTTGGGTTTCCAAAACGAAACTAACCAATGTAAGAGTAAGACTCCATCTAGCCGACGGGAGAGACTGAAAAATGGCGTACTCATCGTCCTTATTCTCTCCCGTCTGCTTCAACCCAAACCCCAACTCGAAAGCTTCCCCATTGTCCCATAAACCCACCCGCAAAACCCTTACTGTCTCCGCCATTTAGCCACTCTCCACCACCACCGAGGTCGTCGCGGCCGCTGCCCCGTTCGACGCCGCGACCCTTCTCATCATCGGCGGCGGATCTATTGCTGTCGTCCTCTCCCTCTCCGACCTAGAGAAGTGGCACCAGGTACAGGCCGATGAGGTCAGCGGGGGCGACAAGGAGGTGGTGATCGAGTACTTCAACAACAACGGGTTCCAGCGGTGGAGGAAGATTTATGACGAGACGGACGAAGTCAACAGGGTGCAAATGGACATACAGATCGGGCATTCAAAAACTGTGGAGAATGTAATCCAGATGTTGACGGACGAAGGGCCACTTGAAGGCGTTACAGTGTGTGATGCGGGCTGCGGGACAGACTGTTTGTTAATTCCGCTAGCGAAGCAGGGCGCAGTGGTGCTGGCCAGCGATATATCTGCTGCGATGGTTGCTGAGGCTGAGAAGCAGGTGAGTTCCTCCCCTCTCCCCACTAACTTAACTGTTTTCGACAATGTTGTAAGAACATGGTGATAATTGCGAATACTAGGAGTTTTTTTAACTGGAAATGGTAAGGGCTTTTGAAATACCCAAATATGGAATCCCAAAAATGTCCCTAACGGAAAAGCCTGGATCGTTAGGAATGTAGACGGATGTACTTACTTATTGCAAATTTGGAGTTACATGCTCTTATGTGTAAAAATTAAATTTTGGGACCCTCAAGTGAGACTTTGTGGAACTTTCAGGGTACTAACGTGTATTTAACCCAAAAAAATGCATGGTGATTACAGTTTATGTCATAAACTTATTAACTGATTTGTTAAAAGCGATTTTTAGTTGAACTTTAAGTTTTTTCATCTTGCTCATATCGTGAAATTATTACAAATTTTGCATCATCTTAAGTAGCGTTTGGTAACATTTCTAATTTTGGTTTTTGTTTAAAAAAAAAACAAAAATCAAAATCAGTTAATTGTTATTTTTTTTACAAAGATAAATGGGTGTTTGATTACCCTGTTTTTATTTTGTGTTTTTTCTTTGGTGGTGATTTACGGTGACGGTGGTAGGGCGTGACGGTGGCCTGTCGCCAACGGTGGCTGGTGGCTGCCGACAGTCGCAGGCGGTGGCTTCCGGCCACCGAAAGCCATGGCCGAGATTTGTCACGTTTGACCAAGTTTAGGAGTAGCATTTTAGTATTTGCCACGAACCCGATTTCTTTATCATATCCATCGGCTCACCGTTATTAAGTCAACAACGTGTAATCATCATAAATAACATTTGACAACCACGAAACAGATGGTTTGTAATAATGTGATAATAGACTATTTGGATGGAAATATAATACGCCCCACAACGATAATTAAAAACATAATAAATAAAAAATGCATGGTGATTACAGTTTATGTCATAAACTTATTTTGATTTTAGTTGAACTTTAAGTTTTTTCATCTTGCTCATATCGTGAAATTATTACAAATTTTGCATCATCTTAAGTTTCACCGGCGAAATAATTTCCTTAGTTTAGCTCTTGTAATTTACACGTACCTGATCTTCATTAAAATGGCAACTATCTTTAGGACACTATTAATAAATGGGGATTTTGTATTAAAACACGACCTCCGAATTGCTTTTGTGGCGAGGCTCAATTAATTTTTGTTTTTGTGATTTTGATGGTAAGGGGTATCATATACTCGAGTCAATCGTGGGCGCACTCTCCATACCGACACGATACATATAAAAAATATTTTATCTGAATTCTGGTCACAAAGTTTGAATCTAAAAAATGAAAAATAAATAAACATCTTTGATCCACCGGGTTAATACATCAGGAAAAATGTGAAATATGAACTGGGCTTGAGCAGAGAGTTTGGAGCCCCATTTCTCAGCCCATCCCAGAGGGTGCTTTAGTTAGTATGAAACTTGATCACAATTCACAGATCGACTCGTTTCATTGCGCGATGAATCTCAATTCGTGAGAGTCAAAGAATTGCTCAAATTCGACCAGCCAAAACTGAGATTATCTCCCCCCTCCCTTGTGATCGAGATGAAGGATGACGATTCCCTTCCAATATCAACGCCCACGACGACCTCGACCATTCCTAAGAAGGAAAGCTCCGATTCCAGCTTATTCGGCAGAGGCCGCTACAAGTTCTGGGCATTGGCCGCGATTTTGCTGCTCGCTTTCTGGTCCATGCTTACCGGCACCGTCACCCTCCGGTGGTCCGCCGGCAATCTCAACAGCCTCTCCGACGACCTCGGCCTCCCCATTCACGACGATCTTGACGTCCTCGTCCGTCCCATTTCTCCCCCCTCTCTATCTCTCTCTAACGCTCCCTCCGTTTTATAATTTTTCTCCTCTTCACTTTTCGCGATGCATCGACTTTCACTTATTGATCTGTAATCGCTATTTGAGTTGAACTACGCAGATGTTTGACAATTCTACAAATTCGTAAACAGCGAAAGAGGACAGAAATTGTAACTGAGGGAATGTGTGTCATTGGTGTTAATACGTGTATTTGGATTAATTTTGTCAGGAAATGGAGGAAAGAGAGAAGGTGGTGAAGCACATGTGGGACGTGTACACCAACAGCCGGCGGATCAGGCTGCCTCGGTTCTGGCAGGAGGCGTTTGAGGCGGCGTACGAGGAGCTGACCAGCGACGCGCCTGAGGTTCGTGAAGCTGCTATATCCGAGATCGCCAAGATGTCTATGCGCTCCATCCATATCGAACCCCCTCCTCTCCAATCATCGGTTCGTATTTTACGTTGACTGCTTATTTAAATTACCAGCTGTTGCTTATTTGGCTTCGTATTCTGTAGACAAGGTCTCGAAATGCACAATAATCTACTTGTGTGAAGTATGTACCTTGAATGTATCGAAGAAACTGAAACATGCAGGTGGACATTAGAGGTATTTTTGGAATGCATTTCTTGTAAGTGAGATATTCGCACCATAGTATTGTATTCACAATAAGTTGAGATTAGGTGAAATTGCCTCAGGAGTTTGAAAACAACAACAAAAAACGTTTTTGTGGGGTTGGCGTTGAGGCATTTGTTGTTGATGTGATTCCTTGGCTTAGTGGTCTGGTTTAAACTGTTTGCATATCTTGAAATGCAGCTAGCTTGCCAATTTCCTGTATTAGATCAATTATCTAGTTTATTACCTAGGCCCTCTGATTGATACCTAGTCTCGTAGCGTCGTCTAAGTAGCTGGCTTCATTGCTTGCTTCTGAGTTCTGAGGATAGAAAGTCAAGTCCTTTTGGAGAGTCCTGGTGCCAGCAAGTAATAGTGCTAGGAAGGGGAAGGCATCTGTTTTAGTTAGGGATATCTAACTGATTTTGTGTCCTTTTTAGGTTCATTGTGTTTCTGGCTGGAATTCAGGAAGCATGTTTAGATCACTTGTAATTACCCCAAAAAAAAAGAAAGAATAAGGATTATGTCATTGGTGGATTGCAGTACTCTATGTAGGACATTCAATAATTGCATGTGTGTCATAGTAGTCTGTGTAGGACATTCAAGAATTGCATGTGTGCTGCAGTACTATATGTAGAACGTTTAAGAATCAGTGTTTGTACTAAGGTTGCTGATGCAGGACAGCATAGTGAAGTGATATCTGATGTGACTTTAGTATATAAGTGTAGAAAAAAAGACGCTGAAGAGAAGAAAATAACTTTAGGAATCACTCTCAAGACCCGTAGGCATCACTCCAAAGAGCAAGATGTATCAAACATCCCAAAGGCGAATGTGCCAAACTTTTCAAGTAATGCAAAAACTCCCTTCATCTGAAATGTTGCAACCGTATAAATAAGCTACCACGAAAGAAGGTTCCTTGAAGGAGCCTCAAGGAGGTGACAAGCAGGTGGCAAGAAAGCAGGTGAGAAGCTAGTTACAAATCACAAATCATCAAATCTTGCTAAAATTAAAAGCTAATTTAACAGATTAGACTCTTAACAAGAACTTTAGGCTAACAAACCTCCCAAATAGCTTCCTGATCATCCAGCATGTTCGAAATTAATGCTTGAGCCTTGGAAGCATCTTCTCCATGTCTGTGATATACTTTTGATTGTTTCTGCCATTTGTCTCCATCATTTCTCCCTGACTTGAAAAAACTCGACTCCGGCTAGTTAAAAGCATGGAACCTCATAAAGCTTTGGGTCTAAGTGTTGAAATATAGTATCCTATTTGTGATCCATGTACAATCTGCATTTTGAGTTTAGAGTATTGAAGTTCAGAAGAACGGATTTGAAAACTCTCTCTTGAGCAATGAATTTGAAACTCTCTTAGTTCGTGTTTTATCAAAACTAGCAAATGAAAGGAGTTAGGTTTACTATGTTTAACATGTAGTTAGAGGTTGATGGCATATTCCTTTGATTTGTATGGGTAGAAGTCAATTCTTCTATAAACTAGAAAACTTGATGTGGGCGGGTTGCTACTTACTACCTGACAATCACATTTAGGAAGGAGCTGAATCCCAAGCCATTATTAACAACAAAACTAATTCATCAAAATGGAGCGAACCTTCATTCGTGAAAGCGGTCTTGAAATCACGGACAATCATTACTGTAGATACAAAAGACAGGTTTTCAAGCTCCTCAAAGGTAACAAAACAGCAAATAAAAAACTTGGATGCCTAAACACAATGATCTGAAAAGCAGTTCATTTTATGACGATAATTCTGATGACCACATCCCCTAGTGTGATAATAGATAGCATCTTCAATTTCTTCTTTTCAAACGTGTTGGTGGCGGGAGCCGAGCAGCGTGTTAGTTACAAATGGCAGAAGTCATTAGCTGTGTTTGGTCGACTGGACAAGATATGCCGATAGGATAGGGAAAAGTAGGATAATATTCCGTTGGATTAGGTGGGTTTGTGGTAGAATGCAGGCTCAGATATAGGCCCGGATAAGCTGCAGAATTTTTGGTGGTTGGATACACCCACAGACACATGGTTGGATACATATATACTTGTATGCGTACACGTAAAAACACACTCTCAAACAGGTACTTAACATTTAATCCGTCTAACTTCTATCATCTTAGATCAACATACTTAACCAAATTGGTGGGAAATCAGAAATCAGAACATATTAGAGTAAATCACAAGAGACGCGGAGAATAACTTATTTCCCTAAAAACCATATCAATAGCTGCCCTTTTGCTTTGCTCATAATCTAATTCTCCTGGACACCTGGCAAACTCGGATTCTGCAAGAACTAAGTCAAAAGCTACGGTGACAACTAGCAGTAGCGGTGGCAGTTGAGAATTTTCTAGGAGCGACATCGAGCAGTAGCGGTGAGAATGAAGGAATGCTTAGTGGCCCTCCTATTTCTGCATAAGCGCCTCAGGTTGGCTATGATGGTGACTCCACGAGGGCGATGATGACTATGATAGATTACCTGATATTCTGCCACTGGAGAGGTAGGGAGGGAGGGAGTGAGACTGAAGTATGGTTTTATCCTGTTGGAGGGGATAAGTTGATTGAGCCCATTGGTTATGCTATAGCTAGGCCTTCAACGTTGACCCAACATGGTACGTGTGAAAGTCTTATAAACCACATATATTTGAAGCTGACAATGTTGATATATCGGAATGGACAATAAAGCGTAGGCTGGCCTCTGGAACATTGAGCAGAGATCCATCTTAAAGAGAGGGATGCTAACGTTGATTAAACGTGATGATTTCCGATCGAAATTACTTTTTTAAGGTGCAATTCACATACATTACGAACTGATAGATTTAAAATACGTCGATATATTACTTTTAGTGTGCATATCAAATCACATTGCGCATAAAGCATAACATATATGATATACGCACTCTTGGAATTTCTCGCGTCATCCTTTACAAAAATTTATCCACACATGCCTTCTTCTCAAGGTTGAAAGTGCACCAAAAGGTACATTGTGGTTGAAGAAATCATGCGTTTATATGCGTCGATTGCTTATTCCATACAAACTCATTCCTGTTGATCGAAGTCGATTGGTTTTTAGGGCCTTGAAGCAAACAACTGCCTGATTGGCTTACTTTGCTACTTGAATCTTGAAGGACATGGAAATTTTGCGATTATGAACAAAAACAAAATGAATGCTATATATAATTTATGACCTGTGGCAGCTGAACAACAAATAACACAGAGTTCGATACACACAATTGAAAAGTTCGATTATGCAACTTGTGATGCCAAGATTTGATGCATAATAAGCTGTTCTCTAAGGACGATCTTCACATGTGCTTTTGGCCATTTGAAACTACGACCTTTGTCTTACATTTAGAGGTATGCTTAACATCACTAGGAATCACTCTTGTTTCTGGGATCCATGATAACTGTCTGAACGACGCTCGACGCACAACATGTCCTACATGGTGACGATACTGTGCCAATTTTGATATACACTTGTACTCAGAAGTTGACTAACAATTCTGTCTATGCCGTGGCATAATGTTTGAGAACATGCCACTCATGAAGTGGATGCGAACACAGCTTAGCAACGGAATCCTTTCTAGTAATTCAGTTGACTGGTCTGTTTTCTCTCTGTCATGAAAGGCCCACCTCTCTAGCTTGTCTTCCAGCGATTGGGTAGCACCGGTGTTTTATTACTGCAGTCACACCTATATAGATTGTGTTGTCAAGAGATCAACATAGGCTTCCTGCTATAGATGCTTAGCTGAGAGTTACCATAGTAATGATCTATGCTATCGAAAATGTTTGCCTTTTCTTACGATAGTCTGTTGTGTTCCAAAGGGGTCCTAATTGATTTAACATTTCCAAGAGAAATTGTGCATTGCCTCGATCTTCTGATGTCTAGGCAGGGATCTCTCTCTCTCTCTCTCTCTCTCTCTCTCTTATATATATATATATATATATATATACATATATCCCTCTCTGGTTGGTGGTTTTATTAACGAAAGAAGCCATCTTCGCTTCATTTTAACAGATTTCTTTATGCAACAAAAAAAGTACGCAGTTATATCATATTACGAATCTTGGAGGCTCTTTGTAGGAACAACAGTTTGCTTTTGATCTTGGGAGAAAACTGAAAGATGATTTCACTTCTCTTCAAGGCAACATCTCTTCACTAAGAAGTACACAAACTATCGACCTGAATGGTTCATATTTATTGCTGGACATCCTTTCATTCTCATTGGAATTTCAGTTTCTGACAGCTATGTAGACACATCGCACACTAATTTTTTTCTCCGTTGGCTACGAGTGTGTTTTCAAATGTGGGAGAGTAAACATCAAAATTGACTCTGTTTGCCTGCCTCAATTGCTCAGTAAATGGGTTGTATGGCCTGTGCTAGTTGCTACTAGATCCTCGTCTTGTAGTCCCTGTCATTCTGCCAAGCAAGCTTTGTTGTATTTGAAGATTTCCAGAGGTGGTGTTTGGCCTTCCGTGGTCAACCTGGATAAAGAAAGAGGTTTTGGGGGTGGGGTGGGGGAGATAATATTTTATTAACTTGGACCAAATTGTGTATCAGAGATATTACTCATTGCTGTATTATAGGAGTTTATTTGGTGTTTGACGCTAAACATCTTTTACTATCCTAAGACGTCATTATGGGTTTCTTTTTTTCACTTGCAGAGTGTACGACAACTTAGTCTGAAGCAAGCAGATCAGGAGAAAGTGGTGACCTCAGCAGGGAGTAGGCTATAGTTTGATGAAAAGCGAGGGATGCCATCATTCTTTTATACACGCTGCTGCCTAATGCTAGTCAATGGTAGCATTGAAGGAAAAAATATACATTTGTTTCTCATTTTCTGGCAGCAGTTTCAATTCAAACAATGCGTTTGTCAAGGCTCTCGTTCTTGCATCTTCGCTCACGACATCATGTAGGTGGTACAAGTGAGAACAGATTTTGATTTAATGAGTTGTAGAAACTTTTTGTGATCTAAACAAGGATTTATCGGTTCTTTAGTTGAAATTCTTTTTTGAGAGTATGAGCCATGGTATCAGAATACTTTGAAAATTAATTACCTGCTGTTTTATTTTCTTGAGTTTCTGGTAACAAATTTCTGATCAGAATACTTTTGAACCTGTTCTTTCCATGACCCCTCTTAATTGAGACATGAGATTTATAATTTTTGAAAGCTTGAAAAAGACTTTCCTTCATAAGAAAGAAAATGCTGCTACGAATGCGGCCATTTTTATGGTAAGAGACTATGATTCCGGAGACTTTTTGGTTCATCATACTACTTGTTATTCTGTCCAATTTACTTCATGATGATCACTGTATATTATCTTGTGTTTTGGTTTCCAAAAGTAAGTTCATCTCAAGTAAATGTTTGGTAGGTGCTTACTAGAAACTGAAGCTTTCTTAGCAGCTAGGAAAGCTTTCCAATGCACCTTCTTAATATCATCGGAGGTGAACATTAATCAAATCATGAAAGTATTGTCCGATTGACGGTTGGCCTACATTGACCAAGAGTTGAAATCGCATTACAGAACCCTATAAAATTAAATGCGCAAAACACAAGCACCCTGGGTCCTCGAATGCATATTGCTCTATAAAGTTCAGGGGGTTGCTAAATCTACATAGCGATCATACCTTACTCTTGCCAAAATCTCAGATAACACTTTGAAGTGTGTCGAATTGCGCCTGTATATACATCTTACTTTCTTCTAGCAGTGTAAAAAGTTTTACTTTGTAATGTTGTGGTGATCCAGGATTTTCCAAAATTAGAATCATGTTATTGTTTGAGGGCTGAAGGAGGCATGAAGAAATCTGAAGATAAACCCCAGATATTAAAATCCACCTCTTCTATTTTCCACGTTTCTTCCAGCTCCCTTTTATGATTAGCGGATTGCTCTCCGTATCTAAAGACCGTCACAAAAGTTCTACCACTGTGCGCGATGTTCACGCCATCAACATACTTGTAGTCCTCGATCTCGGACTCGGTGCTCGTCTCCCAGAAAACACCCTCGCCGTCGTCTCCGTTTGTCTTTACGGTGAGTAGCCTGGAGTCCTCAAACTTAACTAGAAGGCCAGACCTTTGACTGAAGTAGCCCCATATTGTGTGGTGGATGATTTCGTACTTTCTGCTGCTTTGTGCTTCAAGGGCTGATTGGCTTGTATCAAGCTTGAGAATGAAGCAGTCCTCGTCGTTTATTATCTTCTCTCCTATGCATACCGCTTCTAGGAACAAATTGGCAGTTGATCTGGGGTCCAAACCCTGCCACAATATAACCTATTTGATGAATTCAAACCTGTAGAAATAAATATTCTGAAGTTTGCATTTTCACATCACACCCTTAAGTTTTGAGTGTGCCAACTAGAACCCTAAAGTTTCAAATTTGTGGGATGCAAACCAACCTCAATACAAAAATTTGGCCTATAGCAACGACATTGTAAATTGTCCAACCAAACCTCAGTTCCTAGCGATGATTACAAGTGGTGATGCTACATGTTCGACTTTATTTAGCTGTCCTGAGATATAAGCTGCTACAAGTTGAGACTTCAGATATCCAGGCTTAGGTGCAACTCTTAGAGAAGTTTGAGAACCAAATTTATGCCACCAAGAGACAGAGATTAGGCGAGCGGATAAGGGAGGGAAGGTTGCCACCGGTCCGTATTCCTTGGCCTAATTGGCCTCAGAATGGACAATTTTCTTTCTTGTAACGAATACTTGATCTACTGTGAACTACATTTAAGAAGCGACTTTGAGAAGAACATTCCTAGCATTACCTAAACTTCAGCCGTAAAAGTACCTGTAGAAACCGTCGAAGAGGCCTCGGTGGACCTTTGGATATTGGTGTTTGTTGATTCGAAGATTGCCTCCATGAGATTTTGCCGTTGCTCCCCGAGATCACCTTGCACCCCGAGACAAGCAGCTCTAGGCACCATAAGTCTGGGTTCTTTTGCCAAAGCACAAAACCGCCGGCCTCCTCCGTACTCCTCACCTTCACGCTTTCATCGCCCTGATGGAAATCCGATGCACTTATCTTCACCTGTCCGATTGCACACATGCTGTTGACAGAGTTCAATGCTGGTTGTCCTCCTGTTGCTGCTATGTATTGTTGTACGATGTATTTTGCTGTTGAAGCTTCCTGTAAATCAAAATATCAGTGGTCACTCATCAAGGGGAAGTGTCAACAGATATAGTAGCTTCTAAGGAAAGACGATGGCTGCGAAAGATGGCAGATAGAGAGGTATCTTCCATCTGGCATAAGTCAGGACTTCATTGAACAAGTAATATTACATTTATTACAGAGAAATTATCAAACGATCAGTGATATCATTTTGTCTACAACTCTCATATTTCTCTAGAGAGTGACTTGAACCCGAATGACTCCACCTAAAGATTGCGAATCATGTAACTCAGCAAGCCATATTTTTTGTTTTCCACCACTTCAAAACGTAATACCATCGTTATCGTGTTTTCGTTGCTAGAATGGCACTGTCGCATCATCCACCATCCTGGTGAAAATTCTATACCTAGCATTGATATTTGTGATTAGCATCTTTCTTATTGAGCTCATCGCCATATATTTATGTTTTCAATTTTTTTTTTTTCATTTTTGGACTTTCTAACTCTCCTTCTCTCAGCTGCACAATATAAAATCTTCTGCATGCGACATTTGAAGGAGAACAATGCCTTGAAGCAAATCATAATGTAGACGACTCGTTATGCATATAAAAACCTAAAGGAGGAAGAAGGTAAAAGCCATGAATAAAAAGAAGCAGTGTCGTTTCTTACGATGGAAGAATGCCGAACGGGACGGTGGATGGAATGGTCTAGCTGGACCTGAAGAGGAATGAGAGGAGATCCAACAATGAATAGGAGGAAACTCAGCTCATTATAACGCCCTGCGATAATCGGAGACGACCATTTATCCGAGGTTTGAGCCTTCATCCAGGTTGCCATGTTTTGCCACCGTAGAGCGGCGCTGCTGCCCATGCTTGTAAACATGTTCTCCGGGATGGGAACTTCAAGGACTGTGTCAAGGGCATCTTCACGTTCGAAATTCGGACAAAGTCTCTTCATGTACATTGCCAGAGTAATTTCCTGATAGATAGAGGGATGGGTAGGACTTGAGAGGAAGGCTGAGAGAAAAAAGGTTCTCCTCTTAATAATGAAAGGGTGTTAACATGAGAGGTCAGGTGGGCATGAAGATGGGAGGGTGTTGGGTAAGCTAATGGCTTCCCTTAATCGTAGAAGTCGTGTGGGCACGAGTTGCACTTTGATTCTCTAAAATTCCATATCTTCCTTTAACTCTCTCATTGACTCGTACAATGAACCATTTCTTGATGTGTGTAACATCATTTCTTTGATTATTATAAGAGTTCCAACGTTATTGTCAAACATTTTTATCCTTCAAGGAAACTTAAGCGGCATGGTCATATCGAAAAGAAAATGCATGGAATGTGATGGGGTGATGAGATTTATTAAGTTCGTTGAATGCACTTAACTTCTTCTATATGATTTCATATGCATTTCTACACCTCAGTTCGAGTCAAAAGGGTTATGTTCTGTTGTTAATAAACTTTTTAACAATTAATGAAGTTTGGAAAATAAATATAGGTCATTTATAGTTTTCGTCTCAATTTATTACTGTTTTATAAATTTTATAATTTTCACTTTTATGTGTTTTCAACACGAAAAAAATAAATAAAAAATTTGGGTCTGGTTGAGTTCCAGATTAATTTGAAACCAGAGAATAAAATGATTCAACCGAAATTAGCAAAACGAAACTCAATATTAAGGTAGCGTTTGACATAATTTTTTCCTCAAGTTTTGTAAATTGGAGAAAAAAAACTCGTTTAGCAGACAGTTTTTTCCGATTTTTTTCCTTCAATTTTGAAAACCAGTTTTTAAAATGTGACTGTTTTTTAAAACTCCAATTTGGAGTTTTGTGTTTCCAGTTTTAGTTTTTGTTGTGAGATCCAATTTTCAAATTTTGTTAGAAGTAAAAAAATAAACAACATTTTAACAAAATCCTCATCATACACAACACCACCACGACCACCAGATCTGCTGCCATCACCATAACCCATCACCACTGCCATTTTCACCATCACCACACACCACTGCCAACGTCCCACCACTGCCACCAACACCACAACCCAACACCGCCGACTGCACACACCCATAACCACCATTGAGAGCAGCGGCGCCACCCCACTACCGTCGCCACTCACATTCCTACCCCCCGACCCCATCGCATCGTCACAGATCTGCTCCACCCGACAATCATCGTTGCAGATCTGTGACAATCAACCCTCATCACTCAAATCAGACATTACAACTATGCTTGCAAGCTTCAACAATCACACCATCGCCATTGCAAATCTGTGATTTGATTGGGTTGGGGGGAGGGGAAGGGGGGTGCGAGTTTGGTGGTGGTGGTGACTGGCAGTGGACGTGGCTGGAGGGTTTTGTTGGACAAGAAGATAACATTTTAAAGAAAAATGAAAAAAAAAGAATGAGGAAAGAAAATTCAAAACAAAAAAACTGCTTTACCAAACATTCACCTATTTTTTTTCTCAAAAAAAAATTTAAAAATAAAAAACACAACTAGTTTTGGTTTTCATTTTTTCGAAAACTAATACTAAAAACCACAGCTTTGTCAAACAGAAGATTATAAACGAGGCCCAGAATTTTGGCAGTAGAAGCCAAAACTGTAAAAGATGACAACTGGTTTTTTCTAAATGTACTTATTGCTAGGAAGAAGGGGAAATATGGACTTGAGCCAAAACTCTAGAATTTGAGCTTATGGAACTCTTATTGGATTTAGTTTCGTGATTTTGAGCGTATGAAACTCACATTGGATTCTCTATAGTCTGAGGATAGATATGGACTAGTTAGGCATATTGTTTTTCTTTTAACCATCTATCTTTTTCCGATTAAAAAAGCGTCGAAAGTCATTCAAGTTATTACTTACTCATGATTCAAATGCTAATTAAATTTTTACCCACTTCCTTACTTATTTGACTTATCTCACCGCTACAAGTAACCCTTCATCTTCTTCGATCATTTCTTGGGTTATATATTAAGTCATATCTATCACCGTTAAATTCAAAAAAAATTACCCTTTTTATCTATCATACTAATAATTCATTTGCTTTCTTCTTTTCTTTCCCAAGTTTCTCTCTGTCTCTTACTTGGACGGGTAACTCCTTGCATTCTGATTTTTCAATATTCTTTTGGCGTTTAAGTTGCATTAATTCTGAGATTCATGTCTTACTTTGTCAAAACGTGGCATTGTAAGTCGCAATTTTTAATTCACGTCTTACTTTGGAGATGTTGATGCGTTTCTACGGTCAGTCATTCTAAAAATGTTTATAATCCTAAGAGAGCATAAACTAATTTGGATTGTAAGTAATAGTTAGGTAGGAAACAGAGTCCACAGATCGCAGAGTAGATACAATGAGATGACATACCAACCCATCCGTAAAGTAAATACAAAATTATAAGCACTCGGTGTTCAAGAATATGTCTCTTTATGCAGGAAATATATAGGAGGCATGAGGATTATTTATTTACTATTGTCAAGACAATTATAACTTGTAGACGCACATTTATGCATATCTAAAGTTTTAGATTGCTTTGAAAAATTGCATAAGAGCTTCGGAAGCAGTGTCGCCCTTCTCGTTCCTCTTCCAGTGTGGTGCATGTACAATTTAGAAGTATGGGTACTGAAATAGGAAATAGAAGGGATTTGCACCAAGTTTCTATCAAATTGTTTCATCAATAATCCTGCCCTTGTCAGCAACGAGCTCAGTTGTTTCCTCGCTGCATTTCCCCCCCACCATTTTTAGATCGAGCGCTCCTGCTAAAAATTGCTTCCATTTCTTCCAAAGGCCTCCCCTTAGTCTCAGGGAAAAAGAAGAAGAAGACCAACCAAGCCACCACAGCTAGACTAGCAAACAGAAAGAAGGCCCCTCCGATAGTTATTGCCTTGTAGAGTGATAAAAAGGTCATTGAAATCACGGCATTGGTCAACCTATTCACAGCCACCCCAATGCTAACACCTTGGGCCCTCAACTTGAGAGGGAAAATCTCAGAGCTGTAGACCCACGTAACAGGACCAAGACCAATTGAAAAGAACACCACGTAGGTGTAAATAGAGATGATGCATAAGGTCAGTGCCCAGAGCAGCTGCTTGTGGGCGTGATGCACCATGGTCAAGCCAAACCCTAATGCTGAAAGGGCCACAATCATCCCCCCTACACTTGTTAACAGAAGCTTTCTCCTCCCAACCCTGTCTATTAGAAAGGTAGCCACTGTTATGAATACGATCTTTGTGATTCCAACCCCAACTGTGGCAAGCAAGAGCTTCTTATGCGTGGTGACACCGGCTTTCTTGAATATTCTTGGACTGTACAACACAACCGCTTCTATTCCACAAGCATGCTCGAAGAAATGAATCGCAATAGCGGCCAGTAAAATCCTACGGACAGCAGGAGTTGGCCTTAAGATTAGTTCCTTCCAAACCCCTTCACCGTGCGTTTTCTTCGACATCTTGACTATTTCATCGTTGCAGTTCTCGTCGATCCCTGCGGCCTTTTTTATGGCCTTCAGCCGATCTTCGGCTTCTTCGTCAGAGTTGGACACTAGGTGCATGATTCTCCTCGCCTCCCCAAGTCTGCCTTGCAGCACGAGCCACCGAGGCGACTCGGGCATCTTGAGGATCCCAAATGCCAGTAGTACAGAAGGAAGTGCTGCAATGCCGAGCATTATTCTCCAGCCAAGTGTTAAGGTTAACTTGGAGAAAACGTAGTTCGACACGTAGCCAAGTAAAATGCCGAAGCTAATGCCAAGTTCTGGTAGGGAGGTCAGCAAGCCACGATTGGTCGGAGACGAGATTTCGGCGGAGTAAACAGGTGCGATCATGAGCGCGAAGCCAACGCCGAATCCAGCAATGCATCTTCCGGTCATTAGGATTGCGTAAGTTGGAGCATAGCCCATCAAGATTGAGCCTGTCAGGAAGATGATGGACGCTACGACTATGGTGTAGCGGCGGCCTACAATGTCTGAGGTTCTTCCGGCACAAAGGGATCCTACCAGAGCACATATGTTGAGGATTCCGGCAAGGATTTCCACTTGTGTATCGCTAATTTTGAGATCTTCTTTGATGAAGATCATTGCTCCACTCATAACACCAGTGTCTGCATGAAGATTGATATGTCTAGTAAGGAAACTTGTCCATAGACTAACAGAAGTTTTAGTGTATCTTCTTTTATGAAGTTCTATATATGGATAAACCCGCAATTACACGAGTTAAAGTGACAACATCATGCAAGACTCAGATCGCTGAGCGATGGCATTAGAAAGTTAACATTTGGTCCATAGGAGAAAAGGTAAATCTTATCATGGCACATATGCCATTACGACCTCCAAGGATGAATTGAACAGAAATGTGGTTAATCAAGAGAAGATACGAGTTTTTATTGCAGAACACAACTTGAAGAAACTTAATTTAGGATGTGAATAGGATATCGTCATGGGAAAGTACACTTGATTCTGTCATCATACAAAGCATCTGGCTGCAACTCTCTTTAGCAAGGCTACAACCTTCCAGAGACAAATTAATATGTAGGAGGGTGTTACATATGGGAAGAGGGGAAGGAGGGGAGGATTAGCCTCATGCTACAGTTCATATGTTGCAGCCATAAATTTTCCTCATTCAAGTGCGCTCCGTCCCCATAAGAGAGGTCTCATTGTGGCATTAACAATTGTGAGAATAGATGTTTTCAATTGAAGACATCCTCCATAGCAAGATGAACAATAGAAATGTTATAATTCTTTTTTGACGGGTTACATGCCAGAATATTCCACAACCCTCATCACTGGACGTGATACATTACCTAGAACTTTCATTACATATTTTATGGTCTTCATTCTAATCCAAGTTGTCTTTATTAGGAGGCATCTGAAAGGTGAGATTGATCTCTTCCAGAAAGGGACAAACAGAGTTTTAACGTATTCATGCCATGCAAAATGAAAGAGAAATTGCCATAACATATCAGAGGAGGAGAGACAGGAGCTTACCGTAGCCAAAGATGATTGAAATCATTGAACCAACCACAGCACAGGCACAGGCATACTTGTTGACCCCTTTCGGGTAGTCACCCCCGCTACCCTTCTCCATTGACACCATTTTAACACAAGCACGATTGGACAGAGGACAGTCTTGTTACAAATCTTTGTTATGATTTAGCAAGAAACCCTTATTAACAAATGAAAGGTCGACCCCATCCCTCATATATGTATGCAGGAAAGGGCTTCTTCAGAAAGTTGCTTGCAATGAAACAGAGCAGGTTGATGAAAGATGAGGCATAGACGTTCTCAGCGTGCGTAATTTATGCAGAGCGGAAGGTATGGCACAGGAAAGATCATCTAGCCGGGAAACTATAAATATGGTTTCCCCAGCCTACATTTTCCGTCAACGAGGAAAAGATCCAAAGAAAGCAAAACGAAACAAGTCAAATTTCCTTTCGTTTTGCCCTTTCTATATCCCTCAGATCCTTCTTTGTCGGTCAGCTTCTTCGTGTGGTGACCGCTTGCTCGTATAAAACTTCTGTGGATAAGCACGAGCTGAGCCAGCCCAATTTGACTCTCACTTCATGCCCATAATTTTTTGGCACCCGCGCGCATGACATGCTGTGTACTTTGACTTCTCAATTTATTTAATATCTCTCAGCTGCACATGTTTTCAGATACAAAGCGTTAGATTCCTAATTGACTAACGCTGTTTTCTCCTACTCCTACTTGGATGGAATGGGCCGACGGCCGACCATATTTGCTAAACAACTTGGATAAAGATCGTAGGTCATGGGGTAAAGAACAAACGAAGGAGACACTCAAGTTGTCCACTCGTAAATTCCAGCCTTACAACTACGTAGGTTTCATTGGCCATGTGCTTGGTAAGCCTAGTAACAATGTCAATGACATATAAATTAATAACTTAGTTTTCATTGGCCATATGATTAGTGAGCCTGGCAATAATGTCAATGACAAATAAGTTGATTAGGATCTTTTTTGTTGTTGCTATTTGCGTGTGAACGATCGATCAAAGTTTTTGTAAAGAAGTCACAAATAAGTAATCAACCATAAATCTTGAATATATATCTTTTGACGTTCGAAGAGTCACTTTAGCTACCTTATTTTGTTAGACCTTTGATAAGTATAAAAAATGTGCTGTCAATTAACAGTTGTCACGTGTCTTTCGTAACAATTAGGTCTAACTAGGAATATTAGAGTACTTTTACTATGTTTCACATACTATTAAGGACTTGGGTTCTAATCTTAATTGATTTTTATGAACCAGGTAATACAATCTTTTATCATAATTACCACTAAAATATCCTAATCCTCATCACACCCCCCCCCCCCCCCCCCCCTTCTATATAAAAACATTACCCCCACGAGGTCCAGGTAACATCAAGCTTTCGTACTCCTTCAGGAGCGACGCAACAGGCTTAGACTCCTACACAGAAAATTCCATGTCGACCACACTTCCCCCATTGCGTCAATATTAAAATGGAAAAATGGTGTTTAAGGTGAGTCAACGGGTCAGTCAGGGATCGAGGTTTGGCCGAGTGGAGTGAGCAAAGTTAGTCGACGGGGTTAGGCCTGTAAGAGTGATGCAAGGTGGCCAACTTCTAGGTACGGTTATTGGTCACGTACCTCCACTACTAATTAGGTTTCTTGCATCCTTCGGTCAATAGATTTTTGAATGGTAGGTTGAAATCTAAGAAGCAAGAAGATGGCAATTTGCGACCTTCTTTAGCACTAGACCGACCTGCCTTAGACGTGCCCTCGCAACTTTCCTGGTGGTCATCTTATCCTCCATTTGAGAACAATACATCTTGGAAGGTAGGTTTCACTATGAAGTGGAGAACAATCATGGTGATGATACTTGTTTAGCTTGTGCCTTTCTATTAGAATAGATAGTTAAGAAAGTTATCGTACATTATATATATATATGGGGAAAGCGAATATAAGGCTAGCCTCACGCAAGTTGCGTAAGGCTAGCGGCAAAAACTACGTAGTTTCAGCACACACAAAAAGGAGGTCACATTTCAGTCAATTCCCCCCCCCCCCTTTCCATCCCCAACTAAATAAAAGGAATATATTAAAAGCAACGTTATGTACGATGAAAGCCCAAAGTTTTCTATCCATTTGCTGGAAAAATGAATTTAGTTCACAGTATTCTCGCAAGTTGATTTTGATCACCGTGTCTGCCCATTCAGAAGTTGCAAAATGCTCGGCAAGACCCTTTGTAAGTTCTTCCTTACCAACGCTTGTGAGACCCAAGTAAAGGAAAGATCTAGCTGGTTGATGCGACCGACTTTGTGGTTGAGAAAGAGACTGCAATTTCCTCAATCGACTGAAAACTTTGAGCAGCCATTGGTGTCCTTCCATTATGAGCCATGTAATTTGAGATCTGGTAGGGGAAGACATCACAGGAAGTGGTTGTTGAGTCATGTAATTGTTTGTGAGAGTAACCGACAGCTGGGAATTGGGTGAGGTAGTGTGTGGTCTGGTTGCGTCAAAATCTAGCACCAATTGCTGTCGTACTCACGATGGAATTGCCCGGCGACGGAGGCTAGCCTTCAAGCACTCCACCTATTCGCAACGGCACATCATCAACTTAATCAATCAGAGCATAAACAGGGATTGTGCTGCTTGGCTCTGTGAAGTGGCCGGCGGTAGTGCTGGGTTCCTATAAGGAGGTGATTGCTTGTGATGGTGGGCGTGGGGGTCGTGGGAAGAAGAAGGTTGTTCCAGCGGTGGTGGCTGTGGTGGCTTGTGACGGAGGAAGGTGAAGGCGGGTTTCTGCTTTGGAGATGATGGGTGTGATGGTACAAGCTGCCGTGGCTTGCCACGATGTTTCCGTGGTGTTGGCGATTTTCTGTTGCGGCAGCAGGATGAGTCTCGGTGGGCGTTCACCGGCCGAGATTGGTGATGGTCGCCGGCGCAGGAAGGTTGGGCGGTGATGGCACTCGGTGGACGTGATGGTGGCTGGGATTGGTGATGTAGTGGCCGGGATTGGTGACGGTGGCCGGTGAAAAAAGGTTAGGCGGTGGTACTGGGGCCTGCGACAGACTGACGGCTGACGGCGAGGAGAAAAGAGAGGGGGGGGGGTGTGGAATTGACTGAAATCTGACCTCCTTTTTTTTTTTGGTGCTGAAATTACGTAGTTTTTGTCGCTAGCCTCATGCAACTTGTGTGAGGCTAGCCTTATATTCGCTTTCCCATATATATATATATATATATATATATGGAGCTGATCCGTTGAAAGGGCTAGCAAACTGGGTTAAGTTGCTAGCGCGATCTGTGGACGGTTCAGATTTTTTTTTTACTTTTTTTTAAGTCCGTCCACTATATAATATAGCAGACTATTTTTTTGACAAAAATATCCTCCAGCTCCATCCGCTACATTATGTAGCGGACATAGACAGTACTTTTTTTTTCTCTCTCCTTTATCTAGTTAATTTTCTGACATGTTTCATGTCCGCTACATTATGTAGCGGATAATTTTTTGACATAAATCTATCCGCTACATTATGTTGCGGACAGAGACATACTCTTTTTCTCTCCTGACATGTCTGACATGTTGTGCACTTTAGTTTGTCCGCTACATTATGTAGCGGACATAATATAAATGAGACCCTAAAGTGATGTAGCGGACATAATATAAATGAGACCCCAAAGTGAGCAGAGACTCTTTTCACTTTCAGATCTGGGTAAGACTTCCCTCTCTCTCTCCGATAGCGGCAGCTGTGTACGACGGCGGCGGCGGCAGTCTCTCTCTCTCTCTCTCCGACAGCGGCAGCTGTGTACGACAGCGGCGGCAGCTATGTACATAGTGTTCTTCCATGCCACCGATCATGCCACTTTCTTCCTCTTCCTCCTTCTCCGCTGCTGTGCCGATCGGCTCCGCACCGGCCTGGCCATGCCTGCTTGCGCCTCCGGTTGCTCCGGCGAAGACTCGGTGGGGGAAGGATTAGGTGGACCTGTCGTTGTCGTTTCTGTCCACCGATCATGCCACCGTCTTCCTCTTCCTCCTTCTCTGCTGCTGTGCCGATTGGCTCCGCACCGGTCTGGCCGTGCCTGCTTGCGCCTCCGGCGCCGGCAAAGTCTCGGTGGGGGAAGGATTAGGCGGACCTGTCGTTGTCGTTTCTGTCCATCGATCATGCCACCGTCTTCCTCTTCCTCTTTCTCCGCCGCTGTGCCGATCGGCTCCGTACCAGCCTGGCCGTGCCTGCTTGCGCCTCCGGTGGCTCCGGCGAAGTCCACGCCGGCAAAGTCTCGGTGGGGGAAGGATTAGGTGGACCTGTCGTTGTTCATTTTTGTCGATCCGTTATTACGAGAAGATGAATTTCAGTAAGCAAGCCAAATGAATTTGTTAATCGGATCCCAAGTTTGCGGTAGTTCGCCTTTCAATTCCTCGATTGTTGGGTTCTAAGTTTGTACAAGTTATCGGATCTTAGATCTACAAAGAAAAAATTATTGATAATTCGATCATGTACTGCAAGGAAGATGGAGAGGAGAGAGAAACAGAGAAGAAGAAGAAGAAAGGAGGGGACATGAGAGGCAGACATGTCGGGAGAGAAAAAGAGTGCCTCTGTCCGCTACATAATGTAGCGGATAGATTTATGTCAAAAAATTATCCGTTACATAATGTAGCGGACATAAAACATGTCAGAAAATTAATCAGATAAATGAGAGAGAAAAAAAAATACTGTCTATGTCCGCTACATAATGTAGCGGACGGAGCTGGAGGGTATTTTTGTCCAAAAATCGTCCGCTATATTATATAGCGGACGAACTTAAAAAAAAAGTAAAAAAAAGATCTGAACCGTCCACAGATCGCACGTGGACGGCCAGATCGCGTTAGCAACTTAACCTAGTTTGCTAGCGCTCTCAACGAATCAACTCTTATATATATATATATATATATATATGTATATATATATATATATATATATGGGAGCTGATCCGTTGAGAGCGTTAGCAAAATAGGAGATCTTGCAAACGCGATCTGACCGTCCATCCTGAAAGATGGACGGCCCAGATCGCACCTTTTTCGAATACTGTCAGTCGTCCGCGACACTATGTCGCGGACGAACTTTTTTACCTTTTTGCCCCTCCGCCCCGTCCGCTACACTGTATCGTGGACATCATTCAAGTCCTGACACGCGACAGCAAAAAGGAATCCGCTATACAGTGTAGCGGACATCCCCTAGGCTGACACCTGTCAGGTCCTGCCTGTCGCCCGCCACGGCCATGACGGTTATCTTGTCTTTATCTGTCGCGTCATAGGGTCCGCTACACAATGTAGTGGACGTAATAGTCCGCGATACTCTATAGCGGACGTGTAATTGATATTCGAAAAACAGTAACTACGACACTCTTCTCCATTGTTTCTACTCACAAATTTTTCCAGCGGCGTTGGCAAGCAGATATGCAAAATTCCTTCTTAAGAACATCGTCAGTGGTACCCTAATAGATCACGTAAGTTCACAAAATCTATACTTTTTTTTGTTTGTAATCGATAGTTGTGATGAATATTACGTTTTATATATGTATGTATTTGTTCATGTGCTAGCGTTTGTAAAATTCGATTCCGTATATGTATATATATCTATTATACATATGAGTGTATATGCTAACATTGTATGTATTATGCATGTGCTAGCGTCGTATTTTTGCGAGCGATTACCAAAATCTAAACCGTAAAATCCAAACTGAGAAGGTTTTTCCATAATTTCAGTTACAAAAAATGGAATTTAACCATGTACACGAAGATCCATCCGTGTTATACGACCAAGCCAACCATATCGGTACGCTCATATGGGATGGTGGAATAAGATACATTATTTATCAACTTTCTTATTCTTACGAACAATTGTATACCGTTTATTTTGCTTAAATTGTAAGTGTTAATTCGTAGGAAAGAGAACTTCTCACCACCGTAGAAGTATCTCGCGAGTTCACATCATGGAAACTAAACACCTCCCAGAAAAGGATACTGCGTGGAATTGGGTTTGGGATTTTCACGCATGGGCAGATCTTTCAACAACTTGATCGGGCCTTGATAGGTGCCCTTGTTGAGAGGTGGAGAAGTAAAACGAATACGTTTCACTTTCCGCTCGGAGAGATGACAATTACCCTAGAAGATGTAGGGTTCATCTTAGGGTTACCGGTGACGGGGCGGCCGGTAATTACTCATCCATTAGAAGCAATGAATAAGATAACTGCTAGGGACTTCTTCACTTCGATACCCCAGGATCAATTTAGCAGTGGTGGTATAAAGTTGAAGTGGTTGGTAGATACCTACGGGGTTTTGCCGGAAAACTATACGTGCCGTGAGCTTGTGCTTTACACAAAAGCCTTCCTCTGGTGGGTGATGTGGGCAATTTTATTCCCAACGACGTCGAAGAACATGGCCAGCGTGAAATATTTACCGTTGTTGGGTAACCTATCGGAGGTTGGGGATTATGCCTGGGGTGCATCGGTTCTTTCGTATCTGTACCGAGCATTGCACAAGGCAACGAGGCTCGACGCCAAAGCCATATGTGCATGTCTCTCGCTATTGCAGGTATATCATATAAATCATGTCTTCGTTATATTTTTTTTTTTGTTGAATCGACGTTATAAATTGGTAGTTTGCCCATGTTCTCAGGTGTGGTCTTATGAACACCTTGCTCCCGGTGCACCAACGCGTAGGGATGGAACCGATAAAGTGTGGCCTCGGTTGCGTGCTTGGGAGTACAGCCGGAGGGATAGCCACTACCGCAGGAGAGTCGATCCCCATCACAACATTACGTACTATCGAGGGGAGTTCGACCGTCTATCTTCGGGCCAAATGCGTTGGGCACCGTACATACGTTTGGCGCGACGGGTGGGAGAGTCGTTCGTCTTCACACTCTCCGGGTTGCAGCGCACACCCCTGATCCACTTCGAAGTCGCAGAGTGGCAACTGCCAGACCGAGTAATGTGCCATTTTGAGTTGGAGCAGGGTTTGCCAGCCGATGCCCCAGATATGAGGGTTAACAGGGACCCACCGGATGTCGGACGGTTTGGCAAGGCCAATGCGCACGAATTGTGCGCAGCCGAAATAGAGCTTTGGAGTTCTTGGCAGGACACACTGACGGCCATCGTCTCGGAACCTGACCCCGTTATTAGCATTGAACAGTACAATGAGTGGTACTACCGCATCACGCGGAGGAGAGTCGCCCCAGTAAACTTTGAACGCGGGAGAGGTATGCGCCTAGGGGTCAGATCGATGAGCGTATGGCATACAATCTCGTAAGTTGCCCAACTAGCCTGACTTCTCTTGAATTTGTTGAATATAAATGTCTGATTGAAGTTACTTATTTTTTTTTATCTCTTTGGATGTAGGTTAATGCCTCGCTTGCATTCTTCCAGAAGTTGAGTGAGCGGAAGGATATGGTGAGCGCAATGGGCGAGGATCTTCGCCAACAGGCTGCTACACTGGCTTTAGGCTACGGGAATTTTGTGCGCCAAGCATCGGGACAGTCTTCGGTCGTCAGCCTGGGAATGGGCTATACGGGCGTCAGCCAGGGATACGGTGATCCCTCGGGATAGGCTTCAGGGGTGAGCCAGGGAGTTGGTGGTCCCTCTGTAGCGGGGATGGGACAGGCTCAAGCGTTGTGGGGCGATTACAACGGCCCCTCCTTCAATTTGTTCTCGGAACCCCAACCCCTCTCTCAGAGTCAAGTCACGCAAGACTGGCCGTTCGGAAACTACAGTTTTTCCGAGGCACTGCCCATTGTCCCGTGGGTGGGACCACTTGACGCCCCCGGAGGGCAATATCAGCCGTCAGAAGCAATGGCCGGAGAGCTATATCAGCCGGCCGAGGCCCCCGAAGGGGATTATCAGCCGGCCGAACCATCTTTTGGAGGCCACTATCCCTTGCTCTTGCCCCCCGGTGGAGGGCAAGATTTGCCGGTCGACCCCCAAGGGAAATATTCGAAAGAGCATCCAGCCAGGCCCCTAAAGCCGCATAAATGCGAGCTAATCTGAGCCCGTTATTTTAGCGGGCCCCCCAAGACGGAGCGTCGTATGATGTGGATCACCCGCAGGGCTTGGATTACAATGCATCGTGGAGAGAACTGTCCTCACTGGCGCCGGGAGCTTGGTTAGACAACTTTGTCATCTCGCACTACGTGCAAATTCTGAGGCAAAGGTGTCGAGAGCAGCCAAACTTCGGTCCGCGCATTTTTATCTTGGATGCTTTTTTTCATGGCATCCTAGTACAAGAGTGGGACGACTAGGTCAATTCAAGGAAGGGGAGAAAGGGGAAAGCCCAGCCCCAGTGGAGACCGTCCGCTAACCTACAAGCATATCTTGCTAAGGATAGTCTAGTATGTACATGCAGTCGAAGATGCCACAGTCCGAGGAATTATGTTGCTTGGGCTTACTCCTCTTCAATCGGAAAATGAGATTCGGCCTGATCGCTACCCTCTCTTGACGCCTACCATTGACCAATGCAGCAAATAGATTCTGCGAGAAACATAATAAGCATTAAACATTAAACATAGCAAACATAATAAGATTAATCAGTTTTACAATATGCAAGTTACAATAAGAAGTAAACATGATCTTACCATGGCATCCAACTGGCCTATGCCTCGGTACATTTCAATCACACCCATCACGGATGTATCATCGTAGAGACTGTCGATGACTGATACCGTCTTCTTTACTGGTTCATAGCAAACCAAGTACCAGTGAACATTCCCTATAAATGGGATTAGAAACACGTCGGCAACACTTTCTGGGACTTGTTCAATTCCCATGTTGTGAACTCGTTAGATACTTCTACGGTGGTGAGAAGTTCTCTTTCCTACGAATTAATAAATACAATTTAAGCAAAACAAAACGGTATACAACGTTCGTAAGAATAAGAAAGTTGATAAATAATGTATCTTACTCCACCATCTCATATGAGCGTACTGATATGGTTGGTTTGGTCGTATAACACGGATGGATCTTCTGGTCCAGGGTTAAATTCTATTTTTTACAACTGAAATTATGGAAAATCTTCTCTGTTTGAATTTTACAGTTTGGATTTTGATAATCGCTCGAAAAAATACGACGCTAGCACATGCATAATACATATAACGCAAGCACATGCATAATACATATAACGCAAGCACATGCATAATACATATAACGCAAGCACATGCATAATACATACAATGTCAGCATATACTCATGTGTATAATAGATATATATACATACACGGAATCGGATTTTACAAATGCTAGCACATGAACAAATACATACATATATAAATTCTTATCGCTAGCACATGCTTAATGCATAATCAAAACCACGCATAAAACGCAATATTCATCTCAACTATAGATTACAAACATGTAAATGATTGATTTTGTGAACTTACGTGATCTATTAAGGTATTAAAGGTGTTCTTAAGAAGAAATTGCGAAGATCTGCTTGCCAACGCTGCTGGGAATATTTTTGAGTAGAAAGAATGGAGAAGAGTGTCGTAGTTAGGGTTTTTTTGAATATATATTAAATGTTCACTATACAGTATCGCGGACAGTTTTACAACGTCCGCTTCACTATATCGCGGACTATTTATCAATAAAAGACGTCCGCCACACTGTGTAGCGGACACTGTTGACGTGACAGATAAGAACAAGATAACTGGCATGAGCGGAAAGGACTGACGGGACAGGTCCTGACATGTGTCAGTCGAGAGGTCGTCCGCTACACTGTGTAGCGGACGTCTTTTTCCTGACACATGTCAGGACTTGAAAGTAGTACGCCGCACAATGTAGCGGACAGGGAAGGAGAGGCAAAATGGTAAAAAATGATGTCCGCGACACTATGTCGCGGACGACTGACAGTTTTCGAAAAAAACAAGATCTGGGCCGTCCATCTTTCAGGATGGACGGCCAGATCGCGCTTGCAAAATACCTCATTTTGCTAGCGCTCTCAATGGATCAGCTATATATATATATATATATCCGTTGAGAGCGTTAGCAAAATAGTCTATTTTGCTAGCGCGATCTGGCTGTCCATCCTGAAAGATGGACGGCCCAAATCGCGCCATTTTCAAAAATGTCAGTCGTCCGCGACATAGTATATATATATAATCCACACCCACCGGTGGATAATATCCACCAAACCGCAACAATTTGTTGCGGTTTGACAATGATGATTTTTTGTGAAAGCCCCACCCCCACCCCACCACCCCACCCACCCCCCACCACCCAAGGTGTTGTGGTTCCCTTTTTTTTTCTTTTTTCGTGCCCCCCCCCCCAACTCCTAGTTGCGGTTCCCTTTTCCCCGTGCCCCCCTACCCCCCACTCCCGAACCGCAACTGTAACTCCTTGTTGCGGTCCTTTGGTCCCATTGTCCTTTCCTTTTCTTTCTTCATTTCCAAAAGTCTTCACGTGGCCCCCACCCCCTAAAGTCCTTTCCTTTTCTTTCTTCCTTTTCTTTTCGTTCTCCTTTCCTAAAGTCTTTACGTGCCCCCCCACCCCCTAAAGTCCTTTCCTTTTCTTTCTTCCTTTCCTTTTCTTTCTTCCTTTCCTAAAGTCTTCACGTGCGCCCCCCCCCCCCCCTACCCCCTAAAGTCCTTTCCTTTTCTTTCTTCTTTTTCTTCATGTGCTGTTGCGACCTCCATTTTTCACGTCGCCCCCACCCCTGCCCAAACTATTGGATATCGTGCACTTGTTGAAAATTTTCGAAACTTTACAGGAAGTTTTACAGGACAATATTAGAATTACTGTTAAAATTTCGCATTTTTCTGTAATTTCAGTTCTTTTAAAATTTGTGAAGAGCCTTTAAAAATCATATTAAATAATGGAAAAATTTCAGTAATGTTTTTGTATCACAAAGACAACTCAGTTTCAGTTTTGTAAATTTTAGAGTTGATTTGCTATTATTATCCATATCGCATTTGATTTAGCTAAA